>NMRB01000464.1:316493-347918 GCA_002633025.1 Notospermus geniculatus
AATAATTTGGTCGTATCTGGAGCCTTCTACGAACCCTGTGGGATACTGGGCTGGACGTGCAAACCTGGTAATGACTGGGTTTTGAAGAGAAAGGCTTGATATGTGCACTTAACTGTAATCTTCCTTTGTGGGCAGTATTATGATCACAGTGTACATGTTCTTGTATATACCATACTCATCTTGTACTCAGCCATTGAATGTGCGAAGAACAAGAATAAATAATATTCTGTTAATTATGATTATTAATAAGTTGTTTTGAAGTGTATTTCAGTTGGAATTGACTCATGTTGAAATTTGGAGCATTCAAAAGGCTCCTTTCTCTTACTCGCCTCTAACACACAGGAAAAGTTAAAGCTCTGGGATCTCTTCTACATAGCGCCTGAGGAAGACCCCGCTTGGGTCGAAAATTTGCGAAATATTCGAAGACGACTTTCCGATTTATTGGAAAAAATTAAAGCCCCTCTGTTGAAAGCCCTTCTTCCTCCCTCCATACACGTACCCAACAGCATGATTCAATTGAGTCTGGTGAACAAAAGAAAGAGTTTGGGAAAAAAGAACACTGAAGTTTGCTTTGAGTGATCCAATTTGTACTTTATTTCTATAGCACCTGGATAAAGAGACATCTTGGACACAAATACAAAACAAGGGGAAGAGATTCACAGAATTTATCGATCAGATATTTACAAGAAACAGTTATCTCATGCTCACAAGCTGTTTGAACATTTCTTACAGCTAGATACATCAGAATGGTTGGCTCAGAACAGTATACAATATTGTAAGTACATGTACTGTGTAATACAGTGATGGTGTTGCCATTTTTCAGTTACATGTACCGGTATGTGTAGGCCTAAGTGATTGAATCACGTGATCACACTACATTTTAACACACAGCAAATCACACAAATATTCAATGTCATATGACATAAACAAAGTATCATTTTAAATCAGCTATGCACCAGATGCTCATTACTGGTACCAGAAAGGTCTTTTGGCAGCACATAGCTGTATTGTAACTAATTTCACAAAACAGTGTCGTTTAACCCGATAACCTAGGTGCACAGACACTGCCCTTGCGGCTTGCAATTTTTGACCGGAGTCATGAATCACAGTGCCCCAAGTGTTGGTGTGCGGAGAACGCTGTTAAACCATATTGCAACATTTATTTGCTGGCAGCCCGTGGCACAGCCATGATCGCAGGAATCAAACTGATTTGATATTTGTCAGCGTCGGTTTTGCTGGCGTCCTCCACCGCAATCAGTTGCGGTGTTTACCTGTTAGGAGTATGATTTGTTAGGTCAGCTGATTCTGAAGTGTAGTCTAACCAGAGATGCAAACACACTACCCGGTAATTGATTCAACTGGCATTACACTACAATCACATCACAACTGTAGTGGGAAAGTTTCTATTGAAACACACTACAGCATCGCAAACGCTGTGTTTGAAAGGAAAATATCCCATATTTGAAAATCAGAATGACATAAACATGCTGATATTTTGCAATCAGAAGAAAAGTTACTGGTGAAATTCATAAACATCTTTCAAAAACCTTCTATTTTCATTAATAGTTATTAACGGCCCTACGGTCACCTGCAGAATCTGATTTCCATGACACTGTTTAAATGTATTAGATCTTGAGATTCTATACAGGCATGACAGGTATAGGAATTCATCGTATTTCTTGGTTACATATTGAAATACATGTAGATGCAAGTGTAAATGTACGAGAGGTAGTGACAAATAACCAGTCATAGTACATTGTATACATACTGGCAGTTTATTCAATAGACTGCAACAAAATGTTGTAATCTTACACATGGTCTAATGTATAGTAAATGCACTAAGGAATGTACATTGGTGTAAAGTGTGATATCTTTTACGATTATCTTTTACTGGTGAAGAGAGCCAATCTGTACCCCAAAATCCCAAGGCATACACACCAAAATTGCAGATGTCAATTCAGAGGTCTGGCATTGCCGAGGTCTCCAGCTTCTGTTGATGATGTTAGTATTGCTGACCACAGCAGGCTGTTGGTATCTTTGAATCGAAGTTCTGACTTTGATGCTTTTGATATGATAATGTTGGAGGAGCTAGATCCCAGTGGCAAAGCCAGGTTGTAGTCACCTTTAATACAACTGCACTTTTGGTGTATTTCATAGAACAACGTAATAATACATGTAATGAAAAATTTACACAAATTATACATGTATATCCTGGTTTGAGAAAAGAACATGACAACTCTGTACTTGAATTGTAAAAAAATAGATTATCACCTCTAAAGCACACATCACATAGAAAAGACAGAAAAAAGCTGCTAATCAAGAGAAGACTATCATACATTGATATCATCAACATCCCCCTCTCTGGGAAGAGCCACTGATCAACATCCTCCCACAGCAGGGCTTTGGTCTCACTCTTCTTCATACACTCGCACACAAAGTTTGTGTGAGTGGATGAAGAGTAGTGAGGTAAAATCCCCTGTGGTTGGAGGATGCTGACCAATTCTATTTCATCACACACATCTGCTCGGCAAAAATATGTGACATGAATAAAACCTTCACATTCAACAACAGGCCACATTTTGCCTAAATGTGATGTCCCCAAAATACAGGCCCATAGCTAGCATAGGGACAAGGGGAGCAAATGCCCCCCCCCCCAGGCAAATGGTGCAAAAAAATTTTTTCAGCAAAACCAAATGGGATAGAAGATCATTACTGTTCATGTCTCAGAGTGCAGGAACTTGACCTCAAATCGCATCTCAGAGCTCCTAATTTTCAAAAATTTTCTGGGGGGTCCCCCCCCCCACAAAAACCCGTGCCGAAGGCCAAGACCATGTCCATTGAGCTCATCTGCTTAAAATGCCCCCCCCCCCAGCTAAAAAGGTAGCAACGGCCCTGCAAAATATGGTACCGGTAATATGCGTAAAGCGAAGAAAATGCTTTCACTATTTTTTTGTACATATGGGCCTACAGTTTGTGTAGATGTACAAAAAGTTTGCAGTAGAGGCACAAATCTTTTATGCTTATCACCCAGGCCATACACTTATGTAGTTCTTATTTCTCCAAGTCAAATAAACAATGACCAAAATTCCTAGAGAACATTCAAGCGGTATTTATTTATTTTATTTATTTTTTTGGTTTATTGTAATATTATTGGTGAATGCCACACCTGGAGGTATTATGGCTGTCCACCACGAGGTATTCGAACAGCATGTTCAAACTTGACCAGTTTTTCCCTTTTTGATTACTTCCCCTGCTGAACATTCCCAAGTCAAGCTTGTTTACGAGGTACAAGGATTCACAAAAGATAAATAGGCCTACAATTTTCTACGAAAGATTCACTAAACAAAGTCGAATAGGCAGATATTCTGGTTCCTAACCAATTACCAGAATTTTTTTCTTTATTTTCTTTGGTATTTTGTTATAAAAGTTCTTCACACATAATCTATAACATCCTAACATACTTCCTCATCCACAGACGGACATTTTGATTTTGATGCTCAAAACTTCCTGAATATTAAAGACTCAATATGAAAATTCAGTAATTGATCGCTCCGTGCTCATCAAAGTGAAGTGTTTAGACGGTGGCAAATCAAAGCTGTGATTTTTATTCTGACAAATACATGTACCCGAAATATAAGATACCATGACACAATGCATGTTTGTCATATGATATCAATTCCACCAATCAGCTGTCTTTATTCAAACAATACAAAAAACTTCACTTTAAATCAGTGAACAAGTCCAACTGAATTGGATCAAATCTGAATGTGTTTTTTTTGGCTTGGTCATCTAAACGGCCCTAGCATGAACACATTGAAGACATCGATGGGAACAGAACACATGAAGAGGGGCACAAAATACGTACACGTACAATGTATTATGCTTTAGATAAACATGCCTCCTCAGATATATGCAAAATAACCAGAATCAGAGTATTTCTTTGCCAAAGATCATAACCCGTGCTGGAAATCCATCCTCACTGCATGGCAATGTGCAGATTTTCATTTGCTGGTTGACGAAATCGCACTGTGTCTTACATCATGTACATGTACATTTGTAACGAAACATAACCATGTTCTTACTAGCCCAGCTAGCTGGAAATGTTTAGCTCAGGTGGTAGAGTGTTGGACTAAGAAGCAGGTGGACCCGGATTCAAACCCCGGTGTTGTCATTTCTTTGCACATTCACCAATGAGCAAATAATGTATGTGTCTGTCTGTCTCGCAGCCTGCCCCGCAATGAGGTTAGATTCCAAACAATACAACCAACTCCTAGTACCAACTCACCTGCCACCAGGGTTTAAGCAGACAGTATCTCATGTTGAAGTTTTCTAAAAACCTTGGAGACAAATCGGAAAGAATTTGAAGAAACATTCTTCAGATGGTTGATTGGAACAACCTTTCTTCAAATATTTTTCAATCTGCACTACAGGATGTCAGAAAACTTTGACAGAAGATTCCCTCAGGTGAACTCTGGGGTGGTTGAGTTAAGTAGCACATAAAGATACAGGTAGCTGGTACTGACTAAACAAGTATAAATAGAAGATATATAGCTGAGTATGACGTAATATAATATATCAACAAATGTAAACATTATAAATAAGCCATATCTGAGTATTATTTTGGCAGGTGACGAAGTATGCCGCAAAACATCTACTGGTAATGTGTAAATTAATATGTATTGATTTGCCACACCAGGCGATTTATGAAATTGCGTGTCAAGGAAATAGTGAATCTGGCCACTGCACCATATCTGGTATACTGCAGTGTTCCGTTACCAGTAGTGATGGCCTCTCTTTAAAGGTGGCAGCATTGTAGGGGGTGCCAGCCATTTGGTTTGCCGCAGTCTTTCACAAAGCTACCCCGGAAAAGTTCTAGGCCCACTTTCCTAGAAAACTTAACTCCAGTGGGAAAATAATTTAAAAGATTGAAATGGCATGCAATAATTTTAAAGGATTCAAAACACACAGAGCTCATCCATTCAGAATACTTATCACATCTTCATACTTTTCCATGAAGAAAACGGTGCAATTCAAAATTGTTAAGAATTATTCCACCCTTTAGTATTGTATACCAGAAAGAAGTACCCCGCAGTACTGATCGTGAAATCAGTTGTTTAAATTATCCTTCGAACAAACAAACTGATATTTGGCACACTTTGATGTTTTCAACAAAAAAGAGGCAACAATTTCAAAATCAGCTGTCAAACACTCGTTTAAACAAACACATGATATTCTGTCCATGCTTGTGTTATCAAACCATCTCGAACCACGTCCTTCCTTCTGTTTCTGGGAGTCATTCGATCCAGATGTCTTCGGTGGGGTGAGCAGTAGCCATATACTCCTGGTAAAACCTGCGGAATGCTTTCCTGTAAGGCAAAGCAAGAAACACACTACAGCAAACAAATATATTTTTTTCAAAATTCCAGCCTATTTTACTTAACCAGAAACCCCACAGAAGTAGTGACGATACATGTAGTCATCACAGGCACACATTTTCTATTCATCGCTTTGTAATACAATTCCATGAATTATCAGTCTTCGAGAATATCTTACGAAAGTGGACAAAGCTTCAAAATGTTTCCAATACACTTAGGCCATATCCATGGCCAAATAAATTCAGTGCCACAAGGGTGAAATGTGCTGACCCACATGTAAAACCTTTTTGAGTGAACTCAGAAAATTTGAATAAAAATTTCACCACGTGCAATGGGCATAAGAGAAAGTACAGAATTCATTACATAATAAATAATTGATTACCGTACGCTAAAGACTAATGTGTAATGTGTAACCTACCCTATGGACTCTCCCACTCTCTTCGTTGAGTGTTCACTCTCAAAGATGTGTGCTGCAAATCGCATCTCCCTGGGATGTTTAGTGATGAATCCGAAGTATCTGCAAGTAATGATGTTTGTGAATCGATTGGAATGGGATAGTGTTGAACCTTTGGGAGCCTTTGCATAGACCTTTCAACAAATGGCGCCCGTTCGTTTACAAATATTTACGGCCCAATTCTTTCCATTGCCATGTTGCGGCTTAATCTGTCAATCATTTGTTGGGGGGCAATGGCAAACAGGGAGGTGAAAAATATTACCGGTACACAGGTTTCTGGTCTGTGGCGTCATGACTCAACCACGGCATCACGTACGTAATGAAAATTGGCTGAGTATTGAATTGAGCAGAGTTTGAGGCCCAAAAGCAGGTGCGTTAGAGATTTGTGATGTCCGTGAGGTCACTTGTAAGAAAGGTCAGGGTAATACTGGTAATAAAACTTACTTGTCATTCCTTGGGTGATAGCCACAGAAGGAGACGTTCTTCAGCGTGAAGAAATGATTGTATTGCATTCGATTGGAAGAGTTTGACTGCTGCAAAAAGAGTTGATCGTAAGCGTACGTCTGATTTAGAGAATGATTAGAATAAGGCTAAGAATCCATTCACGCGAATTTCGAGCAATACGATGCCGCAACCTTTGTCCATGACCAAAGCCGCGGAAACAAACAATGGTTGCAGCATCACACCACTGGAAATTCGTGTGAATGGATCACACCTTAGAGAAGAACAATATTATTTAGCCCATCGCTGGAAATCTCAGTTTTTGACATCCAATTTGCAAAATAAATTAAAAATTACAACAAACTGAAGCAACCATGCAAAAACATAACAAGACAAACTGTAAATCAAGATACAAACATGACAAAAGGGAAAGTTACCTTTGAAAACACTTTTCTAAACTTTTGGAACAGAGATGCTTTTTTGGGTGTTGCAGACAAATCACCATCAGAGGAAGACTTTGGGAAACAAGAATAAAACAACATATAGGTACGTAAATAAATAAAAGCAACACGAGTACAGGAAAATAAAATTTCACAAGAAACAACGGGTGCCTGGTGGCCACCCAGGTGCCTTGATATTATTGGCCACCTGAACAACCACTGGCTACCTAACACTGCTATGTGGTATGAAAAAAATGTCTCGCAATACTGAATAGATTTGATTTGACAAAATTTGTTGCAGGATGTACAATGAGGGTACATGTATGTGACAGAAGAGAACTTTGGCCAAATGTGCAGTCTGCCATTTAGGCAACAGCGGTGCAACGATGATACTCAAACTGAAGAAGATTCAGTGCAAAAAGAAAGTCAATAGAAAAGTGACACTGTCCACAGACCCAATGCTGATCTGATGGGTTTCAGATGGTATTCATTAATGACATAAAAACTGAGCCAAAATTGGGGATCGTGGCGATGATTTGGGTTTTTTTCAAATTCAATACAGAGGGCCAATAAATCAGCAATATTTTTTTAAAAATTTTTCTTCAGAGCTTCTCAGTTGTGGACAGAGCATGACAACACACAGACACAGATTCCACCTAAACATGTATCCGTAAAGATGAAACACTCACTCGTCCTTTGATTTTATCCACCATCCTGATACCATACTCATTAATCTCAAGTGAGCACAGCTGAGGTTTTGACAAATTACTCCGTCTCTGGCCCATAACCTGAAAATCAAAGTACAAAATCAATGGTTATCATAGTGTTATGCAAATTAACTCATCTGCCCACGGCTTTGAGCAGACAGTATCTTGTGTGGAGAAGTTTTCGAATTTCTGAAAGCCTTGGAAATAAATTGAAAAAAATTTGAAGGAACATTCTTTATTTGTTTCATAGAAACAAACTTTCTTCAAGTATTTTTCAATCCTCACTATCGGCAAAAATAGATAAGCGAGCGATCGGATACGAGAAAACTTTGACAGATCATGCCATTTGCTGGACTCTTGAGAATCATGTCGATGAGTAATGAATCGAAAGCTGTGTATCAACTGCAGCATCATTATAGAGGATGTGCAGTGACGATTATGACGTCACCGCGACGACGAGATGCCACCATTTTGGACGGCACGTCCAACGCTATAGCGTCGGATGACGTCACGTGCACATGGTCTATAGACAATATTGCATAATAAATATGTCTGCAGACCTGATACAAAAGCTGGTAAAAACATACGAAAGGCTAAAAGGTCTCGGCCAAGAAGAGTGGAAACAAACACCTACCTTGGATATAGCCTGGCAAAGGATATCGTTGCCTTTGTGGTAGCCTACTTCAACTGAACCAAGAAACAGCAGAGTAAATTTGTCTGGTTTACCGTCATCTGAAAGAAGGTATCAGACAAATGGTGTGAAGGAAGATGTTAAAATGTTACTGTTGAAATGACAATGCCGAGGTGTGTGTCTGTCTTCAGGTTATATGTTTAGCTTTTAGTAGCACAAAATGCCACTGGCCTCAACTTATTCACACACCTGATGTTCAAGTACTTATTCGGTATAGTCTGTCAATAGACAGGAACAAACAGTATAATGAACAATCCACTTCACTGATAAATTATAACCTACCATCACTGTCCTCTAAGAAATCTAAATCTTGAGCGTATACTGTTGGATAAATGCCCTTCTTTCCAGTGCGGAGGTTTACAGCTGGAAAAATTTAAAATAAATTTTAGAAGAAAAGACAAATTTATCAGTATATGCTTACCTCAACACCACAAGTCATCACATTTCTCCATCACATGTATCAATATATTCTTACCTAAACACCACAAGTCATCACATTCCTCTATCACATGTATTAGTATATTCTTACCTAAACACCACAAGTCATCACATTCCTCTATCTCATGTATCAATACAGTGTATGTTCTTACCTAAACACCACAAGTCATCACATTCCTCTACCACATGTATCAATATATTCTTACCTAAACACCACAAGTCATCACATTCCTCTATCACATGTAGCATATCACCAATCTCTATGGCCACCTCATCTGAATGCCGTGGTATAAACCGATGTATCCCACGATGTGTTGCCTCCAAATCATCAAGGCCGTTGGACAGTGTACTTGATGTTGATGACCGAGAAACTTTAAAAAAAGAAAATATTTCAGTTATTGAAATCACACATAAATGTTCTTCGTACCCTTTATCCCCAACCTATACAGTTGAAAGTCTAAAGTGGCCTCCATTAGTACACCATAATCGCAGTCCTAAGGTCACGGAGAGCTGGTTTTGGCTCTCCATGACAACCATCGGAGTCGGGCTCAAATGTTGATGTTACATGTACTTGCAATACATGTCAGAGTTAGATTCTCATGCCAACCAATCAATGTATTATGAGCACATCAAAATACCTATGAGAGGCGCTGCGTGTAGGGTCCCTTTTTAAAGCTATTCCATTCCAAGCTCATCCAACAATCAATCACACAATGGGTCATATGAATAAAGACTAGCAAATGCTTTTACTTCAGATTTGTACAACATTGCGTGAGTGCATTTGTACTGCAAAATTCAAGTAAAAGCATTTACTAGTCTTTATTCATATGACCCAATGGGTCATATGGAAGACTAGCAAATGCTTTTACATGTACTTCAGATTTGCACAACATTGTGTAGTGCATTTGTACCGCAAAATTCAAGTAAAAGTAATTACATGCACTAATACCGGTACTAATTTTTATTCGTTTGACCCAATATCTGAGAATATTTGTATCATTTGTGACACAAATAGTCATTAGGCAGTCAATCCTCTAAATAATACTTTATAATCTGGGAGAACGTTGCCATGGATATATGATCGTGGCTTATAAATTAGTCATACAACAATTGATAAGAACAATAGTTAATACAGCTACCGTACATGTGGCTGTGTGTAAAAACCTAAATGTCAACTTCATGAGCAACAGCATTAGATCAACAACAAGATTATAAGCGCAAAGCCTGGAAGTGGCATATACCCCTGCCTATAAGTTCCCCAGAAATGAAAATCAAGATGGTGGCAGTGGCGGCCATATTAGACGAACAGCGGCGCACCAAATCGTAACCAACCACACATTCAGCTAAATCTCCGGAAATGAAAATCAAGATGGTGGCTGTGGCAGCCATATTGGATGAATCGTGGCAGTGCCCCCATCAAAAGAACCTTCCTCTACATGTATATCAAGTGTAAGTGTCAACGAAATGTGGGCCCTGCTAAAAAGAAATCACCATGTGTAAGACTATCTGATTTGATTTCTTTGGGGCACATTTGATATGGTCATCTACCATTCTCTGATTCTGAGAAAAACACGGGAAGATTTCTATGAGAACATCTGGTAACCAAACACTCACTCCATCCAAGACCTCCTTGAGCAAAATCACTGACGCCAGAATGATAATCGTATCGTCTCATCCCACAAGGGTCTCCACTCAATTGTGTGGGCCACCAGAGGAAGTGGATATTGATTTGTTATTAGGTACAAGGGAACAAGCCTCGGGATATCTAATCTTACAAGTAAGGATTGATAAAGCGATCAATCCGAGAGATCCACATCAAATACAAGGCGAGGGTCCGTGGGTTCAAGTCCGGTAGGAAGCTATGTCTTTCACCTTAGAAACCTGTTATTATTTCGTGCTGTTCAAATTCAAGGCAAAGACACGAAAGAAATGGCCTCCCTCCGTGCAACTGATTGATTGTTCACAAATGCAGGCCAAACACTTCCCGGCTACTCAACCAATATCCCAGGAAAACAAGTACTCCAGTTGATTACTTATGAAGTCAGGCCTTTGGACTGTTTGAACTGAAGAATCTGGGTTAGTTTGACAGCCGCCAATGACAATAATGATGGCGAGGCTTTCCAGAGGAGCAACCTCATTCAGCATCACTTGACCCTTTCAGATGAGTTCAGAGCACAAAGTACATACCGTACATGTACAACTGTTGTTGTACAGATCTGTCCAGGAGTTGAGCCACTGATTGGCAACCCCTCCCTTAATGTCACTGACTTCTCAAAATGTACATGCAGCACACATGACATGCTTCAACACTGGGGACACCATCTCTGACTCTGAGAGATAATCTCACAGACAATAAATATCGAACTTCATTTTTATTTTGCAAATCATGTCTGTGAACCGTGTCGCAGACATCAACATGGCTCGAAGAGATCAGAAATTGTGCCCCCTTCGCTCTCCTATCCTCACGTCCGTCGTGATTAGATGGTAGGGAACCATGACGCGGGCATCTACCTCTAGATCATCATGTTGGCCTGTACCTTTCCTGTAGTACAATCAATCTACCACGGACCTTGTAACATTCACTAAGATGCGGCCAGACGTTAGGAGGGGAAGGTCCAGAATATAGATGAAGCAGACTTTGCTTACCAGATGTTGTGAAAAAACTTCATAATTAAGATACTCACATCGGACATCTGTATTGCTGTAAAAGGTCCTCGATGACGATGACAATCGTGGTCGAGGTTTTTCATCGTCGACGTCTGGTGTGGAAGCATCAAGATGACGAGGATTCGTCGATGACAAAAACGTAGACGACGGCACTGGAGCAGTGAAGTCAAAACTTAAACTCTCACTCAGTTGACGAGCGTAAGGCAGTGTTGGAGTGACTTGTTCTGACGTTGATCCATTTAGCGTATGGGCACTTTGTGACTTCTCCAAAGCGGCAAAACACTCGGCTTCGAATATTTCATCAGCTAGTGATTTTTCTGAACATATTGACATCGGACTGGCAGCTGAAATCATATGAAAACTAAACGTGAGACTTAATGTCAGTTGAAGAAGCAATCAATGGTGAACATGCCATGCAGCCTCACAAGAGTCAGGAGACAGTCATACTACTTTCTTGAACATACTGGTGGGTCTATCATATGTAGGGAGTAGGCAGGTTGAGACCAAAGTTTTGTCTGCAATTTCAGAGGGCCAGGCTTATTGTCTGTCCTTTGTAAAATCTGAGTGACTACATTTCATCCTCTGTCTCCTGGACTGGAGCTATTTTGGTTCATTATAATTATCTTGTGCCACTTAATACGATTTTCCTGTGATGGGTCACATATTATGTTTTCCAGCACAAAATTTGTACTTAAATTCCCATCATAAAAATCACCAGGTAGAATTTTGCTTCATGTACAAGCTTGAATCAAGCTGCTGTACGTGGCCCGTCACCAGAACACCGAAAATGGCCGTTCCTTTGACAGCCAACAGCATGGTGCCTTCCACTTGTTATGTAATTCCCAAAGAGTCGGCTGGTCAAAAGAGGGCGGGGCAAACGGGGTCCAAGCAAATGCATCTTTCCATCCAGCATCCGAGTCAACAATAACCCTTGAAAAACTCCAGAGAAGCACAAAATGGAAACGTTACCATGGGCCCAGAAGAAGAGCTCCCCAGCTCCCATAATTTCAGATGTGTCAAACGGCACGGAATATCTGTTGTACATCTCAGCATAAAACAGAATGCGTTCATGTCATTTCTAGAGAAAAACACAGCCACTGTCATCGTCACTTCATGTCAGTGACTCAACAAAATCTTGCACATCCATCATCCAGAACTCGTTGACATTTCTCCTTCATTTTGCGTCCAACGCATAAGGCTTACTTTTCCAGCATGTCCCAAACAGCCTTCAAATAGTGCACACATATTGCTAAGTACCAATTTCCCCAGGAAGTCATATATGTATGTGCAAGATTTCTAGAACATGAAAAATGCTGGTTGCAATTAGATTGATCAGTTAACCCTGATACAGTGGAGGGCAACATCGATACTACATCCATTGATGAACTTGATGTTGCATGATTCAGGCATTTGACTGAGTCACCAACATTTACAGCTCAACTGTGATGGATGGCAATAGAATGATTTCTGATGAACTGTTTGCAAGGGTCAATTCTTGGTATATCAAGGGAACGTTAGGAGATATCATCGACAAACAGAAAGAAATGTGAAATGGTCGATCTACCAATTTAGAGAGCCAGTATATGTATGCTGTTAAAAAATAAATCACGACATGAATAGTACATGCACTCTTTGGAAAGCTTCACCCCAAATCTTTTATTTTGAACTTTTTTTTTCAGGCTTGCTGCAGAATTTTTGTGAAAAAAGCTGTTGTGCAAAGACTACAATGAATATGGACATTAACATTTCAGATGTCTTTAAACTATTAGTTCAACATTCTCTGTGCAAATGTCTCTGTCGGTCAGTTCAGCACCCACCGTGCAAAAAACAATCTTCATTCCATCAGTTCAGCATCCACAGTTTATGTTGTATCCACTTCTATAGTTCTGCACCCACTGTGCAGATGCCTCTAACCTCTATCTTTTGACAACCACATTGCCAATGCTTCATTTCTGCGGGTAATCAATTTTTCAGTAGAATGACACAGCCATTGGATAAAAGAGTAAATTGCCCAGTTTCCAACTTTCAGTGCAGAAAATCACCCACTAATTCAATAAGTGATGGCACCGGAAAAAGTCCTCCTTCTCACCTGACATTTTTGATTAACTACAGCAGCAGTGGATTGGCTCTATGAAAAAATACAGCCACTGCACCACTGGTTATGTTAATCTAATATACGTGGGATAAGGCTGACGGCGATCAAAAGGCAGAGATCCATCAAGTATAATAATAACTCAGTGAAGTGATTTATTATTAAAGCCAACTGGTTGTGCCATTTGGGGTCTCTGATTAGAGAACTGAGTGCCATTTCAGTCCTGACATTAGAGGCTTGTTTCATAAAGTGACTTTAAGCTAATGGTACCATTAACTTCAATGCAGTTTCCATTAGGTTAAAGGTACCATTAGCTTAAAGTCACTTTATGAAACAGGCCTCTGGAATTAATTTCCTGCTGTAGTTTACCTTCAAATACCATTTAGAATACGGTCAACTGCAAATCTAAGGCTTATCTAAGGTCTTTAGTAAAGTTATCTAAGAATAGGCTAAAACATGGAAATTTGTCATTTTGAAATTGTCAATTTCGCAGGCCGCAAAATTATTTTTAGTGTCATTTTTGACATGGTTAATTCCCTTTAAGAATGCTGTAAATGTAAATATAAAATGTGATAGAAAATTAAAAGTTCATCAATCGATAACCTAAACAGAGCTGCCTCTGCAACTGAAGAAGTAACTAACAGACACTTGCTGGAAGACGGCACATTCCTTTGATCTGACATGATTCGTTTTAAATAACCTTCTCATATTGTGTGCCTTTGTGCCCACAGAGATTTGCCCTTTACCAATAAAGATATGTCGAGAAAACCAGGCACTTTTTACAGAGAGAAAAATTTCAATGTGGCGGCATGTTATTCATCGATGTCTCTGCTGATGCATCTTTGTGTGGTTCACAGCAGAGCATGTCATGGTATATTTTGCGCTAATGTGCAATGATCAATAATTTGCTGAATGTTACGAGTATATTTATATTATAGCAACAAGTGTCGAGAAAATAGTGATTCACTGCAATTATCAGTGAAGAATTTGAGAAAGTACAATGTACGTGACGGGTGTTGTAATTTTGTTTTAAAACTTCAACAGTTACGTAACTCTTGAGCTCCTGAACTGATGGAGTTGGTTGGAGGACCATTGATACAGACCATAGTCCTTGAGGTACCACAAAAAAGCACCAGTATTTTCTTTTCTATAGGCCTAGCAAGAAATGTTGCAGTTTAATTTGGAATGGAACATCAATAGTGCTTTATGTATCGATGTGTTGGCAGTCACAGACTCCACGTGAGTGGTCATACGTTTCGCAGTCATGTATGTGTTTTGATACCATATTTAAAGCCCTTTTTCACTAGCCCGGTTGAAGCGTGCTGAGCTCAACCCGGACCGAGCCTGCTTGGAAATTCAAGCAGGACAGGCCCGTTTGCACTGCCATTTGGTACTGGGACAAGCTGTCTGGACCTGTTTATATTCGGCAATCGTACCGAACTGTGCTTGGTCCGGACTGAACACGGTGAAAATTCCTTAGCGGCTTTAGAATCAGGTGTTCCGTATAGTGGTCTGTCCTCTATGTCACTGCCCCACACGGTGAGACAGGGGAGTGAGTGCTGAAACCAGACTATAAGCCTCCCACAATAGGAGCTGTCAGTGAGTTGACCAATAGGTGTCACTACGGCCCAATTCAATGCATATAGCGGACCCATTCATTCTTGATCGAGCACCAATGACATGGATTTTCCTGTGTATTGGTCCGCTAGAACTTCGCTGCCATCTTTTGGCAATACGCACGGCTGACTGCTCCTATTACTTACCTCTTGAAGGTGACGGTCCACCTGATGGATGGCGACTCCGACTGTTGCTATGACGATGATCTGGGGAAGACCATTGTTTTCCTGTACTTTGTTCATTGGTCGGTGTTATTTCATGTTTGTCGATGAAGACAGAATCCTTAAAAATAAAAATAAGCACCTTCTCATCTGCTTTTAAGCAACTTTATAGGCCTACATGTCTGGGAACTGTTTGAAACTGATTGCTGGCCAAGCCCATGATCCCCAACATACATATGCATAGTGGAAGTGAAGTAATCAATCCCGAACAATGAAAATACAGAACTTCGAAGTTTTTTACAAAATGCCCCCAACTCGCCAAAATAGGAACCACTGCACCCAATATCGAACGTGACCTAGATTTTGGGGCATACACACCCGTATGTAATATGAAAATGATCCATCAAAAACTGAATAAGGCACTATCCATCTGACAAGGGAAAGTTTACGGATGCAGACACCAGAGAACGACAAATCGTTTTTTTGGCTGGTTGTCCACGGACAACCTGAATTCCAGAATTTGGTTGTCCGTATCAAATGTTGATTGCCCGCAGGCCTAGATTTAAAGCATTTCATGATAAAGTTGCTCTCAGGGGGCAGTTGTCCACGGACAACTGATCGCAGGAAATGGCTTGTCCGTTTGGGAAAATCAGTTGTCCCGGGCGCCCGGACAACCAATTTGTCGTTCACTGAGACACGCACCCACGACAGACCACCACTAAAGACGTCAAGTGCTACTGGTTCTTACCTCCTGTTCTGATGACCACTGTGTACCGGTATCCTTTTTATATTCTTCATTTTTAGTGTTCAAATAATTACACGATTTACATGAAGAGAACTGTTCGTCATGATGTGTCGTTGCTCTGATATTTCGTACATCTCCGTGCGTCACCTTGTTCTTATTACACTCATTGCATACTGCATCCTCAGAATTAGAGTTATCATGGTCTATGTTGAAGTCTTTTTCAAATTCGAAACAGTCATCATCCGAGATGAATTCAAAGTTGTCAATACTTATGTCATGGGTCAACCTGAAATGATAAAATGAGAAAGTGTTGTGAATTTTTTAATGTCATTTTGTATACTTCCTTTAAGCCTAGGTCACAAATCCACCGGGCCCCGTACGATTTTCCCCACCCAGCGGCTTGCAGTGGATTTTAGATACTGAAACACGGATCTAAGATGAATTATGCCGAAAACGCTTCAATGGATAACTGGAAATTAGACTGGATCAAACTGGGCACCGTAGAATTTGGCCAAAATGTCTGTTTTTACTCGCCGTACGTGGATATGTGACCTAGGCATTAAGCAGACACCTATCCCAGGAGAACACCACTCCTATGGGCGGTTATTCCCACAGATTTAGAGGTAGCTTGATTTATATATTTAAAGTAGGCGACAAGGACGTTATGTAGACTTTATTTTCTTTGAAGAACGTTTTTATTTCATTATGTGAGGATTTTTCTTTGTAAGTTATGTGACAAATACCATTTATTCGTTAGGATTCAGACGTTCAAGTTGTTTTCTTTAAATGTCCCCGATTTAGTTGTACACACGATTCAAACGTTTACACGATTCAGTTGTATAGCTACGCGATTTAGACGTTAGATGGCGCAACCTCATTCTTAAGATCAGACATGCCTGTCATGGCCATGCACACATGACAAATGCACACGTACATGGGATGACAACCTCGCCCTGAGGTCTCTAAATCAGAACCTGGATACAGTTTGTAACAAGAAAGTGGACCCAGGGTACAATTTCACTTGGCAACATCGAACCTGGGTACACTTGATGTGTACCCAGGACGACAATAACCCCTTCAGCGATACTCTGCTGAATTGCCGTGAGTGAGAACAAAATGGCTTCCTAATGTTTCAGTAGACGGACATCAATATTACATTTACATTACATGATCCACGAAACTGATCACACGTCACAAGCCATAGCAGGGCTACATCAGTCGAATACATGTACCAGTAATCCCCGTAGAGTGATTTGCCTCCAGATACACTGCTTACCTCAACTGATAAATCTTGATATTTGGCTCACAGATCTGATGGTATGAGACAGGGCGACAGACTTTCAGTATATCCATGACAGGCTGCTTATAATCTCACTTTCTGAACAATGTGAATCCAGTGGAATTATTATCCTCGATGTGTCTTTAGCAAATGATTCACAGACTGCTGTGCAAAAATACTGACATCGCGGAATATGAGCAGTGAAAACGATTATTGCTGAACGAGAAGACACATATGGAACAATTTGCTATGCTGCTGATGCGTGTTGTACAAGCCAACAACGCCACAGTCTCTTTTGGTTAAATTCTCCTTGTATAGACCAACAGAAAATGGAAGACACAATTCTCAACACAGAAACGTCCTTTAATCCACCTATGTCACAAATATTCTTGCAGGTTGACAAATCTGACGACAATATTTCAGTGAGCGATGCACGGTCTATAGCACAGTCTGGTGAAGATAATTTCACTCATGTATTATTAATGACTTCCCACTAGCACATGAATTATCAATAGGCTAGAAATCCCGTAGTTACATCATCGCGTGAGAAAATAGATTTTTGCATTTTTACCAAGTACCACAATATCTTTTCAAATGAACATTCAACTCCTGCACGCGTTGGCAAATAACAAAATATTGAAATACTAGTCTTGCATACATAGATAAGATGATCAATATAAAAATATATTATGTTAATAATCTCTCACCACGCTCATTCATGGAGCAAAACACGGTTATACGAGATGACGTGACATTGACGTCACGAGGTTGGATACCAGTTTCTGACATTCAAAGGATTGCCGGGGAATGTAATTAAGAGATCATTTAGGAACTGCCAAAAATATAATTGAGGTTGGTGTCAGAGAAAGAAAAAAATTGTCTTAAGGTGGTGTCATGATTGTGGGTAAGACAAGAATAAGATAGAGCAAGAGATCCGAGCTGTTTTTCGACATTTATCACGGGAGATGTTTTCTCCCAAATGCTGGCTTTCTTTTTTTACATTGAGGGAGAAAAAACTTGTTTTTACAGTCCTTGACAGTCATGGCAAGTTAAAAGCTGACAAACCCTTTCAAAAAGAAGTGGTGCATAGACAGCTGCATTCAAAGTCGATTAAAAATAGGAGAAGGACACTTGTATTGGATTTGAATGTATCACTATCTGTCAGAATTCCTGGCAGAGCACATTTATGGGGGTTATTTTCCATCCAAAAGGGATAGTCGAAGAGGGATATTCGCAGAGGGATGTTTGCCATGTTTGCAGAGGGATATTCGCCGGTGGATGATCACGACTTTTCCTAATAATATCCCTCTGCGAATCCCTCTGTGAATATCCCTCTTCGAAGATTCCTCTGCGAATATCCCTCTTCGATTAATCCCTTATAGGCGGAATAAAAGACATCTGCTGCCCTCAGGCATGTCGCAGGAGTTGTGTTGTTGGTAAGTCCTATAAGTCATTCCTCTGGCTATGTGGGTGCAGCCTCATTTTCTTGGCAATTTTACCCATACTGGTGATACTACTGATACTGAATCCCGATTATCAAAACGATCTTCCTTCCTTTGATAACAGAGGACAGCAATCCCTACCAAATGTAGTTGAGACATTTGCCCACGAATAATTTTTGCTATGGTATCTTCTGTAAACAGCAATGTAGCAAGTATTATTATTTTATGGATCAATCACATGAGTGAATATCCAGTCTGAGAGCAACACTGAAAACCAGCTTCGTACGATATACCATCGACAAGGTTACCATGACAACACAGTCCATTGCAGATCCCAAGGATCAGAGTCTTCAGGGGCACTATAGTCTGTGTCAATTTCAACAGATGCTGACACTGAATGGCCTTCTAATAGAGGCAGCCAAGCAAGAAACATCAGTGCAGGAAATTGTTCTGCACTAAATCCGGGCCGACTGCACAGCATGTCCGATAGTTCTTTTTTACAGTTCTTTTGAAAAGTATAGTTGTTCTTGCAACACGTCTTTTTTGTCGGTCATAGAGAGCCTTGGTGGTGTAGTGGTTTGGTCTCCGACGAGCGGTCAGAGGGTCCCGGGTTCGAATCCCACTGGGGGACCTCACTGGCCTCTCTCCACCCAGGTGTACAAATGGGTACCGGTCAGAAATGCCCTACTGAGCCTGTGCAAGAGCGACTTCAGGGTTTCTGCCAGAAAGTTTTTACAGATTTCTTCAAAATCGGCAAAAACTCCATGAAATTAAAGAAAATGGCCCTTTCTGTTCCATTAAGGGAACTAATAACATAGTAGTACCCTTAGCACCCTCTGGCGGAGACACTTGCAGGGGAAAATGCCCCCCAGAGCAAAAAGCGACATAGCAAATTTTTCCTCTAAAAGGTCATTTTTCCCTATTCAAGCCAAGATTGTGCTGTCAGATGTGGGGAAAATGTATCCGAGAGGATGTAGAATTTCATTTTTTTCTGGGGGAGGACCCCAGACCCACCTCCATTTTTATCATGTAATTTTTTTGTGACTTTTGTTGCAGCTTTGATAGAGTGGAACCTTCTGAAGACTTAACAATTTGTCATCAAAATCTGTTGATTGGTTGCTGAGATATTTGAGATTAATATCAAAATTTGAAAATTTCCAATTTTTCACAAAATTTTGATATCAGCAGATAGAGCTCACCTAAAAACATAGAACTACAAACTGTATGAAGTTTTGGAACTTTAAGCGTAAACTGGTTACAAGTTAACCATGTTTTTCATAATATCAACATTTTGATATTTTGAAAAATATGCAAAATTTCTGCCCAAATAATGCAAAAAGTCCCAAAATGTTGTAAACCCATATTCTGAGATTAGCTTTATCTAATGGCATCAAAATTTCCTGAAAAGCAGGAAAATTATCAAAATTTTCAAAATTTCTCAAATTATCAAAATTTTGATAATCTCAAATATCTCTGCAACCACTCAACATATTTTGAAGAAACAAAGCCCCAAATCCTTACAAAGTTCCACTCTATCAAAACTGCAACAAAAGTCACAAAAAAATTACGTAATAAAAAAATTGATTTTTAGGTTTTTTCTGATGAGCTGAATTACGATATTTCCAAATATCCAATATTTTGATGCAGAAATATGACCAACAAGAAGGTATACTTTCATGTGGAACAAACCGTGTTAAAATTGGCCCAGTAGAATTTGAAATAATATTCAAAGGTATCATCAGGTGGACATGGTGGAGATAAACTTTTGTCAAAGACTGTACAGGCTTGTTAAAAAATAAAAAACAGTGATTCTGCTGAGATGCCAATGGTCATTTATGGGTAAGATTGCCATTTTTATACACAAAAATATGTTGCTTAAATGCTGACATACCAAATTTAGGATTTGTGGCAAATTATCATGAAAATATTTGAAAATTTCAAAATATTAAGAAAAAACACAATTTTTAGAATCCCTAATTTTTCATTTCAAAATTAGCCTGATATTATTCCCTGATAATTTCTCAGAAATTCTGTGAAAAAAGTTTCAAAAAATCTCCTTTCGTTTTCAATAAATATCAAAATATCATCAGAAAAACATGCTATATTTTTTGGGCATTTTAAGATTTTGTTAAATTCTCCGTCTGTTGAAGTAAAAATGATGGAATAATCAGCATAATTGTTATCATGATGAGTGGCTGTTGACTAGGGAAAAACATGCAAAATATCAAATTTTGCAAAATATCAAATTCATAAACTGATGATATTCTGATATATCTGGTAAATGAGAAATGATTTTTAAAAAGTTTCTACACCGGAATTCATAGGTTTGACTGGAGAATGATATCACACTGATTTTAAATTCAAAATTCCGAATTTTTGAAAAATGACTTTTTGATACATTGTAATCATGATATTTTAGCGATATTTTGTCAGAAACCCTCAATTTCGTATGTGATCTTTTTAACAACATTACATGGCATAACATAACACATGTTGAGGTTGAAACCTTCTATATGAGTAGGCCTAGGCCTAGCTGTCTTTTCACTTTTTAACAAGACTGTAGTGTAGGCCTACATACATGTCAGTTTTTAAAAGCAAAAGCGCTGCATCAGAATTCCAGTTCAGTAGGCCTAGGCCTACTGACATAGGCTACGGCAATATGTATTAAGGCCTGTCCTGCCTGTAACTGGAGGAGAGAAAATGAGAACAAGGCTGCTGCATCTTGCATGCTCATCTCATTCATAATCATTGCACATGTTGCATGGTAGGCCTATGGACATGGTCATGGATGATGATGCTGGATCAGTGTTGGATCTGGTGGATGGATGGATGGAGGCCACAAGAAGTAAGTCAGTGATCCGGCCGATAGAGTATGGTATATCTAAGATTAAACAAATAAAAGCTAAAGGAATGATTCATGAACTAACCGATAACTGTACTTTCTTGATGCATATTTTTGTATTTTTCGAGACGAATCGTCCAAACTTCGCCCAAACATCATTCTCGCCATCTTGAACGTAAATCACGTGACGAAACTATTCTATTGATAAAGGACACTGGATAGCAACATAAATGCGCGATATTTGCAACGTCACCGCTATGATCTATTTTTAGAATTGCACGTGAATTTTTATTGCGATTTTCGAGGGCAAATTGAGCTGAAAAACACGCCTCATCTTAAAGTATAATTCACCCTAACTTTAACATGGGCAAAGTGCCAAGCTTGGAAATGTGCACAGGTCGGTGGTAAATAGTCCATCTCGCAGTTGCCTAATGCTAATGATGTTTAGGGTCGCTTGGACAGCCTATAGAAAACACTCGAAGTTTGTGCTCAGTCAACTGGTAAATATTGTGATTTGCGGTTTGTGGTTTAATCATTGTGTTCACTTGGTGTCTGTTGCACAGGCCTGACACTTTGCCCATGTTGAAGTTAGGGTGAATTATACTTTACATGGGCGGAAGGCAGGATGGAACACCTTCTCAAAACAGCGCGCGCATCTTTTCTCATGAGGAAGGCATCAGAGCCTGGTATGAGAGAGCCGAGGAAATATGTGGCTTGAATCTCCTGATGCTGAAGGAATAAATGACACCCCGACCCCAACAACCAAATGTCAAGGTGACCAGGGGCGATGGAAAATTAAACTAGTCCACAGATTGGCAAAGTCCTGTTAGGACTGTCTACTAGTCCCGTCTTGTAATTTCGGGTCATGGTTTCTTTAGGCATTTATCGTCCCTTTTTGAAACAATCATCAATGAACGTGGACTTCCAGGCTGGGCCCTAGTACTTAGATGGTTTAACACTGTGTAAAATTCTGAATTTTTGAAATATCGTTTAGTATAAATTCATTTGATATTTTTAAATTTTTTTAAAATCAACAAACTCATCATTTGATTTTGACCATTGCACAGCTCACATAGGCCCTATGTGATCATGTGTCAGGGCCGTATTTAGCTTTTTGTTCCTGCATGGGGGAGGGGGCAAAACCCTCTGTGGGGGAGCAGAAGACCTTTTTGTCGTTTGTTGCCCAAAAGCTCCGCATGAAAATTACTACCGGTACGATTTTGGTTGGCTCGGGGGGGGGGGGCAACTGCCCCCTACACACCCCCTAAATACGGCCCTGTATGTGCTCTGTTTATGAAGGTACAACCAATAGGCCTAGGCAGTCACAGTATCAGCTCATTCATTACAAAAGTTCGTCAGCCTATTGGCATTAGCAGAAATATATTACTGGCATTAGTGATATCACAACTCATGGCAAGGATTTAGCTTTTTGGTCGTGGGGAAGGGGGCAAAAACCTGATCTCTGGGGGCAGAGCGGAAGACCTTTTTTGCCGTTTGTTGGGCCCAAATCCGCATGAAAATTATGATGCTCTGCCAGTGGCAAGGATTGATATGATAAAAAATCAAATGCTTACAATTAGTGTAGTTAAAACAGGAAAAGCCGAGTTAAAAAGGCAAAAGGGAAGGCAAGGACTAAAAAGACGAAATTGGAGAAGGTGAAATAAGAAGGCAAATAAAAGGCACACTGGGAAGGCACTGCATTGATTGCCCCTCTTACTCCCACCCGGCAATAAAATGGAACAGCCTCAGCGCAGTTGCATGACGTCATAGAGAACTGCGCTGCCCCTAAAATCGTGTGAACTCTTGTTGGCTATCATCCTCCCATTTGCCAGGCGCAGCGGGTCAGGAAGGTCATACAATGTTGTCGAGATTGGCGTTAAAATCAGGTACATTGGTGAATAAATGACGAGCTTGAGTGACGGTTAACTCCTTCAGACCGTAGTGCTTTTCAGAAAATTATGAACCGTCCAGAGTTCGGCACTAGGCCTAGACAGGGTGACACCGGCCGGCTGGGCCGACACACACACCATGCACATGCAGCACACACAACAGACACACACACACTGTGACACAGAGTGCAATATGCACGCAATAGGGCCTAGGCCTAGTGCATCGCTATGCAGACTGTGCTGTCACTACTGTCAGTGAGTCGTCGCGCGTGTGTTATCTGGTTAAAGGCCCCTTTCGAAAGTCAGCCATTTCGGCGTTGACTGAGGAGGGTAAAAACAAATGGGAAAATGCATGCATAGGCCTAGGCCTAGCTAAGCTAGCCTAGGCCTATAAGTCGTCTTGCCACTTTTTTGCCAGAAATTCAATAGGGGGCCTACGGTAGCCTACCTAACCTAGGCTAGGCTATACGATTAGGGCCGCTTAAACTGCCACTCACTCACTGGCAGTGTGCCACCAGCAGAAACGCTTGAAATTTGGCAGAAATGTGGCGATGGCCATATGCTGAACATCGATGATGTTGGAAATGCATACATTCAAACTCGCAGAAATTGAGCCTTCTCATAGCATGGAGGTAAATACCTCCATGGAGGTAAATAGGCCTACCTCCATGCTCATAGTTAATTTAACTGGCAAAAAATAAATGAAAAATCCTTGTTGACGCAAGTTATGGGGTAGCTGTCTCAAGTTGACGCTTGTTGTCTCAATTTAGTAGGACCCGTGTGTAGACTGACTCCTGATTGACAATGCCAACAGAAGCTGGGAAATGATTTACGGTACATAGACATAGTGATTACCTGTAATTCTCTCTTTCATTCCATTTTAGGCCATTTTGGCTGTGCTGTGCGAGGCCAATTCTTAAAAAAATAGTAAGTATGGCGGCTAAAGGCTTGACTTTGTGATTCCAGACTTCTCCATCTTCTGCCTCTGGGAATTTTGCTTGGTGACACATGTAAGATAAAACACCACCAGGAAATATATGACAACATTTTACCCCTTGTTTGTACCTCACCCCTGCCCCCATCCGTTGGTGTGGCTCCAGAGACGAGTGCAACCCTGATTTCCTAAAAAATGGCGGTTTTATCCCTCCGACAAAGTTTAAAAAACATCTCTTGCAGAAAATACATATTCAAAATTATACATTTTGGGTATGCTCCACATTTCCAGGGGTTTAGATAATGTGCGTATTTGCGTAAATCATAGTTCCACAGTCAGCAATCCCATGCGGGACGCGATGAGATCGCCGCCATGGCTGCCATTTGCAATGCAGTTTTAGTGAGGTCTCACTACACCATGTGTACACAGTTTATTACGGCGTATCCTGGTCTGGTAGCACCGGGTATGCGTAAAATATGCCACTTTACAGGGGCCATGAGAGTAGTAAGTGTACGCACTCACTAAATACAAGAAGAGTAAAGTACATGTACCGGTACTCCTGGCTAAAAAAAATTAACTAAACCCCTGACTTTCTCTGGACTGAGTGACAAATATCATGTCAAGCTGCAATTCCTTTCACATTTATGTGAAGAAATAAAATTAGATTTGCCTATTTAAGTTTTATTACTTACAGTGTTACACCAGCCCTTGCCAGAGCGACAAGCTCAGATGTTGCAAAGCAGGATCCCTTCGAGAAAGCACATGCATTGTACAATTCGCCAGACAGGGACACTGTAAACTTTCCAGCACCCAGGATGCCGGAAATCTCGCCACCAGTTCGACTGGGCTTTCTTCCTGAGCATTGGTTCCAAGCATTCTATAACAAAACTGGTGTGACGGGTACGTGTATTCATATTCATATTTGATATTCATATACAGTGTTCCCTCGCTCTTACAAACTTCAATTTTACAAACTCCCAGATATAATGAACACAACGCCTGCCTCCCAAAATTTCATGACATGATGTATCAACAATACACAATACACACCGAATTATTCAAGCTTGGGTTTGATTATGCATGTTTGGGCGTTTAATCAGGCAAATATTCAATAAAGTTCAATTATATACCGGTAGTCCTGTATGGGGAGTGTACCGTACATCAGTCAGCCAACATGCCGAAATGGAAGCGATCTCGCTGAAAACAAAGATTGAAATCATCATGCTCCCACGGACAAATCCTCGTCGCTATTGCCAACTCATCATTAGTACAACCTGTTGGAGAGAGCACTGTAGTTCTGTAATTCATCTTCATATGTCTTGTAATGGCAAACGCTTGATTCATACTTTAGACGCCTGCATCTGCATGTTGTTATCCAATGCAGTGCTACATTATACACGACAGTGTAGTGTTCAGCTGAAAATTCCAGATGTTGTCTTGTACTGAAACAGTCCCTTCAATATCTTCCAGGTCCATATCTCTTCGGAACTGGCCTCATTGCTACATTTCTTTCCAAGGAAATCTGGGTTGTTGACCACGGCTTCACAGAGGTGATATGTTTCTGGCTCGCGATGTATTTCCTTGCGAGAAAAATTGGACCACAAGTTGCAGAATATCTAGACAAGAAAAGCGAGGTATTTTTCCGTATGATTTGTCAGGTGCCACTAACTTAGTGCCTGTCATGATGATCGGGACAAATTACAGGGTCTTTACTGCAATAATCCATTACAAGGCAGGCACTGAATCTGGCAGACACCAAAATAAACTGGTCTGCTACTTTGTCAGATCAAAACATTACTTTGAGGCTTGCAGAATGATCAACTTTGGTTCCCTGGGTTTCTGCCCGTCGTAGCCAAGTTCTCTGCACCATCTACATGTATGCTGTTTCTTTCTTCTGTACATTTGTAACCTTTTTGTTCCAGTCATTCAAGGAAGTATTTTACGATAAGCCTATGCGAGTAGCCAGGTCATCGAGTGAGAAATATATAAAGGACATGGAGGAGTTAATCACGGCTCAGGATGGCCAGAAGTATCTCTTTGAGGCTAAGAGGGTACGTGTGGTGAGATGTCAACTGCGGATTTCTAAAATTTGGTTATGATGAATTTGATAAAAGCACATTAGTTTAGATTTTGTAAAGTGTTTTGTTTACTTCCTGGCCTGATGAGATGTCTTGCAGTTTATGCAGCCTTTCAATGATGTAGAAGTGGTTAGACCCAATATTTCTTGGACTAATATGGGCACAATTTGCGCTGAGAGGAATTGTAGAACATCTTGACTTCAGCCCTATTTCTGCACAAAATTACAACCTGTAAGTCTGTTGAATTTCAATTGAGGTCATGTTCTTATTGTAGGAAAATGTTGGGCTCCAGTTGGAGGCTGTCTACAGGCAACGGTTGCATGATGCTCATCAAGCAGTTAAGAAGCAATTAGTAAGTGCATTATTAAATCAATTCATATCTAATAGACAAATCCTAAGTTGACGGATTTTTCCTTGATCTGCGCATATCCGGCCCAACGTTGTATTTGTATTACATTTTTCGTCAGGGCCAAAGGCATAGCATTATTGGCCTGGGTAAGTTCAGAAGAGGCCATCCAAAGCTACTCATGTTCCTCACTAGGATGGGGTCTTTTACTTGCCCTTTCAAAGGAACAGGGTACAAGGCACCACGGCTTACTGTCTCATGTGACGGACGTGAAGAGCCAGCCCAATGTCATGACACAGTTTTCAAGTGTAACTGCATTAGTGTGTGTTACGTGTGCAATGCATTACAACATATTTGTCATAATGGTGTATCCATACTGCTTCTGAGCTGGTTAAATGGGGCATCTCACATCCAAGAGTTAGACATACAGTATTGATGATGATGAGAATTTCTAACATGAAAACTTCCTTTCTGATCTTTCTAGGATTATCAAGTTGATGTTGAGAATGCGAAGAGAACCTTTGAACAGAATCACATGGTCAATTGGATTGTTGATAGTGTTGTGAAGGGTATTGATGCAAAACAGGTAAATTATATCTACCGGTACACAGAACACCCCTTAAGCTAGCTTTCCATTGGAGGGCACTGAAAAGTTGATCAAGTTTATTTTCATTGAGACATCTCCATTGCTGCTATTTAGGGAGCTTGTCCAAATTAATCGCCCAAAAATAGCCCATAAATTCATGGCAATTTTTCGGCCAGTTTCTGGCGATTTAATGGTGAATTTCTGGCTATTTGGTGGCGAATTTCTCGCTATTCTCTGGCAATTTTGTGGAAAATTTCTGACAAATGTTTGGTGACTTTTTGGCCGCATGTATGTTTCGGCAATTTTGGGGCAAATTTTTTGAAAATTGCCCCCAAATCGCCAAAATTTGCCTCAAATAATTTGGACAAGCGCCCTTAGCCCTTGAGAAGAATTCCAAACACTCGATCACATAATGTGCATTCCTGTTGAAATGCAAATCTCATTTTGACTTTTTTTTCAGGAAAAAGAGGCCCTCAACAAGTGTATTGCAGACCTGAAAGCCCTCTCCAAGACACACGCCGCATCAGTTTAATGTAACTGTACTTGTTAAACAATTTAGGAAATGTACAAAAGCCTGTGAAGTATACATGATAGAAATATGGGTCGTTGATAAACACATTATTGATCTTCTGTAAAAGCTGCTGAAGAACTCTCAATTCCAAAGACATCTTGAAATGATTGATGATGTGCAATTGTACTACTGCAGTGGGAAACTTGACAGCTGTTAGACTGAGGCCGCCTGTTAGTGGTCCAAGTTCGTCACATAATTTGATGTAAACCATAGCCTCCACGTCACTGTGGCATGCACTTCTCTGTGACGTCAAATTTTGTAATGTTCTAGGACCGCTCACTGGTGGTGGGCTCTAACCGCAGTAATGCCTCCCATTCATTATACATCCCTATGAGTACATCTGGGATTTTGATAACAGGTAATCACGATGTCTTTGTGTTGGTTTCAATGACAGTTTTGGTGTTGCACTCTTAATGAGAAGAATAAAATAAACTATTTGTATTGATAATTACTTTGTTTCTTCATCTTTGTACCGTAATGTTTCTTGTGTTTCTGTTAGTTGAGTTCATGGCTGGTATAGGCCTGTAGATCATGGCTGGTATAGGCCTGTTGACCAGGGTGACCTCTTTAACGGGCCACCTTGAATTTATTTCTGGTGGGATACCTTAACAAAGCATATCAGTGTGTCACCCAGTGCTTCTAGATCAAAATGGACGTTAGTATTTATCTATACCTGGCTGTCTCCTTGCGTAACTGCCGTGGAAACAAAAAAGTTCACACTTCTACATGTATGTTTACATAAACACATGGAATCATCAGCATGACATCACCCCGTGACGTTGCATTGGCATGCACGGAGGCTGACACAACGCTCACGCTGTGACATGACATCCTTTGGTATGAAAGGTTCCAGCTGAATTTTTGCACTTGGGAGTTGTTTCACGTGGCAAAACTCATATATTTTACCGACTCGAAAGCAGCATTTCTCTAGAATTTCGGTACTTTGGTAAAAAAGGGAATATCCTCCTCCAGATACCGGTACATGAAAAATAAACGATTTCTTTACAGATAAGTTTCGAAATGGAGGTTTCCTTTGGTGTTATCTATAATCCCTCAGCATATGATGTTGACATTAAGGCCATCCTGAAGATCCTAAAAACAGGATAGACTACCTTGTATGATGTGCTTAATTTGGCTTCGACTGGGCAACTGTGGACAGGGATGAGAAGACCTTTCTGCCCAAACTCCTCCGCAGTGCTGTGTCGTTTCGCATTTTATGATGTGCCGCTCAGTAGGGTGAAACGGTCCGACCTCTGCATATGAGGCTGTGAGATTGAGAGTCTGAGATCTTTAACTTGCCTCTTTCAGGACATATCCATGTACATCCATGGCAATATTTCTTTGAGCTTATTTGTCAAGCCACTCGATGAGCAGTACATAGATTCAGTGTTATTTATTGAGCCAGTTTGATAAGCAGTCCTGAAATAGGATTCATTTCAATAGTTTTAACCACTAGTGACACCTATTGAGGCAGTGAAATGAAATGAAATGAAATGAAATTTTATTGCCATAATACTATACAGTACATGAGGCAAAATTGTTATTTACAATGGTGCAGGGAATATTATTTACAATGTTGTGTGATTACAGAGGAAGGTGCTATACAACTTGATGGAGTGACTTCTCAAATATATGTATCTCTAACAGACAAACAGTCATGACAGTAATTACTGAGTATAGGCTGATTTACAGTCGTGGCCAAAGAAAATATTACTGAAGACTCCATAAGAGATGCACATCATCATCTGGAATACCCGTGAATGTGATAACAATAAAATGAAAATTGGCGTAATAATTAAGTGATTGACTAGTCATTAAAAGTATCTAGGGAGGTGCTGAAGGTGGATGTTTCGAATTTGAAATGCTTTTGTGATGTAAGAAGCGAGAGGTAAAATTATGTTTTCATCATCTGATGACATAATTCTAGCAAATTTGGCAGACATTGGGAGATAGTCATGTAAAAAAGATCCAAGACTGTTGTACAGGTTTTTTCTTACGGGATCAAGCAAAGAGCATTCTGTTCATGTAAAAAGTGAACTTCATCATCCAATTTGTCACAATGCTGACATTTTCTACGGCGACAGGAATCCTGCTGTATCGGCCGAGTTCAATACCAAGCTTGTGGTTGCTTATTCTGAATCTTGTCAAGTGGACACGATCCATTACTGGGAGTGACATGGACAGATAATTTTCAAATTTAAATTGGGTTTTGAAAATCCTAAAACAGCGGAGTTTGATCTTTTGCTCTTGCTGTTTTCTAATGTCATCATATTCATATCCCATGACAGCCTGATCTGACACACAACTTTTTTGGGAGGCTGCAAAAACAATGTTATCGTCATCAAATCGACTTGATATTTCACACACATACGTACAGACGTATACTTTAACATATAAAAATGGTCTCACAACAATCAAAACTTCTCTTCATGGAAATAAACGGGTGACTTTGAGAGCAAAACTGCCCGATCAACAAAGCATATTCATATCCCATCCACAACCTGATCTGACACACAACTTTTTTGGGAGGCTGCAAAAACAATGTTATCGTCATGAAATCGACTTGATATTTCACACACATACGTACAGACGTATACTTTAATATATAAAAATGGTCTCACAACAATCAAAACTTCTCTTCATGGAAATAAACGGGTGACTTTGAGAGCAAAACTGCCCGATCAACAAATCATATTCATATCCCATCCACAACCTGATCTGACACACAACCTTTTTGGGAGGATGCAAAAGCAATGTTATCGTCATCAAATCGACTTGATATTTCTCACACATACGTACAGACGTATACTTTAACATATAAAAATGGTCCCACAACAATCAAAACTTCTCTTCATGGAAATAAACGGGTGTCTTTGAGAGCAAAACTGCCCGATGAACAAAGCATTAATCATATCCCATGCACAGCCTGATCTGACACACAACTTTTTTGGGAGGCTGCAAAAACAATGTTATCGTCATCAAATCGACTTGATATTTCACACACATACGTACAAACGTATACTTTAACATATAAAAATGGTCTCACAAAAATCAAAACTTCTCTTCATGGAAATAAACGGGTGACTTTGAGAGCAAAACTGCCCGATCAACAAAGCATATTCATATCCCATCCACAACCTGATCTGACACACAACCTTTTTGGGAGGATGCAAAAGCAATGTTATCGTCATCAAATCGACTTGATATTTCTCACACATACGTACAGACGTATACTTTAACATATAAAAATGGCCTCACAACAATCAAAACTTCTCTTCATGGAAATAAACAGGTGACTTTGAGAGCAAAATTGCCCGATGAACAAAGCATTCTTATCCCATGCACAACCTGATCTGACACAGAACTTTTTTGGGAGGCTGCAAAAACAATATTATCGTCATCAAATCGACTTGATATTTCACACACATACGTACAGACGTATACTTTAACATATAAAAATGGTCTCACAACAATCAAGACTTCTCTTCATGGAAATAAACGGGTGACTTTGAGAGCAAAACTGCACGATCAACAAAGCATATTCATGTCCCATCCAGCCTGATCTGACACACAACTTTTTTGGGAGGCTGCAAAAACAATGTTATCGTCATCAAATCGACTTGATATTTC
>NMRB01000464.1:348309-359584 GCA_002633025.1 Notospermus geniculatus
GTCTCTATTTCGACTAGGTGCCTACTTACCTCCGACTGAGGGCACCACCACCAGTGTTCCCGGCAAGCCACGTGGTCCGGGCGGACCTTGCAGTCCTGGTGGGCCCGTAAAGCCATTCCGACCAGGACGACCGGGTTGCCCCGTACTTCCTACTTCACCTGGCTCCCCTGGATATCCGTTCTTTCCTACAATCCCCATTGGTCCCATCAATCCACGATCACCACGCGATCCTTTTTTACCCCTTGGCCCTGTTTTCCCGGGCAGACCCCGTCGACCTGTTGCCCCCCGATTCCCGGGTTCTCCTTTTTGTCCTGCCCGTCCACGATGACCCCGAATTCCCTGGTCTCCTTTAACCCCCTTTGACCCATCTTCTCCAGTTAATCCGGGCTCCCCCTGTAACCCTTGCAGTCCCTCAGGTCCAGATGGGCCTAAATCACCCGGTTTTCCAACAGGGCCCTTTGGTCCCTGTGGCCCTGGTTTCCCTATCGGCCCAGGTGGTCCAGCACTTCCAGGTTCGCCAGGCGGGCCCATTGGGCCTATAGGTCCGGTGCCTCCGTCAGTTCCATCCGCTCCAGGTAATCCAGGAGGTCCTTGGGGTCCAGGGGGACCTTTAATCACTTTTGCTTTCTCCGTAGTTGACGGTTTTTTTGCTTCGTCTCCTCTGAAGTCAATTTCCTTCATAACTGCAGGAGTACCGGGTAGCCCATTTTTTCCTGGCCTACCGGGGATTCCAGGTACACCTGGTAGACCCCTGTGTCCTGGACGACCAGTTGGGCCCTGGGCACCAGGTGGCCCGGGCGGCCCTATCGGACACTCACAAGGTCGCTGCGCTGTTGCAGCGGCATAGTTGACTTGTATCTGAAAGGATTGGAGAGAATAATGGGACACTAAAGCCTGCCCGGGAGCCTGCCGCACACTGGAGCTATCGGCTGAGCAAAAAGTCATTCGAGACCGTTTGCTCAGCAGATAGCTCGCGTATTTTTCGGTGCGTTTTCAAATATTTTCGCGAATAAAAATTACCGCGAAAATCGCGAATTGGTCAATATCCCCGCGAATTCTATTACACGCGAACCATTTTCCAATCACTGACGATCCCGTTATACATCGTGGTTTGCACTGAATTGCAGAGACGTGACACTGATTTGTCAATCACTCAGCTATCATGGCGCCCCGCCAGCAGTGAGGTTGATTATGACTGCTCGGATTTCTTTCTTTTCGGTGGATTTCGTACCATAACTGTCACACTCACCATTGAAAATGCAGTGTTTTTGAAATCTTACATCGGGACCCCAACCGCGAATATTTATCCACGCGAAAATGTACTTTCGGACCCCAACCGCTAGTGAAAATATTTATACGGGTATACACCAAACCTAAATTAGGCCCGCAAATAATAATTGCACGCTCTGCTTACTCAATTCCACGTCTTATACTTCAGTTTTTACGGTCTTCATCGTTCCCCATGCGTTCCAGCCTCAAACGCGCCTAAAGCCCCCTTCACACCAGCATCCTGACCAAGCCCCGATCTATTTCTGACCAAAATTGCCCCCAGAGCGTGGTGGTCGGAAAGAATCGTGGAAAGAAATACAGGTGACGACAGCGAAAGATGCCAAGGGTTTGTGCGAGCGTAGTCGGAGGGTGGAGCGATGTCACAACCCTTGGTAGCCAAGATGTTCTCCCGGAGAGTCTTGTAGACCTCCTCGTCTTGGGTCGTTAGCACCCATACTCCACTTGGGCGTTTGACTAACTGAGTCACATGCTTATCTAGGGGTGACAAGGCATGAATGATGTCACTCGCTTTAACCCAAGCATTGACCGGCTTGAATTTCACTGTGTTTTCCAAGTTTAATGACTTTTGGCTACACTCGTTTTGTTCATCAGCGTCAGTTTGCTTCGCAGATCGGCCGCGCCGCGGCGTTCCGGGAACGTCATCAGGTTTGTACACGTGACGCCACCAAATGCACCAATGGGCTCGCAACGACGAAGATCAGCGGCGTGACGTCATGAATGAACGATGATGACGTCACGTGACTACGGGCGAAACATACGCTCAGCAACCAAAGCTCAGCAACCGCACATTTTCAACCAGCTTTGCTGAGACATTCTGCGAATTGTGAGGAAAATGTCGAGATTTGTTAAACCACTGATGACAGACCGTGATCCATCGGATCCAGAGGACGAGGTGAAACGTCCACCAATCGAAAATTTTAGATCCAGGCCCGGTGGGATGAAATGGACCATCTTGGATGATGATCCCCGGGCGACTCCGCCACCACCCAAAGATTTCTGCCCCTTGCCACCTATGGGTAGCAAGTTGGGAACTCATTACAAAGTGTACTACAACGAGGTTCTGGCTTGTCGAGACCAGTTTCTGGGGAAAACGCCTAGTGTTGCTGTAGATACACAGGTAATTGAGAAATTTCCGAAATTGTAACTGGACTTTCAGGAATCACGATTTCCAAATTTTGCCTTGGTAACGCATGCCCCTTTCCATGCATGACGCCGTTTGCCGTGCGGCTCTCTTGACTTTGCGCTGTAGGCCTACATGTATTACAATTTCTAAGGAAAACGCCTCGTTGTCGGCTAGATGCACAGGCAAATGGAGAAAACTACGTAACTTTAGCCTCAGGAAAAAGTACATAATAACACCATTTTTTGTAGATCAACTTGAGTATATTGGGACGAGCTTTCGACACTACCGTGCCTTCATCAGGTCTGACCGTGAAGGCACGGTAGTGTCGAAAGCTCGTCCCAATATACTCAAGTTGATCTACAAAAAATGGTGTTATTATGTACTTTTTCCTGATTTCAATCTTCTTGATCAACACGGCTACCTCGAAATTCTATAACTTTAGCCTAGTTAGGCAGTCCTGAATCCTGAATTTCAAAATTCTAGGCCTAGGCCTTGGTTTGCAACATGCGGCAAATGTTTGCCTTTCACCATGACGCCGCCATGTGACGTGAATTTGTCAAAAGTGATGTTGATTGAGGTGAGACGGGATGCGTTCACTCACGGGACTCCCCATTTCTTTCAGTACCGATCATTGCCCGACCCACGGGATGAATTACCCCAACCGGGTGACGCCTTGGTTGAGGTAAGTAGATGCCAGCGCCCAGACTGAATGAACCCAATGCCCCACCTTGACCACATACACACATTCTTTTCTCACGCCCTCACCGGGATAAGGCCTAGCTCCCTCTTGCCTCAGGGATGTTTCTGGTGCCGCAAATTCAGCGGATAGTATTAGTAAATTGGGTGGATCCAGACGGAAGATGGGAAATCTGTTCTGCAGCGGCAAAAACACTAAAAAATCACCAAAAAACATGGAAATAAGCAAGAAGTCAATCTCCAGAAGTCACGAATTTTCGACCCCAACCGGGGTCTTTTTCAAGTGGAACTTTACAATCTGAAAGTCCAGAAAAGTCTTTTCTAGTGTTTCAGATTGTAAAGTTCCACTTGAAAAAGACCCCGGTTGGGGTCGAAAATTCGTGACTTCTGGAGATTGACTTCTTGCTTATTATCATTTTGTGTGTCAATTTTGTGCTTTTCTGTATCTTGAAAAAACATGGAAAAATGCTAAAATTTCAGGTCTCAAAAAACATGAAAAAATGCTAAAATTTTAGCAAAATCATACTGCCGCCTCAAAAAACATTCACATCTTCCACTGTATCCACCCAATTTACTAATACTCTTGTACTACACGCTGCAGAACAGATTTCCCATCTTTCGTCTGGATCCACCCAATTTACTAATACTGCGGATGACCTGCCTCAACCTTGTGTAGGCCAAGCAAGGGCCAGGCAGGTTTTATCTTATTGAACCTTGGTACTCGCTGACTGACAATGAAAGCCACAGATCAAGAACAACGCAACCTTGCGTCTACCCTAGTGTTCAGGAGTTCAGAAAAGTTAGGGTGAACGGCACTGATGTACAAAATGACACTTGCTAGGAACCCCAAGGAACTCTAAATTACTTTTATTTCAGTATCTGGAAAAACACGAAGCAGCAGAACAAGCGGACAAGAAGCTACGAAGGTCAACACCAACATCACCGGTTGAATCGGTGAGTGAAACGGACGGAAGGTTGTCCTCCTGGGGAGTGTACGACGACGACGGCGAATTCATTCCGGGCGTCGATGATATGGACTGTGACTCTGTCGCAAACAGCCCTTCTAATGAGAAGAGAGCTTGGCTTCATGATGATGCAACGGCCGCAATGGACCAGAAAACACTGCATCATTCAAATGTGTCCCCATCAAAGAGTCACACAGCAGCTGCTACCCAAAAGTCGACTCAGCTTAAGAAGAACATCATCCAAGTCGCCCCATTTGCCAAGAAAAAAAACTCAAACTGTGAAGAAAAGTGATGATTCCGTCACGCGCCGTCAGAGAAGTAAGGTGTACGGACCAATCGTTCCACCTTCTGCAGCGTCAAAATGGTGTGATGAGTTCGTTCAGCAGGAGTTTCTGTTCGCCCTGAATCTGACAATGACGATCTCGAGGTCATGTCCATTGAAGAGGGCGAATTCGAGATAACAGAAGAGGAACTTGACAAGAGTTACAGAGTACACTGGAGTTACCACTGCCACATGTGTGAGTTGGGAGGAATACTCGCCGATCAACCACGTAAAGCCGGGAGATGGAGTCGATTCAAGCAAGCAGTCAAGAAGTTGTTCTGTTGTCTGGGCCGGCCCCAGACCCTCCACTAAATATTTTGATCAGGCCAGTGGGGATCGAACCCACGATTGGCCTATATTGTATTTTTTCTTTAGTCCATGCCAGTGGGGATCGAACCCACGATTGGCAAACAATGTATTTCTTTAGTTGATGCCAGTGGGGATCGAACCCACGATTGGCAAACAGTGTATTTCTTTAGTTATGCCAGTGGGGATCGAACCCACGATTGGCATACATTGTATTTCAATCCTTAGTTCATGCCTGTGGGGATCGAACCCACGATTGGCACTTTCTTATACATGTACATGTAATTCATTTAAGTGAGATCGAGCCCACAATTCATTGCCACTTATTTTCGGCTACATGCTAATGGGGATCGAACCCACGATTGGTATGTTGTTGTGTTTGGAAGGTACTAAAGTTACGGAGTCAACAAAGGCGGAAAGAAGTACTAGCCCTGGCATAAAAGATTGAAACAAGACCACAAATGGAGAAGAGAAGGTAATGAGTGAACAGCTGCACGAAGCCAGCAGTGGGGATCGAACCCACGATTTTATCTAACCGGAATAGTAGATGGGCTCAAACTAAAGGTGTTACCAACAAAAATGACCAGGCAAATAAACCTCTAATAATGAATTCATGTCTACACGGCAACTTCTTCCATTATTTGCATTAAGTTTTCTTTGATTCGCGTAATAAAAATATCGTCCTGGTCATAAATTTTCGATAAATAATAATAAAAATAAATAAATAATAATAATGAAAACACTGAAGCCCCTTGGTAATCCCTTAGTTTGAGTCCTTCTAACTTCCGCTTAGATACATGTATGCCGGTTTTGTTTTATACACGAAGCCTACGTAGTACTTCCTTAGTGGGGATCGAACCCACGATTGGCACACTCCTTTATGCCAGGTATGTGGGGATCGAACCCACGATCTTGTCCTGGGACCTTATTCACAAAGGTCCCGTAACTTTAAGGGTACGCAAATCCTATTGTTAGGCTAATAGTGAACAATAGGTTGTCCACAAAAGGACAACAGTTTGCACACTCCCGTAACTTTAAGGGTACGCAAATCCTATTGTCAGGCTGATACTAGTGATAGTGAACAATAGGTTGTCCACAAAAGGACAACAGTTTGCGCACTCCCGTAAGTTACGGGAGCTTCGTGAATAAGGTCCCTGGTCATAAATTTTCGATAAATAATAAAAATAAATAAATACATGTAATAATTAAAACACTGAAGCCCCTTGGTGAAAAGGCTCAAACTAAAGATGTACCAAAAATGACCAGACAAATATTTTAAGAACCTCTAAATAATTATAGACAACAAATTCATTTCACAATCGCTATACTCTTTCACTTTAAACCAATCTTGTCTGGTCATAAATTTTCCATAAAAATATCCCAAAAATACACCCACTTTTACTTTTACTTTACTACATACTTTTGGTACATCCTTGTTTGAGTCTGGACCTTTCGATTGAAAACTTTGATGAAATGTTAGCTGTGGCAGTCACAAAGTAAAAAAAAAACATTGTACCGGTAGTTAAAATAAAACGAATTTGAACAAAGGAGGGCAAAGAGAACAACTCGAAATTGAAGAACTACTGATTACGTGGGCTATATCAGATTGCGGTAAAACTGACAACGACTAAAGGAACTGATGGGGACGCGAAAGACAACGCGAACACGACGGGGCTGCGGACATGCAGACTGCGGTGATTGACGAGAGCACGGCCGGGCTGTGGACAGACTGCAGTGACACGAGAGCACGACCGGGCTGCGGACAGACTGCGGTGACACGAGAGCACGACAGTGCGGCGAACATTCGGATCCGATCAATTTGCACTGGGAACTGCGGTGACGCGAACAATATGATAATATCAAGGGAGGTTGAAGTGAAGTCGGAGATTCTGAACAGGCGACGAGAAAATAGTGTCACAATCACCGGATTGCACGCGTAGCGAGAGAATAAATGTGCATTCCCGCAAATAAAAGAGTTCTCGGACTCAAATATATCACATTGGAATAGTCAACTTGATTCATTGCCAGCACAGAAATCCAGTGAAACCAATGAAGACCGCCACCTTGTGAGGTGGTGGCACGCGAGCTATCTGCTGAGCAAACGGTCTCGAATGACTTTTTCCTCAGCAGCAGATAGCTCCAGTGTGCGGCAGGCTTAACACTGTCATGCACCAGGTGTGATTGACCCGTGGTGATTGCAGTCACCTGGACACGAACCATGTCCAGGTGGTAAACGTATTGTTGACTGGAGATATTGCATGGTCGTTATCTCTGGTTATTCAAAACTACGTCACACTTTTAAAACTTTAATAACTCATCAGGAGATCTGAAGTTTGAAAAGTGCGAAGTTTTTTTTAAGTTTTTTTGTGCAACAACTTGTTGCAAACTACCTGGGACGGTTTACACATAGAAAAATCGATGCAACATCCAGCGTGATCGAGTTGCAACAAGTTGCATGCCCGTTTACACATGCAACTTTTATGAAACTTTTTGGTCTCATCAGGTTTATGCAATTGCATATGAAAAGTTGCATGTGTAAACGGGCCTTTACTGGTCGGCTTCAGTGGTCTTGCCTGCCTCCGGCGGCGCATCGTGAGCAAAATTACGGACAAAACGTGTCTTCTCAAACAGCTGGAGCCATGGTGGAAAAGAATTTGGTTTTCAGTTTTTTCTTCTTTTATATGTCTCTGGTGATCACATGATACAATGTAATCGACGTTCTTATTGGTCCAAAACCCGCCAAATGTAATAGGCCCGTGAGCGACTAACCGCACGAGGGAGACTAAAAATCAAAACCGGCGAATTTTTGGTCGCCAAGGCCGACGAACTTGGCGACCTGTCGGACGACAAAGAGACGATGACATTTTTGGCCGTAAACGGCCCCGACGTGTCGCCAGACTGTTCGTCGTCTTCAGTCGCTTCCGGACGTCGCATCGCGTTTGCGGACGGTTCACTGAAATGGTCGGGCGACTGGTCGGCCAGCGACCTCGGACATATCTCTGGTTATTCAAAACTACGTCACACTTTTAAAACTTTAATAACTCATCAGGAGATCTGAAGTTTGAAAAGTGCGAAGTTTTTTTTAACAACCCGATATTCGTGTACCTGACGTGGAACAGAGAGGCAGATATTTTAAGGCGTTTTCCCTATATTACCTCGGCTGCAGATCGTCATAGGAAAAAAGAACGGAACGTGATCATGTCCTCGTTCACTGAAAAACTCTGCTACGTCAAAATTACGAATTTAGGTTCGTTTTCCATTTCTCACCAAACTGAGTATCTATAATTCGTCGAAATGACAAATCCACGGTTCGTCATTTGGACGAAACTTGTTCGAGATTGTTTGAGATTTGTCATTTCGACGAAGTAGATACTCAGTTTGGTGATAAATGGAAAACGAAACTAAGTTCGTCATTTTGACGAAGCAGAGATTTTCAGTGTTGTTCACGTGAGAGGAATAGGGAGGTTTCGCAAATCTGAGGAAACACGAAGTACGAAACACGAAATTGGACTTCATTTCCATGACGTAATGTATTTCAGGAGATGATCGGTATCACAACTATCGCCTGCTGCCAGAGCGTCTTTTACCGTATGACGTTGGACCGATAGAGTTACGGTGTATATTAAACTAAGAAATTTATCTTTCGTTTCCACATCGTAGCTACGAAGTGGAAATTTAAAAATTCAAGATGCACCATAACTCTCTCGGTCTTACATGATATGCTAAAAGACGCACTGGCAGCAGGGGCATTTGTGGTACCAACGATTTCCAGAAATACATTACGTCATGGAAATGAAGTCCAATTTCGTATTTCGTACTTCGTGTTTCCTCAGATTTGCGAAACCTAACTATTCTCGAAACTGATTACCAATTATTGCGAACGTTTGGTCATGATGACGGCAGATCCCTTACCTTTGTTTCCATGTGATCGAATTTTGCTGCCAACATTCTGAACGTTGTACAATTAAAACATTCTGGAATGTAAAGTTAAAGGAAGAAATAGGGCTGTGAGTGCTATTGTGAGAAACGTGGACATCCAAGTAAGTGGCTGTAGCTGGCAGCACACACAAAAATTTATGCCAGAGATCGTCTTTATGACACAGTCATAAACGTAAAGTACAGTACATCTTAGAATTCTGTGAACATGCCAAACGTCTTTTCCTTTTACCTCGAGCGTAAGTGGTACTGACGTTCTGTTGCTATACATGTAGGTACCTTGAAAGAACATGCCGGAGGCCCTTTATTACCCAAATAAAAGATAAAAACCTTCCTTAGTGGACTACATGTAAACCATACCCATCCAGAACAGAGAGAATTACAATTTCTGACTGTAGGGCTTCCTCAAGCCACCAACTGCATGGTCGGTGCGTTGCGTTGGTCTACAAAACCGAAGTTTATCCACGTGTCTTTGCTGTAGAATCTTCAGCCCGCAGCGTACGAGGTGATTTCTTTTCTTGCTCATTAATACGAGGCAAGGAACCGTTGTTTTCTACTGCACACGAAGCGATGGGTCATATGCATAAAAAGACGCTTAATACTTCAGATTTGTACAGCATTGCTTTCTGCATTTGTATTGTAAATTCAAGTAAAAGCATTTTCTGGTCTTTATTAATACATACATGTATTGACCCAATAGCTCATATGAATAAAGACTATCAAATGCTTTACCTTCAGATTTGTACAGCATAGCCTAGTGCATTTGTATTGCAAAATTCAAGTAAAACCATTTACTAGTCTTTATTCATATGACCAAATGTCATTGGGTCGTGTGCGATGAAAAGCAATGGCCAATAGAGAAGATTCGCAAAGCCCCCATCGGAAACGCCGACGCGAACGTCTGTACCATTGTTCGCTGTCCTCTTCGAGGGATCGAACAATGGGATTGGCGTTTCGGGGGCTTTGCGAAAACTCTCTAATGAGCAATGAGAATCAAACGTGTTTGATTCGAGCAATGAATTGCTAGCAATGAGCAACTTGCTCTTGCAATTGAAAACATCCGCAAGGCAAAGTTCTTGTTGGCAATAAGTTCTTGCCAGCAATGAGCAAGAATGTACTGCTGACTTAATTGACCAAATGAGATGTTGTCGAACGACCGCAGTTAGAGCATCGAAATGCTATACTGTTTCTACCTACCTATATCGCAGTTAACGCCTGTATATCCCGGACAGCACTTCCACTGGGTTGTGGTTGTAACTCGGAACGCTTTACGATATGTTGGCCGATGGAATACCCTGGCGAAAAAAGGACGTTATCAATCATTGGAACGTTTTAGCAGCGCCAGAAACGCCAACGCGAACGTCAATCTCATCGTTCAATGCCACGAAAAGAGCACCGAACAAAAAGTAAGACGTTCGCATTGAAAAACCCAAGACGAATACATGTCAGCCGATATAAATGTTTTTGTTTGTAAAAAGACGGATTGGAAACTTCCAGAACTTCCGGTTCTAGACAAATGAGACAAAAATTACGTCGGTGAGGTACATGTTAGCTTCAAAAATTGAATAATATCAGTAGTCGTACATGGACATATACCATCTCCAGTTCACGGAAAAGTGAGTCAAAATAGCATTGCAGGTAAGTTCTGAAATTACAGATAATGCGCTGGTAATAAACCCTGCTCTGCACAATACAAAAAAAAACTCGTCATAAAGACTTAGGTAGTAAAAACTACATCGTCAGAGACACCCCGCGGACCCTCTGCTACTTTTCCAGGTTCAACGAAATTGCTGACATTTCTATCGCGAGGCTCTCTATACTTACTGTAAACGACCACAGTTATATCTATATGGCCAATAATTACATCTAGATACTACTGTCTTTACATAGGCTTGTGTACCATTTCTCTCCAAACATGACGTCAGTCGTGTTGTCTGGTGGGAACACCATTTTCTGCGATGAGAACAGAAAATTGAAGTATCAGTACCGGGATCTTGTCGTCAGTTGTTTTCATTGATGAAGGCACCTGGAAGCAAATTTTCTGCAATGTCAATTCAAATGATGATCTTATTAAGACCGCCCACTCTCACAACTGTGGGCGGTCCTCATTGGCTTCTCCGTCCTAATCTGCTCTGAATCTTTTTTTTCGAAAATTATTTTCTCGGATGTCGGGATAAATTAGGCCTAGCCTACTTCGGTCATTGAACTTGGCATTAGACTGAGGCTATACAGTACAACGATAGGGCCTTTCGTACATTTCATTGTCGTTAGATTCTGTCAGTGTGATACATTTCATTACCACTGACCTTTCCACCGTTTAGCTGAAGGCTTTTTTGTTCAGCGTTCATATCATATGTAATTATAAGACTGGCCAATTGGTTGAGGAATTCCACAGCCTTGCTATATTGCTGTCAGTAAGAAAAATGCGTTGTTAATGCACAGTACAGGATGCATTTTGATAGAGAGTTTGTGATGAAACCTCATCTCCGCCCAGGTTTCGTGCTATGCTTGTCCCCATCGTAGTGATGAAAGCGGATCACTGATTGGCTGGCTAGTTTGGCGCCAATTCTAACATGCACCAGTGACGCCTATTGGCCATCTTCTGAGAATCGCGTGACCGAACATGCCGAAGCAGTT
>NMRB01000465.1:20619-41964 GCA_002633025.1 Notospermus geniculatus
TAGACTGGTACCCGGTCTTCTGGGCAGCTTGCATTCGAAGACCGGTGAAATCAAATGATCTTACGGCGGAATTCCGACGAGAGTGACGTCATTCTACAAGCTCCAATAGATGGCGGCTCCCACAACTTGGGCATGATCATGATCATGATGATCTCGTAATCATGAGTAAATTTCAGGAAAACATAGATTTTTGCTTGAGATCAAAGTTGGCTTTAGCTCAGGTGAATGAAAGAAGGCAAACAGCTTACTGCTGCCTAAAACCCATGCAAGCTAAATGCCTCAAACGGGCAGTGAACGGTGATAAAATTGCTATTTTGCCGACGGGGCTTCCCCGAGCTAATTATAGACCAGCGGGCGCCATGATGGTTTTATGCATTTGCTTGCGTCTGTCCTAGTATTTTCAATCAGGACAGTGTTCGGTCTACCGTGGTTTGCGGCGAGCGGACCGATGTAGCAGTAAAAAGTGTCCCCCTGTAAAAAGTGTCCACTTCTATTGTTCGAATGACGGAATAAGCGGCATGGGTAAAGAAACCAATTGTCAGAGATTAGAATGTAACAATAGGATCTTTTGTTCCCCGGACAGTTTTTCCTAGGACGTTCTTTCCCTTCACACCTGTTTTCACAGCGTGTTGGATAATCCTACGATGCTTTAAGAACACAAAAATGACGTGTTAATTATCCCAGTGCCTGTGAAAACCGCACCGCTCGCCTCAAATCACGGGGGAATCCGCTGAAGTGGAAACGGGCCGTTTCCACTTCAGCGAGTTCCGCCTTTGTCCATGTAGTTGAAACGGATTCCGCCTTTGTCCATGAAGTTGAAACGGATTCCACCTTTGTCCATGTAGTGGAAACGGGCCTTTATTCATTACAAGCCGGCAAAATAATTGAAGCGTGTAGCACACTTTGTCAGGTGGACTAAAGGGCCGTTTCCACTTCAGCGGATTAACCGCGAGTAAAGAGCGGTTTACACATGCAACTTTTCATATGCAACTTCATGCAACTTGTTGCATAAAGGCCCGTTTACACATGCAACTTTTCATATGCAACTTCATGCAACTTGTTGCATAAACCTGATGAGACCAAAAAGTTTCATAAAAGTTGCATGTGTAAACGGATATGCAACTTGTTGCAACTCGATCACGCTGGATGTTGCATCGATTTTTCTATGTGTGAACCGTCCCAGGTAGTTTGCAGCAAGTTGCAAGTTGCAGCAACTTGCAACTTGGTGCAACCTAGTGTAAACGGGCCTTTAAGCTGATGAGACCAAAAAGTTGCATCAAAGTTGCATTTTGTGTAAACGGGCATGCAACTTGTTGCAACTACCTACTGCAACTTGTTGCAAATTTAGGATCCAGATCCTATTTTCTGGTGAAGTTGCAACGAGTTGCACGCAACAAGTTGCACGTCGCTGGCCAATGAGAATACAGCAAAAAATCATGTGACTTCTACTAAAGCCAAAATGGCTGCCGAACAAAGGATCCCCGCCAAAATTCCTGCAACTTGTTGCGAACTTTTGCAACTACATCATGCTGGATGTTGCTATAAGTAAAGGTCCATTTACACATGCAACTTTTCATATGCAACTTCATGCAACTTGTTGCATAAACCTGATGAGACCAAAAATTTCATCAAAGTTGCATGTGTAAACGGGCATGCAACTTGTTGCAACTAGGCCCTACTGCAACTTGTTGCAAAATTAGGATCCAGATCCTATTTTCTGGGTGAAGTTGCAAAACAAGTTGCACATCGCTGGCTAATGAGAATACAGCAAAAAATCATGTAACGTCTACTAAAGCCAAAATGGCTGCCAAACAAAGGATTCCCGCCAAAATTCCTGCAACTTGTTGCGAACTTCTGCAACTTATCGCACTGAATTTTGCAATGTGTAAACGTCACAGGTAAAGTGTTTTTCACATTGAACTGGCCAAAGGTACTTGGCTGACCTCTTGTCACTAAACTGTAATGGCATGATCACAAATAATAATGTTACACAACCCTCGGCAGCCAGTGCCATGGCTGACCAGCTTTGGCTGACAGCATGAAAGAGCTATAATCTGTTTTCAAGTCAGTGTTGTGCAACACCACTACCTCTCGGTAAATGTGATCTGGTCACATTCCTGAGTTCAACTAAGTACCTTTGGCCAGTTCAATGTGAAAAACACTTTAGACTGCAACAAGTTGCAAGTTGCAGCAACTTGCAACTTGGTGCAACCTAGTGTAAACCGCCCTTAAACGTCACAGGTAGACTGCAACAAGTTGCAGGTTGCAGGAACTTGCAACCTAGTGTGAACCCTCATTTAGGGCCAGTAAGCTTAATGTAATGTTTGTCATTGTTTTTCAGGTTTGTCATTGTTTTTCAGGTTTGTAACGATCACAACCGTGGTGGCCAGAAAAACCTGACTGTAAATTGTTGAAAGAACCGCACCACTTAGCAATCTGAAACTTCCATCTAAAAACGTGGATATTGTATAGACTAGTACCTGGTCCTACCGATGGTGTCGCTTTTGAATGGTAGGACCAGTCTTGGCCGCTATTTGTGGAGGAATTCTGACAGTGACGTCACTTGAAAATTTTATGTAAATTATGTAAATTTATTCAATTCTCAATACGGCTGACGTACCAGAATGCAAATAGAAGGAGACCGACCTTTGACCCATGACATTCACCAATCACGCCGGGGGTTTTCCATGTTAAAAATAGAAAATCTATCAACATAATAGTTCACATACTTACCACCTGCGCCAGCACCGACCAATCAGAGGCACGAAGGCGGTAGGCACGCCCGGTCCTAACATATGCAAAAGCCCGATGTAAAATAGTTAGGATCGGGTACCAGTCTAGATATTGTACACAGATTGATGTAACACTTATGACCAAAGAACGTGTTTGATAAACAACATCCCATTACATGTATTCACTTACTCACCATTCCAGTTCCGAGTGGCGCGAGGATAGCTCCGCAACGGCTGGGCCGAATTTGATATACCATAGATCAATCGATTGGTCTTTTTTGGCGCTACAGCCATCACCACTGTCATTTTCCCGCAAAACGTGACAGAAAAAAGTTCCTTCACAAATCACAGTTTGTGTTGACGGCCGAAGTGGCGGCCATTTGGAAATGACGCAATGCATCGCGCACCTGTAAACTGCACTGAACACCATGGCGAAATGAAATGGGTTTTGAGAAAGGGATCCATTATGTCGGCCTTACGCGAAAAATGAAGATAGCAGAAAGATACCGGCAAGAAAGACAAGTCGATTGACGTATGTTTCGTCAAATTTGGCCCTGCCGTTGCGGAGCTATCGTTGATAAACCTCGCGCCACTGGGAAGTGGAATGAACTGTAGGTCTTATTCCTCTACTTTTATCAACATCAACGAAGGTGTATGTAAAAAGTAAAAACTACAGGAATTTTGTGTTTTGAAACTCCCAGAGAACCCATGAATAAAATGTATTTTAATACATTTTATTCATGGGCTGTCTAGGAGTCTTAAAAGCCTACACCCTTATTGGACTCGGTGTTGTAAAAGCAATACAGCCTTAATCTCAATTTGAATGTACCACACCTCTCTTCAGTCAGTAAAATTTCCAAAAATTAGAAGTGTCTTATTTTGTCTAAAATATGGTAGGGGCCTACACTGTGAGGCAGTCTAGGAAAACCCGTCGGATGTCGCATTTGGGGAAAAAGGTTAACGGCCTTGGCGAACCCGCACATTTCAATAGCTGTTTATTGTGTCCTTACTCCTCCGTGATGGCGTCACCGAAGACATGCAACAAGTTCATGGTCATTCCTCCTAGCAGTAGGCCAGGCATCGCCTTTGCAAACGCGAGTGTACACGTTATTCAACGAAAATTCCGGGACGGAATCAGGAAATGTACGACTAGAGCTAGCCCGTCAGCCGGACTAGTAGCGCCACGATATACATATGTCACTGATGTAGGAACTAAATTTGTACTGTAATAAGGACCGGCGCCCGTATAGTTTTTAGGGCGCGAAGGGGTAGCTGGGGGTCGGGTGAGGGTGAGGGTAGGGTAAGGGTTAGGGTTAGGAGAAGTGAGGGTTTAGGGGTCCATTATGGATAATATTGTATGAACTGTATGAACAAAAATTCCTATCGCCGGGACTGGCCCAGTAGCCTAGTGGGTACGGCGTAGGGCTAGCGACCAAGAATCCGTGGGTTCGAACCCCGGTTTGGGCACGGTTTTTTCGCATCCTTTTAATTTCATCAACTGTGAAAAATATTCTAAGTCCGGTGGCTGACGAGCTAGCGCTAGCGTCATTTAATCAGGAATAGGTTGTACATCGATGATTGCCGATGAAACATATGTCGATGTTCCCCGTTTTTCAGTGTATCCTTCTTGTACTGGGAACGTTGTGACTACAGACAGCTACAGAGTCCACGACTGATCAATAGGGCAGTACAATGAGGGGGAACAGCCACACACAATAACGCTGACACAAGGCTAATTTCAACTAGGCCTACAGGCCCCGTTTCCACTATAGCGGATTCCGCGGCGGTTTCCGGCGAGCGGTGCGGTTTTCACAGGGCTTTGGATAATCCTTCGATGGTTTAACAATACAATGGCCTATTGATTATCCCAATGCCTGTGAAAACCGCTCCGCTCGCCGCAAGACGCGGCGGAATCCGCTATGAGCGTTTCCACATGAGCGTTTTACGCCGCGTTTTGAGGCTTCGCCCATTGTTTGGGAGCAGAGCGGAAAATAACAAAAGATTTGACGCATCACGCAGCGTGAAACGCTCATGTGGAAACGGGCCTTTACAGCGGATTCAGCCGCGGTTTGCGGCGAGCAGTGAAGTTTTCACAGGGTTTTGATGAATTCTTCGATTGTTTAACAATATGGCGGGTTAATTATCCCAATGCCTGTGAAAACCACACCACTCGCCGCAAACCGCGGCGATACTGCCAAGTGGAAACGGGGCTTTATACCGGGAGACCTGTTCATCCTCGAATCTCCATCGGCGGCATTTTAAAACTAAACCACCCATCTGTAACATTTTTCGACACATGGCAAGATTTGGGAGCAAAATGATGACTGAACGAAACACACATCATGTTCCATACGCAAAAAATGGCGCATCCTATTTTTGTTGCTATGGCGACAGAACTGTAGTCGGTGGCTGTACCTTTTGCCTCTTTTGCCCGCTCAAATATGGATGCAAATATATAGCCTGGACAGGAAAAGGAAATGACGTCATTATTTGAGACCACGAGCCCAGAGGTACGGCGTTCCGTGTTTTCTGTTTGCTCCACTCACTGTACCTCTGGATTCATACGCCCTCATCACTCTGCTCGGAATGAGCACAGAATAACAAACCCACCTACAGCTAGTTTTTACCCCTTACAAAATCATAATCTTACCACCAAGTTTAGAAATATACCAAAATACCAAAACTACCATGATTTTGCAACTTTAATCATTATTTTGTGTGTTGTACTTTTTTGCGGTGAATTACACGTATGGCTGTGCTTCGGTATCGCCGTTCCGGCAGAAACAGTTTCCATTTTAGAAGCAGCCGAATCGATAGGCCAATCAGCTTCGTCGAATTTGATCACGTGATTTTGTGAGGTAAACATAACCATGTGCTAACACGGAGGCAGCCATCTTAAATGACGTGACGGTTTCTACGCGAAAGAAGTACGGTGCACTGCGTTTGAAGGGAGAGTCAGTAAGGTGAAACCGTCTGACCTCTGCGTTGGATATTGTGCAGGTGTAATGTGTGAGAATGCCCCCCGTATGACAATGCCTGCTTTATTGTTTGGCGGACACTCAAATACAGAAAGACATGTTGATCAGTGCCTCCCTCATTGTCACGTTGCCGCTTATTCCGTCAATCTTTTGTTTGGGGGCATTGGCAAAGGGGGGGGGGGGGGCAGTGAAAAACATTACACCGGTTTTGTTCCCAGAATGAGACACCAGGTCCCATATTCATGAAACCCTGCTAGCTTATTTGGCTGCTAATGGTGTACATTGGCCTGTACAAACTGGATGATTTAGTAACCAACTAAGCCTAGCAGGGTTTCATGAATATGGGCCCAGTTTTCTCTGGTTGATGCCTTGTCCGGTCGACAGAGAACTGAGAAAAATTCAAAGTGGAGACAAAATCTACTCGATCACTTTGAGTTTCTCTCAGTTCTCCAGTCGATGGGACAGGGCATCAACCAGTCTGGCCCGCCCGAACTGTTGTTCCGCCTTTTCAATGGCTAGAACTCAGGAACGACTTGGCCCAGAGCGCTCAAATGTGCTATGTTGCTCCCTCTAGATGACCTTTATGTGCAGGTGAAGTTTTGGCCTGATCGGACATCCAATATGGCCGCCAGGTGGCATAACCCAAAAATCACTGAAGTCCTGCAACTTGGGAATGACTTGACCCAGATTGCTCATAACTGACATGTACCTCTCTCTGTCATTACATATTATGTCCAAACGGGTGAGCACATGGTCCATGGACCATTTCATTTATTTAACTGATGTTTGTTTCCACAAAAATGAGGTATTTCGCAATGAATATAAATTTTAAAACGTGAGTGGTAAAATGTGTGCGCATTTTGCAACGATTTTTAATGAAATCGTTGTAATGTAACGTCGACATGAGCAGGGCGCCGCCATGTTTGTTGTCAATCACTATCCGTTTCCATGGTTTCCGCAAGTAGTGCAGTCTCCATCAATATGGCGGCGCCCTTCATACGTCAGAGTTACGATGCTGGTACAAATCGTTCGCTGACGTTCAGATTAGGGAGTTTTCGCAAATCTAACGAAAAACGAAGTACGAAATACGAAAGTGGACGTCATATCCATGACGTAGTGTATTTCAGGAAATGGTTGGTGCCACAAATGTCCCTCCTCCCAGTGCGTCTTTTATCATGTCATGTAAGATCGAAAGAGTTATGGTGCATCTTGAATTTTTAAATTTCCAATTCGTATGAACGAAGTGGAAACGAAAGATACTTTTCAAAGTTTAATATACACCGTACCTCTGTCGTTCTAACGTCATACGCTAAAAGACGCTCTTGCAGCAGGCGATATTTGTGGTACGAGCCATTTCCTGAAATACATTACGTCGTGGATATGACGTCCAATTTCGTATTTCCTACTTCCTTTTTCGTCAGATTTGCGAAAACTCCCTATTGTCCCACTGGGGAGGTTTCGAAATCAAACGATAAACCAAAACTTTACGACAACGTTATTTTTCATACTACACATTAACCAGATTTGAGATTCGAACCCACGCCTCCACATAAGGAGGTGTGGAGGCGTGGGTTCGAATCTCGGTACTGTCGAGGCAAGTGACCAGCGATCAAACCTATCATTTCTGTTAACCAGATTTTGCATTGCATTTTCGGTACAAAAATAAAGTTGTCGTTGACGTTGACGTTTATCGTTTGATTTCGAAACCTCCCTAATAATACCTTACCTCGACTTCCATCCATGCTTCTCCGCTTCGGCCGGCCAGAGACATATATTCGTAAATTACATAGACTTCCTACAAAATCAGGCACTGGATTGTTCCCCATCCCTCCGACACCAAAGCGAGCCTGCAACCCACGTACAGCGTTTCGAAATACTGAAATCTTTTTATCGTCACTCTCCAGGAACGTAATACGACATGTTTTCTTCTTTTGAATTGTTGTAACTGTCACCTTTTTTGCTAAAACGTTAAAATCTACATTTATATAGAACCATACATTTTCTTTCAAAGTTGTATCCCCATCGCAGGCACGCCCGACCTTTCTCGTGTTAAATGCGGTTTGTCCAACACCATACAGACCCCAAACTTGAAAAGCGTCGAACTTGACACTAAAATATACTCCAGTGTTAAAATAATAACCAAAAACAACTGCTAGGACCAACGGCTGTAATTTTCTACCACCAAAAGGTAATTTAATAAATAGATCGTATCCAAATGTGACGTCGAGAGAAAACGTAGGCAATGTAATCGATGCACCTTTGCCCTTTACAGCGGTTCTTGGGTAACCCGATGGTCCTGTTGTGAGACTGTACTGATTCGCCAAAGTACCGTGGTTCCCACCAATCACGTCCTTACCCCCGGATAGCTGTGACAACGGCCATTGACCTGTCCGAAACAGAGGTTCATTTGCAGAATAGCATTCCTTTGTGCAAAATCCCTGCCTAAAGCCCCAGTCACATATCCACTCCGGGGCCCGTACGGCGAGTAAAAACAGACATTTTGGCGAATTTCTACGGTGCCCAGTTTGATCCAGTCTAATTTCCGCTTATCCATTTAGGCGATTTCGGCATAATTCATCTTAGATCCGTGTTTCAGTCTCTAAAATCCATGGCAAGCCGCTGGGTGGGGAAAATCGTACGGGGCCCGGTGGATTTGTGACCTAGGCTTTAAGCGAGGTTCATTGGCGCACGGATCAGGTGTAATGTATGAGAATGCCCCCCGTATGACAAAGCCCGCTTTATTGTTCGGCGGGCACTCAAATACAGAAAGACATGTTGATCGGTGCCTCCCCCATTGTCACGTTGCCGCTTATTCCGTCAATCTTTTGTTTGGGGGCATTGGCAAACGGGGAGCAGTGAAAAACATTACACCTGTCCATTTCAGTCCGTTTGCCCCCTAGTTTTCCGGATACGACAACGCAAAAGTCAATTTGATCGATTTTTACGGACCTGGGCCCATGTTCCCGAAGCCTTCGTTAGGTTAACGATGTCGTTAAGAACTGGTAAAATGCATAGCGTAACGACATCGTTAACCTTACGACGGCTTCGGGAACATGGGTCCTGAATCGGACAAAATCCGCGCGCCAATGAACCACGCTTAATTGCCGAAATCCTTCGTTAAAATCAACTGTGTAATCGTGAGCACTTCGGTTCAAATCGCTTCCCACCCCCACCCCCTGCGGTCCGCTTGCCGTGTCCTATGAGGAACCCGCACACTAACGTCACGGCGTGGCGCTGCGAGCGTTTGTACCGAAGCCTCTGTTTTTCTAATGTTATTTCCATTTATTTCTGGCGTGAAAATAAACCATTTGTGTTGGTCGCCCAACAATAAAACTTACATCATCTTGTAGCAGATGAAATTTTCTTTTAATCTCATTCCTTTTTTTCTTAAAATGAAGAGATACAATGGCGATAAAAGCAACGTCTTTTGTGTCATTTTTCCTGTAGAAAATGTACAGGCAAGTTTTTCATGACGCAACGTCAGCACCTAACGTGACGTCAATGACACCTAAAATGACGTCAATGACGTCGTTTCGGTACAAGCGCTCGCAGCGCCGACCTGTCGGTGAGCGGGTTCCCCACTGGCGTCACACTTCACGTGACTGGCCGTCAAAACTCACAGTTTTGCTTCTCGATTCAAAGTTTCAGTGAGGCGTACATGTTCATACCACACCACGCCGCGCGCAATAATTCAACAAATTGCATACTGTTAAAACCCGCGGGAACGAAGTCACATGAGGAGTGTTATAGATGTGTGCAGTCCAGCGCACATGGCCGACGTTGACGTCAAAACGTCACCGCACGACCATGTCCGACGTTCTGACGTCATCTCTAGTGTTGACGCTGTGTTTTTGATGGCCAATATTGCGGCATGTATGTACTGTGACGTCACAGGGAAACTCTATTCATCGTTACCACGTACTACACGACGTAATCGTAGTTATACGAACTATTTCTTGCCCTCACAGCGGTTAGGAATACGCATTGAGTAATGCGTCTTTTCTGTTGTGCACTGAATTTATAGCCGTGGTTAAACTACATAAAATCCCCGGGTTTTTTTGCGGTCACACCTATGAATTGCCGGGCTTCAAGAAACCCGTCTGAAAAACACGGGTTTTTGAAGTGGTTATTTGGCAAGCAAATGCTTGCCGAATTACAGAAATTTGGTCTTAGATGGCAAGCAGACAATAATGAATATTAATTAGACCCCATTAATTATGCAAGCAGAGGATGAAGATGGCGTCCACCGACTCGCCGTCGCAGCCCTCGCCAAAAGGCATCGAAAAGTTGCGATTGGGAGTAGGCTATGCCTCCAACGAAGATTTTAAGACGGCATTAAAGGCATCGAACTGTTTATTTGCACAGTTACTTGCTGTGTATGCAGTAAGCGTATAGTCTTGGATGCACGTCTAGCTCATTAATTATGCAGCGCTCCCAGAGCAGCTAGCACTGGCCCTNAGTGAATACAAATATGTTTCTTTTTGGGTCTGTGAATGACTTGGATTATAGCCGACAAATACTTTTTTCGTTGACGGGATTTCAGTGCTGCTGTGGAATTTTCCCATACATCCTAATCCATAATGCCATAGTTACGCAGGCTGCCGCTAGGCTGCCGGAGGTAGCCTAGCGGTAGCCATTTATTTCGGATGGAGGGATGCATCCCTCTATTCCGAAACAAACGTTCTTTGATAATTCTTTCAGCTGGCACTCTTCTACATTCCGGATCCACATTTCAGCTGGAGAAGGGGGATCATGTAGGCTTAAACCTGCATCTCCACTCCAGAATTCTCAACTCCTAAGAGTACGTTTTCCCCCTTGCATCGCTCGCCCAGAAAGCTCTGGATAGGTTATAACTTCCTCCAAGGTTATAACAAACAAATGGCATATTTGCTTGCCCTATAGCCAAGCGTGCTGAATATGGCAAGCACATATCCTGATTAATATTCATTAGGGGGCGTGACATGCTTGCCAAATAGGGTCATTTTTCAGCATTAGATGACAAGCATGCTTGCTAAATAAGGACGAAAAAGGGAACTGCTTGGCAAGCATGCTTGCCAAATAAACCCGGCCTTTTTAAAAACGTCGGGACACACGAGATCATGATCAACCTTGCCACCACATCCTCCCACAGGAGGGGTTTTTACCTCGCTCCTCTTCATCCGCTCACACAAAACCCTGCTAAAATATGAATCTGATGTGACTGTTGCACTCCCTGTATTTTAAGGATGACTGGAGAAGTACAAATTTCGTGGTTTTACCCAGTTTGATTTTAAAGTTTTATCCTTTACAAATCACTTACATCTTTCCAAAATTGACTGAATTTTATCACAGAGGTTCTTCCTGTGTATAGGAAAGATTCTTTTTATTTTTGATTGTTATTATGAGTCATAATTATTTAATATTGACAGCCTGAAAATGCTGCATTCTGATTGGGCAATGGTTTTCTGACCGCCTCTGCTTGCCTGGGAGGCCCAATTTCAGCAGGGCTTTGTGTGGAGTGTATGAAGAGGAACGAGACCAAAGCCCTGCTGTGGGAGGATGTCGCCACCATGAATTAGAAGCGCTGTAGTACATTGATCTCATCTCATCTATTGATCACTCCATGTTTATGTCATGGATGATTATGGCACCTTTCAAAAGCGTACTTCCGGGCTGTCCCAAAAGATCCATGCCAGTATTATCACTACTAGTATCTTAAATTATTCATTCGCAGCGGTGTCAAAAACATGACACAATTGCGTAAACCGCGCCGCCCCATCTCACACCGGATGCTGGCGGGACACTCACAACTTCCGTTAACAGAAAGGTGCTGTGCCTTCCATCCCAATTATTCAATTATATGTATCGGGTGATTCAGAAAAAACGTTCCGAACTTTATGGGTTAATATTTTTTTTGTAATTAACGTATGACATTGCCACTTGGTTGGGACCACGAAACACACAATCTGAGTTAATTCGCCAAGTCTCATTTATCTAGCTGGAAAAAAATCCTGAATTATGACAAAAAGGATCACATTGTCTGAAAAAGGCAATAGCCAAACTAAAAGTTAATTGAAAAACGTCATTTAAAGAGGTGATAGATTGGCCCTCCATTTTGTTAAAAAAAGGGCCCTCACACGCTTTTTCCACGATGCTAAACCTTTCTAAATTCCCGTGCGATATGTGCCCTACCCTGCCCTGCCCCCTCCCCGTACGATACGTACCCGCCCCTGACCACCCTTTCCCTAAAAAACATTATTTTATTAACTTAATCAAATTGTGTTTTGTGGAAAAACTCCTTTCTGCAACGCTGAAAACCATGTTATTGCTAAACAAGCAAGATACCCATTTCAACTGAACATTTTGTTTTTGTTTTGCCATGGCATGACGTGTCCAGACATCACGAGGAGCAGAAAAACACACCATACAGGTGTGAAAGGAAAAAATGTCCCCAGGAAAAACTGTCCCAGGAACAAAAGATCCTATTGTTACATTCTAATCTCTGGTGATTAGTTTCTATAGCCATGCACCTTAATCCGTCATTGAACAATTGAGGCGGACACTTTTTACAGGGGGACATTCTTTACTGCTACACCTGCAACAAGATAGAGACGGGTGCTCCCAGACGACATTTGATTGGCATGTATCATTCGCAGGTGACTTGCACTGTACTGGATATTGCATTTTTCAGACAGGTGATTCTTTTTGTCACAATTTAGGAAGTTTGCTAGCTAAATGAATGAGATTTGGCAAAATACCCCAGATTGCGTGTTTCTTGGTCACTTCCAAGTGGCAATATCATACGTTAATTGTAAAGAAATTGATTAGGGAGGTTTCGAAATCAAACGATAAACGTAAACTTTACGACAACGTTATTTTTCGTATTACACATTAACCAGATTTTATATTGCATTTTCGGTACAAAAATAACGTTGTCGTTAAAGCGGGTGATCCACTGTTGCGATTTCGGCTTGAGACGGGGTTGCGTTCCCTTGCGGTTACCTTATATGGCAATCGGAAGTCCTTATAAGGCAATCGCAAGCGAACCTAACCCCGTCTCAAGCCCAAATCGCAACAGTGGATCACCCGCTTAACGTTTACGTTTATCGTTTGATTTCGAAACCTCCCTATTAACCCTTAAAGTTCGGAACGTTTTTTAATCACCCGATTAAATATCATTTTTTTACACGAAATAGATTCTGCCTTTTTGACAGCCGCCATAAACATGAAACGTCATCACTTGATGCTATTTTGGAATCGTAAGCTTAAAGTTATCTTTGATTGAAGCCTATTTTTTGTGATGCGCACAAAAATTCTTTGACAACAACTCACCATTTCGTCGCCAATCAAGGAACTGTTACAAACCTGCTGTTCCCCTATTCAGCACCAATCAGGCGAACCGATTAAATTAATTGCCTAACTAAAGGTCCCATTCACCCCTACCGGGCATATTATTCTCTCGTCATCATTTCGGTTTTTGTTCGTTTGTCCCGTGATCAACAAGTCAGAACTGCTGGCGACCATCGCGAGACAACCTCGTCCCTATCTCTTCCGTCAATTAACACATTCGTCTCCGACGATTTACGGGTGTGCTTATCACAGCGATGCTACTGGGGACAAGGTCTTGTCAGGGAAGGTCAGTTTGTGTAAAAAGGTCTGTTTACGATCAACAATCCCATATCGGTACCAACATTGCAAGCAACACGGCTCTGCTTACGTTAAACTCCACAAGATCTATCACAACAACGAGACAAAGTTTATCAACATCATGTCGCTGTACGTCACCAGTTCCTGTGGTCTCACAAACCCCGTCAGCACCATCACCGATGAGTTTTTATCGCTGAAACCGGATTCCACTTTTGACTTGGTCCAGTATTCAACCGGCCAAGACATTCTACTACCGCAGATGAAGGACTTAGCTCAATCTTACGCCAAGTTGAACAATGTCAATCACCTTCAGAATAGCACCGCGGGAGTACAACACGACAGCGGACAGGACTCGGACACGTCGGGTGAAGACACAACCCAGGCTCTGCTGAACTCGGAAGCCAACAAAGATCCGTCTACGAAACCGGGCCTGTCGTATATCGCTCTCATCTCGATGGCTATACAAAGCGTCTCGCAGAAGAAAATGTTGCTTTCGGAGATTTATCAATGGATAACGGACAATTTCCCGTACTACCAAGGGAAGGACAAGAGCTGGCGGAACAGCATTCGTCACAACCTATCTCTCAACGAATGCTTCATAAAGAACGGCCGCAGCGAAAATGGCAAGGGGAACTACTGGTCTATTCATCCAGCGAATGTGGACGATTTCGAGAAGGGGGACTTCAGGAGACGGCGTGCACGGCGTCGCGTCCGGAAATGTGATGAGATGCAGAGGAGAATTCAGGAAGGTGCGAACATGGTGCCGCATGATGCTGGCTGTTACTCGCTACACAACAGCTACATCCCGATGATGTCAACGTTCGCGACAACACCGGCCCTGACCAATGTTTTTGGAGCGGAAAACGTCATGTCCAAGGAGGAGCAGCTCCAGCGATATTACCAACAGTTAAGTAACACTAAATCTCTTCCTCACATCAGCAATGTCTCGTCAGTGTTTGCTGATTCACTCCTCAACACTGGTTATCAGAACGGCTTGTCATCCTTGGACCAGAGTCCGTCGCCTCCGATTCACCAGTCGACCATCCAGCACGCCGCAAGTATTCCGTCTGTCCACCAGACGTCCATTCCGTCCGTCCAGCAGACGTCCATGCCGTCCGTCCACCAGACGACCATTCCGCCTGTCCACCAGCCGACCATTCCGTCCGTCCACCAGACGACCATTCCGTCTGTCCACCAGACGACCATTCAGTCCGTCCACCAGACGACAATTCCGTCCGTCCACCAGACGTCCATTCAATCCGTCCACCAGACAACCGTTCCGTCCGTCCACCAGACGTCCATTCCGTCCGTCCACCAGACGACCATTCCATCCGTTCATCAGACAACCATTCCGTCTGTCTACCAGACGTCCATTCCAGCCGTTCATCAGACTACCATTCCATCCGTCCATCACACCGGGTTTCAATCCGTCCACCAGCCTGCCACGACCTCCCGGGCGGTTCATCAACCGATGCAACAATCCAACCCGACCAGCCTCCAAACAATGACCAATGTTAGCTTCCAGGATAATCTGTTCACGCCGCAAGTCCAGATCCAAACACTCCCGTCCATGTCTCAAGCAGGAGCTTTACCGAGTTGGCAAGATACGCTTTCACGACTGCAAACAGGTCTCGGAGGAACCGTCTAGGATGCGGAACGGCGACCGTTTCCTGATTTCATGCGTAGGATACATTTCAATTCAATTTCGGAGGAACCGCTTTAGTGCCTGTTTTAAGTACAAGCCAGTCTGTGAGCTATTGTTTTAACACCTCTGTGTAATTGTGAGTGCATTCAATACGATTTCGGAGGAACTCGTGTGTTTGGCTCTCCGAGACACTAGGGACGTTTCGAAATCAAACGATAAACGTAAACTTTACGACAACGTTATTTTTCGTACTACACATTAACCAGATTTTATATTGCATTTTCGGTACAAAAATAACGTTGTCGTTAACGTTTACGTTTATCGTTTGATTTTGAAACCTCCCTATTATGAGTGAGGTTTCGCAAATCTGACGAAACACGAAGCACAAAATACGAAATTCAACTTCATTTCCAGGACCTTCTTCATTTCCAGGACCTCAAGAAATGTATTTCTGGAGGTGGTTGGTACCACAAATGCCCTGCTGCCAGTGCGTCTTTTAGCATGTCATGTAAGACCGAGAGACTTATGGTATGCATCCTGAATTTTTAAATTTCCACTTCGTATGTACGAAGTGGAAACGAAAGATAAATTTCAAAGTTTAATACACACCGTACACACCGCGCTAAAAGACGCTCTTGCAGCAGGCGATATTTTAATTTGTGGTACCAACCATCTCCTGAAATACACAAGATCAAGGAAATGAAGTCCAATTTCGTATTTCGTACCTCGTGTTTCGTCAGATTTGCGAAACCTCACTATTGCCTGTTTTAAGTGGCAACCAATCTGTGACCCTATATTTTGGTTAATGTGTTCTCGTTCACCTCTGCTGTGTAATTGTCAGTGCATTCAGTACGATTTCGGAGGAATTCAGTGTGTTTGGCTCTTCGTGACCGTTTCCGATTGATCAAACTGTAAAGTGTCAATTAAAGTGACAGTGCATTTAAAACGATCTCAGACTTTGTGGCGTCCCACTAGCGCAATAAGAAAGCGTTTTTTTTTCGCCGGCGATACACGGAACATTTCATGCCGATAATTCGCTCTGGGGACATAAGATAGTGACATTTATTTAAAGCTTGGCGTTGTCTTGGCGTTACCTGTCATATAGCATCAATGTCAAGGTGAATTTCAATAGTCGCCAAGATAATATCAGCTTAACAGTTCGTATGACATCATGCACCTGGGATTGGTCCAATGTGTCCTCGGACAATAGTTTTTTTTTAAATACAAATTGTATTAACTGTGGTATTCCGAATGCGGAATTCGAAAATGACTTTCTTCATGATAATAGTGAGGTTTCGCAAATCTGACGAACACGAAGTAAGAAATACGAAATCTGACTTCATTTCCATGATCTAATATATTTGAGGAGATGGTTGGTACCACAAAAATCGCCTGCTGCAAGAGCGTCTTTTAGCGTATGACGTAAGAATGATAGAGTAATACTGTGTGTATACATGTATTAAACTTTGAAATGTATCTTTCGTTTCCACTTCGGAGCTACGAAGTGGGAATTTAAAACTTCAAGATGCACATAACTCTCGGTCTTACATGATATGCTAAAAGACGCACTGGCAGCAGAGACAATAGGGAGGTTTAGAAATCAAACGATAAACGTCAACTTTACGACAACGTTATTTTTCATACTACATATCAACCAGATTTTATATTGCATTTTCGGTACAAAAATAACGTTGCCGTTAACGTTTGCATTTATCGTTCGATTTCTAAACCTCACTATTTTGTGGTACCAACCATAACCAGAAATACATTAGTTCAGGAAATGAAGTCGAACTTCGTGTTTTCGTCCTACGTATTCTGCGAAACCTCACTAATGTTGGGAAATTTAGGCTACTCAATTACCTAAAGATAAATTTTCTGTAAATAGAAAAATGGTGTAAAAATGTTCACACATGTACATGTATTACCTGTTATAATTTAGTCTGTCGTTCCACCCGAATCCATCTCATCAAAAAAGGCTTACGGTCACTTCGCCTGCGGACGACGCTGCACTCAGATGGAGCGCAGTCCGAAGGCGAAGTGATGTGAACCCGTGACTGGAAGGTTCAAAATGCCCGAATCTGAATCCGTCCATTCTGTGTGCAATATGTACGTACATTCTGCGAGGTGGGGCTGTGTGCGGTATGGGCCGTACGCACCAAACGAAAATTATCTTGAACTCAGGTTGAGCCACAACTTTTCCATTGTCACATCATGCCCTGGCACACCTGAACAATTGAAAAGCTGTGGCTCAACCTGAGTTCAAGATAATCTTCGTTTGGTGCATACGGCTCTTTGTAATGGAAGCGATGCATATTCATGACTGTTGCAGCATTTGGCCTTGCAATGTCTAGTGACTGCCAGATGACCGTGTGCGACGGGACGTCCGCCATTTTGTTGCGTGTTTTTGTTGTGTGTTGCGAAACAGTTGTACTGTTTGTTGTTAAATGTAAAAAGTCACCGACCAATGGAGTGCTAAACATTTACATTTGTAAATACATGTATATATCATTTGAAAATAAACGATTTGGGGCGTAATTTTTTCTTATCGCTTTTCATATTTTCCCATCAAAATGACTCAGACAGGATACGATAGGATTGCTAAAGAGCGATTTACACAAGCAACTTTTCACATGCAACTTGTCGCATCAACCTGATGAGACCAAAAAGTTTCATAAAAGTTGCATGTGTAAACGGGCATGCAACTTGTTGCAACTGTCATCTTGCGACCTACTGCAACCTCATGCAGCTTGCAACAAATTTAGGATCCAGATTCGATTTTCTGGTGAAGTTGCAACAAGTTGCACGTCACTGACCAATGAGAATACTGCAAAAAAATCGTGTGATTTTTAATCCCAGCAAAATTTGAGCCGCAAGTGCGACCTCTCTCGCCGTGTTTAGTAACTAATGAAATGTACTGGAAATAGGTGTAAGCGCGTGGCGGTTTTTTTTCAAGCCCAGGTGTAACATTTTTCAGCGTGGCTATTTTTCTGTGATTCCCATTGTTTGGAACACACTGGGAAACGGACTCGCTGTTTCTCTGTGTGTCGCTCATTGTCAACTCGCCGCTTATTCCGTCAGTCTATTTTAATGTCACACTGGCACACGGGCCTCACTGAAAAACCAGTCTACCAAAACCCAGCAAAATTTGAGACAAGCGCGACCTCTCTCGCCTTGTTTAGTAACTAATGAAATGTACTGAAAATAGGTGTAAGCGCGTGGCGGATTTTTCAAGCCCGGGGAAGACCCGGGTCCCAAAAAACCCCACCAATTTGGGACGGGTGGAACTAAGGCTATTATCTTCCCGTTTCTCAGTGTTTCTTCTCTGATTGTATGGTACACTGTAAAAACAAGAGTGACAGATTTCTCTGTGTTCGAGAAATCATGGTCTCCAAGCTGTCTTTTGTGTGGCAACACTGACAACACAAGAAAACGAAATGTACTGAAAATAGGTGTATAAGCGCGTGGCGGGTTTTTTTCAAGCCCGGGGAAGACCCGGGTCTCAAAAACCCACCAACTTGGGACAGATGGAACTGAGGCAATTGTGTTCCCGTTTCTCATTGTTTCCTCTCTCATTTTATGGGTACACTTTCGAAACAAGAAGGACAGATTTCTCGATCAAGAAACCATGGTCTCCTAGCTGTTTTTTGTGTGGCAACACTGACAACACAAGAAAACGTTACACGTCAAACACGATGCGGGAAGCAAAAAGCCTTGGTTTCCCGCCAAGCTCCCTCCAAATAACATTTTTGCCGTAGCGCATTGGCTTTTGAATTTTTCACAGCTTTGGAAAGGGTCGAACAGGCCCTTTTTCGAACGTTCGAAAATGTTCGAAACAACACTCTTTTACAACAGTCAAGTCCAAAAACACCCTTGTCTTCATTTTGTGCGTATCGAAATAAAAAGCAAAATTTGTGTCCCTTTCTCGCCCTTGTTTTCCTAGCGAGGCCTCCATAGCTCAGTGGTTAGAGCACTGGTCTTGTAAACCAGGGGTCGAGAGTTCAAATCTCTCTGGAGGCTGATTTGCTTTTCCCATTAATTTTTTGTCGACCAATTCTGAGCCTTTGGTTCTTGAAGTTGCTCTCATTTTTGAAGATGAAATGTTCGAAACAACACTCGTTTCTATTTCATATCCTTTTACAACAATCAAGTCAAAAAAGACCCTTTTCTTCATTTTGTGCGTATCGAACTAAAAAGCAAAGTTGTGTCCCTATCTCGCCCTGCTTTTCCCAGCGAGGCCTCCATAGCTCAGTGGTTAGAGCACTGGTCTTGTAAACCAGGGGTCGAGAGTTCAAATCTCTCTGGAGGCTGATTTGTTTTTTCCCATTTATTTTTTGTTGACCAATTTAGCTGTTGAAATTGCTCTTATTTCACCACAGTCGAGTGCAAAAACGTGGGAACTAGAGGTTCCCGTCGTTGCCGCTGCGGGAGCGCCAGTGTGAGTGCAGCGGCAAAGACGGGAACCAGTCTACGTGGGAACCAATCAGAACACCTGTTACTCACTAAGGAGTTGAATGATTGGCTGATGGGAAAGGTGATTGTTAGGGTCAGTTAAAGCACCACGCTATGTATCCAAAACTGAGTTTCGTGACGCCGTCGTAGTGCATCTCATTTACGGCGACCTCGTTCATAGCATTATACACACGGTCGATGTACACCATTTACACAAAGAGCTAATTCATGGTGGTGAGCATGGTGAGGTTGATCATGATCTTGTCAATGCATGCTCGAAAAGATTGTTCAAATCTATCGATTTGAATGATGTAACTGACCAATTAGGTATTCTGTGTGTTCTACACACAAACGAATGAGTTGAAGCATGTGTAGGCCTACCTTACCTGATGAAGGGTTATTCACACAATAACACCACGTTGATCTTGTCAAGTGGAGAAGCTATGGCTGCCATGATGTAGTATCAGTCCAGCCTCGGTGTTATCACTGGCTATATACGGCTGGACAGGGGACCAGTCATATCGAGGTGTGGAGGGAGAAAGAGTCACCGAACGCATATAGTCGTGCTTTAACACAGACGATACACGTCCACGATTTGGCACTCGACAGGCATCTTTACATGTTTTCCGATCTTTTATGGTTTCCGATCTCAAGGTCGGAACCATATTGTGTTTGGTCATGGTGTCTGTCTGTCCAGTCTGTTACACATGTAACTTTCTTCCTGCAAGAGCTACAGACCTGGTAACGTGACCAACCCCCAGGTAACATGACCTGAGCTACAAGATGGAATGAAAATTTCAGGTCTCCGATACCTGGCTCGTGGTAAAATAAATTGATATATTAAAGGACTGGTTGAGATTTTGTCTGTCACACTTTTGTTTGATATAATAACAGTAGGTCGTCCTCCAAAAAATCCGCAAATTTTCGACCCCAACCGGGGTCTTCTTCAGGCTGGCACTTTCAAGTCGAGCTACCAAAAGTGTAATGACTCATTACACTTTTGGTTGAATTCGTGAATACGGAGGAAAGAAATAGACGGATCTTGCTGAGATCATAGGGGTTAAATCGGAGAAAAACTGCCAGTGAAATGTATTCAAAGGATTCAGCTTACTGTATTGTTCTGGGGTATTTTTTGGAAACGCACCGTTTAAGATCAATATAGGTAGATCTATGTTGCAGATGATAGGAAAAAGAGTATTTTACATTTATAGTCGTACCAGAAATTCCATTCACTTGGTATATCATCGATTGATTCATCATTGTTCAAAATAATTGATTATTCACTGCTTTTATTCTTTTCTTCAATAGAAGTGGAGGCATAATACAACCCATAACCATTCACTTCGCTTTCTCCATCAGTTCAGTCAGACGTTGTACTTGATTCTCCGACTCCCTACGACCATGAAGCCTAATAATCTAAAGCCCCAGTCACATATCCACTCCGGGGCCCGTATGGCGAGTAAAAACAGACATTTTGGCCAATTTCTACGGTGCCCAGTTTGATCCAGTCGACTTTCCACTTATCTTATTGAGGCGATTTCGGCATAATTCCTCTAAAGCCTCGCTTATGTCGCCCTTACGTACAGTCAGAACTAGTTGGCAACTGATAATCGGCGCGTAGTTGGAACTAATTAGTCACAACTACAAGGTGACATAAGCTCCTCGGGCGTCAGCGAGTAACTGGTTGCCAACTAGTTGCAAACTAAAAATATCCAGATCCTGAAAGTCGCACATGTTCAACTTACTTAAAATCAAAAGAAATCTGCGTCGACATAAGCACTCAAAAGACGGCGATAAACTAGTTCCAGGTAGTCGCGACCGATCGGTATTTTTCTAGTCGGTGGCGACATAAGTTATCAGTGGCAACTAGTTGACGCTATTTCTATCACAGCGGAGGGCGACATAAGCGAGGCTT
>NMRB01000465.1:42441-54936 GCA_002633025.1 Notospermus geniculatus
AGTTGCAACTGATAACTTATGTCGCCACCGACTAGAAAAATACCGATCGGTCGCAACTACCTGGAACTAGTTTATCGCCGTCTTTTGAGTGCTTATGTCGACACTGATTTCTTTTGATTTTAAGTAAAACGTGCTGAAGTTGAACACGTGCGATTTTCTGGATCTGGATATTTGTAGTTTGCAACTAGTTACTCGCTGACGCCCGAGAGCTTATGTCACCTAGTAGTTATGACTGATTAGTTCCAACTACGCGCCGATTATCAGTTGCCAACTAGTTCTGACTGTACGTAAGGGCGACATAAGCGAGGCTTTAGATCCGTGTTTCAGTCTCTAAAATCCACTGCAAGCCGCTGTGTGGGGAAAATGGTACGGGGCCCGGTGGATTTGTGACCTAGGCTGATGTCAGGTCGACCTTGCGATGGCGCAGAACAGGCGCAGGCTGACTTTTCTGGATCTGCAATTTGCGTCTGAGGCACGACAGCGTGGAACAAATCAGTCGCCGATCTGGTGTGACATGACTGCTGTTGCGACTCACTTGCGACGATCGGGATCAGTCGCCGACCAAAAATATCACATATCGCAATAGTTCAACATGTTGTTCTTCTGCCCACGACGAATCATGATCCCGACGGGCGTAATCCAGTCGCAGTCGACCTGACTTGATTACGACGTCGTGCGATTATCCAAAAGTTGGTCCGGGCGCTGCCATCTTGAAAAAGTCACATGATCACAAGTCAGATGAGCCAGATCTTTGCGATGCTGTAGTCGCTGGTGACCTGAACACGGTTACGATTCCCTGCGCGCAGATGTTGCCTGTTCCACGACGACCGTGCACATTTTTCTTTTGTCCTGACCGTGCTTGCGACACTTGATGCCGACTGTTCCTTCGTAGCGCAGGCAACCGCAGTGTGACCTGACATCCGCATCACGTATACTCCCGTCACACTAGAGGCAGAATAAGCAGGAACGCCGTTGGAATGACAATTCGTAGCTCATTCCTGGACATTCGAAGTGCATTCAAAAAATTCTGACTGCGTTCCTAATGTTCCGGCCCATTCCTGTGGTCTGTCAGAATGTTTTGGACATTTTCAAAACTATCGATAAAAAGTAAGAAGTCAATCTCCAGAATTCACGAATTTTCGACCCCAACCGGGGTCTTTTTCAAGTGGAACTTTACAATCTGAAACTCTAGAAAAGACTCAAAAAAGACTCTAGAAAAGACTTGAAACATTCTGATCGCATTCGAAGGAGAATCCAAAGGCCCAGGGTCCATACCCTGCCATCAGTTGAGTCTTTTCTAGAGTTTCAGATTGTAAAGTTCCACTTGAAAAAGACCCCGGTTGGGGTCGAAAATTCGTGAATTCTGGAGATTGACTTCTTACTTTTTATCATTTTGTGTGTCAATTTTGTGCTTTTCTGTATCTTGGGTTCAAAACTATCGAGGTGCATTCCAAGTGGAGAAATATCGAACAGCATTGAAGTGTATTCTATCTGCATTCTTACTGCGTTCTAAATAGTCTGACTGCGTTCTAAATAGTCCGACAGCCTTTCAACAGCATCTGAAACATTCTGATCGCATTCGAAGGAGAATCCAAAGGCCCAGGGTCCATACCCTGCCATCAGTTGAACTCACACAGAAGAAAATTCTAGATTCAGCAGCCTGTCGGGGACCATTCTGGCGGCATTCTAGATACACTCGGGAAATTCCTGTTACATTCGAAGTACTGTGTACATGTACATTCCAAATGCATTCGAGAGGCATTCTTTGTGAATTCTTGAACATTCTAACCATATATTCTGCAGCCATTCTGACTAAATTTGAGGTGAATTCGAAGTGCATTCCAAGTAATTGAAGTGCAATATTTCAAAGCTGTATGAATTTAAATTCTCCCCGAATCCGGCTCGAATTTTGCAAATTTTCTCATTCCGGCTGGTTCTGCTTGATTCCTGCTGATTCGAACAAAGTGTGACAGGGGTATACTTTCTTGGTCCGTCCTGCGTGTCTTCCATTCTTTTTCGTCCCAACGTCTGCTCTGCTTTGAGTGGCTACTGCTTCGGATTGCGCCACACAGTGAGTGATACAGAAACTAGTGTGCGATTTCGCGCACTAAATCCCTCTAATGGAAAGGTATCCTCAAGTCCGAACGAATTTTCGACCGGTTTCTACTACACAAATAGGAAAAAATAGAAAAAATATTCATGACCCGCACGGGAGAGCGAGAGCCTCATGTGTCGATGATGGTCAAGTCTATTGATCGACTGGCGGCTGTCACATTCCCGTGCATACTCCACGACAGCGTTGAATTTTTTTGACAATTGGACGAAATTTTAACACTGCCGTCGACGCTAGATCGCCATTTTGAAAATCTTGACGTCACCGTCGGTGGGGCCGCCATCTTTTTGGTCTTTCAAGTGACGCGAACTTCTTTTTCAAACTGTTATTATTTGCAGAAAACAATATTTATCTTGTCGAAAATGAAACAGAATAACTTTATTTACTCTACCGATGTTTGTATTTAATGTGTATCGACTCTATACAATACATGTACCTTCGTACACCTATCTACAACATAGCTATATTGTAAGCGTAGAAAACGACGTGATGGGGTGACCCGCCGCTTTACAAAGAGAAGAATTTCTACTGTTCGCTCCGCGCGCGCACTACTTTTCAAGATGGAAACCTAGCGTCGACACTAGTGGTGATATCCCCAGATATCGCCACCTAGCGTCAAGTTTGATTGCCGTGCTGACTGTTATAGACTCGAAATAGAGACCACGTGTCTCGAGCAAATGGCTTCTTTCGTGGCATTTTTGTGTTTTTTACCGTAAAGATTAACAGTAAATTATTTTGTACAGTACCGAAGTCTACATACATCGAACGTAACATCGAGGACAACAACAATCTTGATGTCGGTTATCTAAGCCCGGTGGTCGAGTGGTTAGCGCGCTCGACTACCAAACTGTTCAATGGGTCGGTGCGAGTTCGACTCCGGGCTATTAAGGCATATAATTGTGAAACAAAATTGTGACAAAAATTGAGGGTCCGTCGGATGGGACTAAAAGCCGTGGTCCCTTGTACCTGAGTGTCTATGCCAGGGCAAGTAAAAGACCCCACACAGGTGGACTGTAGCCTGTCGTGGACTGCATACCTCCGGCAAAAACCCAACAGGGTTACGACGCCGGTAATGATATGATGATGATGATGTTATCGGTGTGCTTCACAGCGTGGTAGGTGGCAAAAACTGAGCGGTAAGCCTTCACCTCCACAATATTACAGTTTTATTCAAATGAAGTCTAGAACGGTGTGTCGCAACGCCAGAACTGATGACGTTGTACACATTTTTCGATGACGTACTACAGATGGCTACGCTACAGATGCTCTTCCTGTACAGTTCAGATAGATGGCTCTTAGTCATTGCTTCGGAAGAAATTGCTGTTTTTAGTGGTGATGGCGGAATTTTGATCGCTTCATCACACATGTATTTGCTATGATGCCAGGACGGGATCAGTGGCCTTTGGTCAAAGGGGCAAAAGGCCCAAGAATGAGGGTGCAGAATAGCCTACCACCCTTTGCCCCTTTGCAGTCCAAAGTGAGTTGTTACAGCGTTTTTCTATGACGTCAACGACTTTCTACACTTGATTCGACGAAGAAGTCCTCTCTATTCGTCGAAAGACGACAGTGACGGCATGCAGAGGTACATGTATGCATGCGAAGGCTTTGCAGGCGCGGATCCAGGATTTTTGGCAGAGGTGGGTCAGGGCCGCCGAGGGCGGTCGTTGCAGGCGGGCGCCGAAGATGCCCGCGCCGACGGGGGGGTCGGAAAATTTTGAAATCTAGAAGGCCGTAGACGCGATTTCCTGCCTGGCATCTCAGTATCAAAACAGAAGCTTTATTCTTGCGGTTTTTTGCCCATTGTTGGCAATTATTGAAGAAAAAAAAACAATTGGTGCTGGCGAGCAGGGGGANTCATGATTTTTAATCGTGATGATTGATTTCATTTTCTTTACCCGTTTTTGCCTATTGACCGGTCTTTTTTGATGACCGCTCCCTACCGGTGTAGCGTTTTTTTCTGCCGCTCCGTGAAATTTTGCTGCTCGGAATCGGTAAACGTTCTTCCGCGCGTTTTTAATGGTTTATAACCCAATTTTTTGGTACTGAACATTTCGTATGTACACATTCTTTTTAAATGTAGTTTTAGAAAGCGAACAAAACAAGTGAATTATATTTTTTTGCACATTTGCTAAATCTGCCGATCGAAGCGGTGAACGGTAGGGAAAAATACGGTGGCCGAGTGTTGTGACGTTGATGTGTTTACTCGAACGCAGGTCCCAAACTACTCTGTATCGTTTTAAAGCGCGTCATTGTGTTCCGTATTTGACTAAATAGTTATTGCTATTAATATTTTTTGTTTCCTGTGTAGGTGTTGGTGCATTTTGGTGTTAAATAGGCCTATTCTGCCGTCGTATCGTCAACAATGAAAAAAGCAATGGCGCTGCAAATCACTCAGGCGGCCGTGCTTTCATTTACGTCGGCAGTACTCATACAAATATGCTGACCCAGATAACTGCATCATTCATAACACGGCGATGTGGTGATGCGGTAACGTTGCTCTTCATTCCTGTGTGTATGGGCTGACATTTGGTCACTTACGCAGGCCAGAGCTTTCATGGCTTCATGTTATTATGCCGGCTGAGCTAGCTAGTCGCCTTCCCTTAGGCGACCGTTCAAAAGTTAGCTGTACATCGTCCCCATTCTCCTGTACAAAGCTCAGTCGTTGCGTCAGCTGACGTCCAATGATAAAGCCAGTTCCCAAAATTCAAAACGCCCTAGCGGCTGTTGCGGGCAAAAGATTTTTTGGCAACATGACTTTTCTGAAAGCTGGGTCGCCAAGGGTCCTAAACCTGGGTTCAGATTTGCTCTAACACGATGTTTCCACAGAACGACATAAGGACGTGGACTATTTGGAACCCTCGTATAGGCCTAGTCCACCCGAATATGTCTGTGCGACTTGTTTTCATGAGGGAACACTTGTCACTTTAGTAACAACCCTTCACTGATTTGAAACCCTTTTTCTGAATAAGTTATTACCCAGGCAGCAGATTTTCACGCCTACGAAAGAAGCCATTTTATATTGCTGCCCCGTGAAAATCTGCTGCTGGCCACTTTGGGACACCGCATAGGCCCACATTAGGTTAATATTTGATAACTTCCTGCTGTACATTGTTTCCTCTTCAATATCAATCACTTCAGAACTCGAAACAATGGAATCTGTTCAACTGATCACCACAGCAGCAGTTTTTCACGACCTAGCCGTTTTTTCTTGCTGCCGCGTGAAATTTTGCTGCTCGTGCATCTGGGACCCTCGTATAGGCCTAGACCCTCCTGAATATGTCTGTGCGACATTTTTTCATGAGGAAACACTTATCACTTTAGTTACAACCCTTCACTGATTTGAAACCCTGTTTCCGAACAAGTTATTACCCAGGCAGCAGATTTTCACGCGTGCAAAAGAAGCCGTTTTATATTGCTGCCCCGTGAAATTCTGCTGCTGGCCACTTTCGGACACCTCATAGGCCCACATTAGGTTACATTTGATAATTTCCTGCTCCACAATCTTGGCACTTTAATATCAATCACTTCAGAACTCCAAACAATGGAATCTCTTCAACTGTCCACCCCAGCAGCAGTTTTTCACGACCTGGCTGTTTCACGACGGGGCAACAATATAAAACGGCTTCTTTTGTACGCGTGAAAATAAGAGGGTCCCAAATGAATGAGCAGCAAAATTTCACGCAGCAGCGAGAAAAAACGGCTAGGTCGTGAAAAGCTGCTGCTGGGGTGGACAGCTGAACAGATTCCATTGTTTGGACTTCCGAAGTGATTGATATTGAAGTGCCAAGATTGTGGAGTAGGAAAGTATGAAATATGAACCTAATGTGGGCCTATGTGGTGTCCCAAAGTGGCCAGCAGCAGAATTTCACAGGGTCCAACAATATAAAACGGCTTCTTAGCCGTGAAAATCTGCTGCCTGGGTTTTGACTTGTTCAGAAACGGGGTTTCAAATCAGGGAAGGGTTGTAATTAAAGTGACAAGTGTTTCCTCATGAAAACAAGTCGCACAGACATATTCAGGTGGGCCTAGCCGTAAGAGGGTCCCAAATGAATGAATAGCAAAATTTCAGAATCAAGTGTTCTGAAGTCAGTGAACAGTGTTGTAGCTAAGATAAAATGTTTTCGAAAAAATAAATGAATAGAAAAAAAAATGAAAAAAAAAAATGTCTTTGGCGGGTTTCGAACCTGCCAAATACAGTGGAAGCCGAGTGCCATGAAAAATATAAAGGTCGCCACGGTAACCACTCGGCTATCGAGGCCACACGATATTGATGTCACCTTTTACTGCTCTTAATCACCTGTCGTAGATCGCTGTCCAGTAAAACGCAATGTTTTTAGTTTATTTGATGACTCAGGTGTGATTTTTGGTGCAGTAGACTTGAAACGACGCATGGATACATTATATGACCGAATATCGCGGGTTTGCCTAGTTTTCAATGCGCTATGTTCCTGACGAGCCACCGTAGGTACGCGCATGCGCTGTGAGTACATAGCAGCAGTATTTCACGAGCAGCAGAAATACACGTTATACCGGTGCCTATCAGCGGTTTAGTTAAAAGGAGACATCCTAAAGATATTGCCCGGCGGGCACCTGTATTTTGTTGTTATTGTTTTGATTAGCGCACAGCGCCGTCTGTTAATCAGCGGTGACACTACGCTATGGCACAGGCCCCTGCACATTCGGAACTTCCGAAGGCAACTGCTCGGCAATTTCCGTACGGTCGCATTTCCCCTCGGACACAATTCCAAGGCAGCCATCTTGAATGCGCAACGATTGCTGCCCGTTTGTGAGAGTTCAAATGCGGTTCGCCTCATCACACCCTGCGCATGAACGAAATAGGTCACACAAAACGTTGCGTTATTGATCAATAATTGGCAGATTGGATGAGATACCGGTAAGTTTATAAATAATATGCCTCAAGTTATCCAGCAAATAAGTTTGAACACCTTAACAGGCCAAAATTCTGCCAAAATAGTCACACGGTCGGTCACGTGGGTTTGTTGATAAACAATATGGCTGCCTTGCACTTGTGTCCGAGGTGAAATGCGCCGTCCAGTGGCAGATAAGCAGTTCGCCTCAGGTCGTTCCGAATGGCCCCTGCAGAGCTATCAGTGAGTTTAGAAAAGCCCGTGTCACACTGTCCCGAAGTTGACACCAGATGGCCACACGATTATGAAAATTTTTGGAAGTTTTACTGAAAACTGCCCTCCTGAGGAAGACCCCGGTTGGGGTCGACAATTTCGAAGATTCGGGAAGTTGTTTTCGGGGCTATCTTCACGCAAAATTCAAAAATTCCATATTCGTGTGTCCATCGGGTGTCTAATTTCGGGACAGTGTGACACGGGCAAACTCACGAATTCGTGAGCTCGGGGTGTATTTTTAGATACCTGTTGTGTTTTTTTAGATACGTTTGGTTAGGTACGTGTTCTAAACTCACTGATAGCTCTCCAGGGGCCTGTGCCATAACGTAGTGTCACCGGTGATTAAGAGACGGCGCTGTGCGCTAATCAAAACAAAAACAACAAGTGCCCGCCGGGCAATAACTTTCGGATGTCTCCCTTTAATGGGAAATGCGTTATGACTAAACCGCCGATAGGCGCCAGTAGCACTGTCTGACTTTCTGTGCGGTCGGCCGGGAAAGTCAAAAAAGAAGCTTTAACAGTAATCGACGTCTGCCCTTGCTGACGAACAACATGGTGTCGATTTGTTTTAAAATATTTACGGAAGGGAAGCGGTTGGTTCAACCGAGTCTTGGAGAAATAGCCACGGTTTCTCACATCGGATGTGCCATGGCCTGCATCTTGGCTGGCAGCTGCTCGACCTTTAATTTCATCTTTACACGAAAGTCATATCAATGCCAATTAAATCATCTGAAAGCTGTTTGTTTGGAAAGGGAATTAGCTGTCGACGAACATGGATACAGGATGTTTCAGAAGGTATGTATGTTTTTCATGTATATGCAGAGGATTATGCGTAACTNCTTTTACAACAGTCAAGTCCAAAAAGACCCTTTTCTTCATTTTGTGCGTATCGAAATAAAAAGCAAAGTTATGTCCCTTTCTCGCCCTTGTTTTCCCAGCGAGGCCTCCATAGCTCAGTGGTTAGAGCACTGGTCTTGTAAACCAGGGGTCGAGAGTTCAAATCTCTCTGGAGGCTGATTTGCTTTTCCCATTAATTTTTTGTCCACCAATTCTGAGCCTTTGATTCTTGAAGTTGCTCTCATTTTTGAAGATGAAATGTTCGAAACAACACTCGTTTCTATTTCATATCCTTTTACAACAATCGATAATAAGCAAGAAGTCAATCTCCAGAATTCACGAATTTTCGACCCCAACCGGGGTCTTTTTCAAGTGGAACTTTACAATCTGAAACTCTAGAAGTCTTTTCTGGAGATTGACTTCTTGCTTATTATCATTTTGTGTGTCAATTTTGTGCTATCCTGTATCTTGCTTTTACAACAATCAGGTCAAAAAAGACCCTTTCCTTCATTTTGTGCGTATCGAACTAAAAAGCAAAGTTGTGTCCCTATCTCGCCCTGGTTTTCCCAGCGACGCCTCCATAGCTCAGTGGTTAGAGCACTGGTCTTGTAAACCAGGGGTCGAGAGTTCAAATCTCTCTGGAGGCTGATTTGTTTTTTCCCATTTATTTTTTGTTGACCAATTTAGCTGTTGAAATTGCTCTTATTTCACCACAGTCGAGTGCAAAAACGTGGGAACTAGAGGTTCCCGTCGTTGCCGCTGCGGGAGCGCCAGTGTGAGTGCAGCGACAAAGACGGGAACCAGTCTACGTGGGAACCAATCAGAACACCTGTTACTCACTAAGGAGTTGAATGATTGGCTGATGGGAAAGGTGATTGTTAGGGTCAGCCTTTTATCTTAACACAGAGGATAGACGTCCACGATTTGGCACTCGACAGGCCTCTTTTTATGTTTTCCGATCTTTTATGGTTTCCGATCTCAAGGTCGGAACCATATTGTGTTTGGTCATGGTGTCTGTCTGTCCAGTCTGTTACACATGTAACTTTGTTCCTGCAAGAGCTACAGACCTGGTAATGTGACCAACCCCCAGGTAACATGACCTGAGCTACAAGATGGAATGAAAATTTCAGGTCTCCGCTACCTGGCTCGTGGTAAAGTAAATTGATATATTAAAGGACTGGTTGAGATTTTGTCTGTCACACTTTGTTTGATATAATAACAGAGGTCGTCCTCAAAAAAATCCGCAAATTTTCGACCCCAACCGGGGTCTTCTTCAGGCTGGCACTTTCAAGTCGAGCTACCAAAAGTGTAATGACTCAAAAGTGTAATGACTCATTACACTTTTGGTTGAATTCGTGAATACGGAGGAAAGAAATAGACGGATCTCGCTGAGATCACAGGGGTTAAATCGGAGAAAAACTGCCAGTGAAATGTATTCAAAGGATTCAGCTTACTGTATTGTTCTGGGGTGTTTTTTTGAAACGCACGGTTTAAGATCAATATAGGTAGATCTATGTTGCAGATGATAGGAAAAAGAGTATTTTACATTTTATAGTCGTCCACCAGAAATTCCATTCACTTGGTATATCATCGATTGATTCATCATTGTTCAAAATAATTGATTATTCACTGCTTTTATTCTTTTCTTCAATAGAAGTGGAGGCATAATACCACTCATAACAATTCACTTATCTCTTTCTCCAGCAGTTCAGTCAGACGTTGTACTTGATTCTCCGACTCCCTACGACCATGAAGCCCAATAAAGCCTAGGTCACAAATCCACCGGGCCCCGTACGATTTTCCCCACCCAGCGGCTTGCCGTGGATTTTAGAGACTGAAACACGGATCTAAGATGAATTATGCCGAAATCGCCTAAATGGATAAGCGGAAATTAGACTGGATCAAACTGGGCACCGTAGAAATTGGCCAAAATGTCTGTTTTTACTCGCCGTACGGGCCCCGGAGTGGATATGTGACTGGGGCTTAAGCCACGGCGAGTAAAAACAGACATTTTGGCCAATTTCTACGGTGCCCAGTTTGATCCAGTCGACTTTCCACTTATATTATTGAGGCGATTTCGGCATAATTCCTCTTAGATCCGTGTTTCAGTCTCTAAAATCCACTGCAAGCCGCTGTGTGGGGAAAATCGTACGGGGCCCGGTGGATTTGTGACCTAGGCTGATGTCAGGTCGACTTTGCGATGGCGCAGAACAGGCGCAGGCTGACTTTTCTGGATCTGCAATTTGCGTCTGAGGCACGACAGCGTGGAACAAATCAGTCGCCGATCTGGTGTGACATGACTGCTGTTGCGACTCACTTGCGACGATCGGGATCAGTCGCCGACCAAAAATATCACATAATCGCAATAGTTCAACATGTTGTTCTTCTGCCCCCGACGAATCATGATCCCGACGGGCGTAATCCAGTCGCAGTCGACCTGACTTGATTACGACGTCGTGCGATTATCCAAAAGTTGGTCCGGGCGTTGCCATCTTGAAAAAGTCACATGATCACAAGTCAGATGAGCCAGATCTTTGCGATGCTGTAGTCGCTGGTGACCTGAACACGGTTACGATTCTCTGCGCGCAGATGTTGCCTGTTCCACGACGACCGTGCACATTTTTCGTTTTTGTGACCTGACCGTGCTTGCGACACTTGATGCCGACTGTTCCTTCGTAGCGCAGGCAACCGCAGTGTGACCTGACATCCGCATCACGTACTCCCGTCACACTAGAGGCAGAATGAGCAGGAACGCCGTTGGAATGACAATTCGTAGCTCATTCCTGGACATTCGAAGTGCATTCTAAAAATTCTGACTGCGTTCCTAATGTTCCGGCCCATTCCTGTGGTCTGTCAGAATGTTTTGGACATTTTCAAAACTATCGAGGTGCATTCCAAGTGGAGAAATATCGAACAGCATTTGAAGTGTATTCTATCTGCATTCTTACTGCGTTCTAAATAGTCTGACTGCGTTCTAAATAGTCCGACAGCCTTTCAACAGCATTTGAAACATTCTGATCGCATTCGAAGGAGAATCCAAAGGCCCAGGGTCCATACCCTGCCATCAGTTGAGCTCACACAGAAGAAAATTCTAGATTCAGCAGCCTGTCGGGGACCATTCTGGCGGCATTCTAGATACACTCGGGAAATTCCTGTTACATTCGAAGTACATGTACATGTACATTCCAAATGCATTCGAGAGGCATTCTTTGTGAATTCTTGAACATTCTAACCATATATTCTGCAGCCATTCTGTGAGACTTCTGACCAAATTTGAGGTGAATTCGAAGTGCATTCCAAGTATTTGAAGTGCAGTCTTTGAAAGCTGTATGAATTTAAATTCTCTCCCGAATCCGGATCGAATTTTGCAAATTTTCTCATTCCGGCTGGTTCTGCTTGATTCCTGCTGATTCGAACAAAGTGTGACGGGGGTATACTTTCTTGGTCCGTCCTGCGTGTCTTCCATTCTTTTTCGTCCCAATGTCTGCTCTGCTTTGAGCGGCTACTGCTTCGGATTGCGCCACACAGTGAGTGATACAGAAACTAGTGTGCGATTTCGCGCACTAAATCCCTCTAATGGGAAGATATCCTCAAGTCCGAACGAATTTTCGACCGGTTTCTACTACCGGTACACAGATAGGTAAAAATAGGAAAAAATATTCATGACCCGCACGGGAGAGCGAGAGCCTCATGTGTCGATGATGGTCAAGTCTATTGATCGACTGGCGGCTGTCACATTCCCGTGCATACTCCACGACAGCGTTGGAATTTTTTTGACAATTGGACGAAATTTTAACACTGCCGTCGACGCTAGATCGCCATCTTGAAAATCTTGACGTCATCGTCGGTGGGGCCGCAATCTTTTTGGTCTTTCAAGTGACGCGAACTTCTTTTTCAAACTGTTATTATTTGCAGAAAACAATATTTATCTTGTCGAAAATGAAACAGAATAACTTTATTTACTCTACCGATGTTTGTATTTAATGTGTATCGACTCTATACCTTCGTACACCTATCTACAACATAGCTATATTGTAAGCGTAGAAAACGACGTGATGGGGTGACCCGCCGCTTTACAAAGAGAAGAATTTCTACTGTACGCTCCGCGCGCGCACTACTTTTGAAGATGGAAACCTAGCGTCGACACTAGTGGCGATATCTCCAGATATCGCCACCTAGCGTCAAGTTTGATTGCCGTGCTGACTGTTATAGACTCGAAATTACGAAAGCCCAGAAGGCTCATTCAATCTTCAAGCTTGAATCTGGAGTTCAATCTTCAAGCTTGAACCTTCTGACTTCAATCTTCAAGCTTGAACCAGGGACTTCAATCTTCAAGCTTGAACCCTCAGGCTTCAATCTTCAAGCTTGAACCCCCGACTTCAATCTTCAAGCTTGAACCCTCAG
>NMRB01000465.1:54984-73456 GCA_002633025.1 Notospermus geniculatus
GTCGGGGGTTCAAGCTTGAAGATTGAAGTCCCTGGTTCAAGCTTGAAGATTGAAGTCTGAGGGTTCAAGCTTGAAGATTGAAGTCCCTGGTTCAAGCTTGAAGTCGGAAGGTTCGAGTTTGAATATTGGAGTGGAAATAATTAATATTGTACATTTGTTGATAGTAATCCGCGGAGATGTTTGGATTTGGATCATATTAAACATATCGAACACTGAATTTTGCAATTTCTTAGGGATGAAGGTCGACATACGTAACTCATAAATTGGAATGATTTGTCTGACTTCAATATTGAAGTCGGTGGTTCAAGCTTGAAGATTAAAGTTCTACTTCAAGCTTGAAGATTGAAGATTGAATGAGCCTTCTGGGCTTTCGTAAATAGAGATCACGTGTCTCGAGCAAATGGCTTCTTTCGTGGCATTTTTGTGTTTTTTACTGTAAAGATTAACAGTAAATTATTTTGTACAGTACCGAAGTCTACATCGAACGTAACATCGAGGACAACAACAATCCTGATGTCGGTTATCGGTGTGCTTCACAGCGTGGTAGGTGGCAAAAACTGAGCGGTAAGCCTTCACCTCTACAATATTACAGTTTTATTCAAATGAAGTCTAGAACGGTGTGTCGCAACGCCAGAACTGATGACGTTGTACACATTTTTCGATGACGTACTACAGATGGCTACGCTACAGATGTTCTTCTTCCTGTACAGTTCAGATAGATGGCTCTTAGTCATTGCTTCGGAAGAAATTGCTGTTTTTAGTGGTCATGGCGGAATTTTGATCGCTTCACCATACACGTATTTGCTGTGATGCCAGGACGGGATCAGTGGCCTTTGGTCAAAGGGGCAAAAGGCCCAAGAATGAGGGTGCAGAATAGCCTACCACCCTTTGCCCCTTTGCAGTCCAAAGTGAGTTGTTACAGCGTTCTACTATGACGTCAACGACTTTCTATACTTGATTCGACGAAGAAGCCCTCTCTATACTCGTCGAAAGACGACAGTGACGGCATGCAGAGGTCTGCATGCGAAGGCTTTGCAGGCGCGTATCCAGGATTTTTGGCAGAGGTGGGTCAGGGCCGCCGAATGCGGTCGTTGCAGGCGGGCGCCGAAGATGCCCGCGCCGACGGGGGGTCGAAAAATTTTGAAATCTAGAAGGCCGTAGACGCGATTTCCTGGCATCGCAGTATCAAAACAGAAGCTTTATTCTTGCGGTTTTTTGCCTATTGTCGCAAATTATTGAAGAAGAAAAAAACAATTGGTGCTGGCGAGCAGGGGGATCACGACCCCCCCCCCATGGATCCGCGCCTGCTTTGTGTACGCCCGTACAGTCAGACCTGGGCCGACCACACAGAAAGTCGGATAGTGCTACAGGTTGTTGTTATTGTTTTGATTAGCGCACAGCGCCGTCTGTTAATCAGCGGTGACACTACGCTATGGCACAGGCCCCTGCAGAGCTATCAGTGAGTTTAGAACACGTATCTAACCAAAAACACTAGTTTGTAAAAAACACACCCTAAGCTCACGAATTCGTGAGCTCGGGGTGTATTTTTAGATCGACGTGTTGTGTTTTTTTTAGATACGTTTGGTTAGGTACGTGTTCTAAGCTCACTGATACATGTAGCTCTCCAGGGGCCTGTGTCATAACGTATGAGTGTCACCGGTGATTAAGAGACGGCGCTGTGCGCTAATTAAAACAAAAACAACTAGTGCCCGACAGGCAATATCTTTCGGATGTCTCCCTTTAATGGGAAAATGCGTTATGACTAACCGCCGATAGGCGCCAGTAGCACTACCCGACTTTCTGTGCGGTCGGCCCAGAAAGTCAAAAAAGAAGCATTAAAGATAATGTATTACCGGTATTTTCGCGGGCCACGAAAATCATTGTTTATTTACATTTTGTTTGTTTGTGTCCAGTCTTTCTTTGTCTTATGAGTAATTTGTTGGTGGCATGCCCCTCTAGAACTTCTTTTGATACCGAAAGTATTCAATTTGGTGGGTTGGCATGTGTCCCAAAAGTCCAAAATAACATAATGTAAACATCCCATGTTTACAAACATTGAATGTAAACAATGAAGTCGTGATACATGTACATTATCTTTAACAGTAACCGACGTCTGCCCTTGCTGACGAACAACATGGTGTCGATTCGTTTTAAAATATTTACGGAAGGGAAGCGGTTGGTTCAACCGAGTCTTGGAGAAATAGCCACGGTTTCTCACATCGGATGTGCCATGGCCTGCATCTTGGCTGGCAGCTGCTCGACCTTTAATTTCATCTTTACACGAAAGTCATATCAATGCCAATTAAATCATCTGAAAGCTGTTTGTTTGGAAAGGGAATTAGCTGTCGACGAACATGGATACAGGATGTTTCAGAAGGTATGTATGTCATGTATATGCAGAGGATTATGCGTAACTTCACGGACTTACTAAAGATACTATATACATGTATGACAGGACTCGCTGTAAAAAATCGTCCGGTCCCATGGGTACAAATACGGATTTCCCCATGGGTTCAAATGACCCAACTGGGTAGCATGAACCTAGAAGTAGGTCAGTTGGACCCGAAAGCTGCTCATGAGTGCCAACACCCCACGGCAGCAATCATAGATGGGCCAAAGTGACCTATGAAACTGTGCTGGTCATTATGGGTTACTGCAATCTTGACACTAGAGGGTCTTGGGACGAGGTTTAACCAACACCCTCTAGCATCGAACCAAGGTGGCAAAAGGTAAACTGAATACAGACTTCGTACACTAGTAGGATTAGGTTTAGGGTAAGGGCTTAGGATTAGCATTAGGATTAGGGTTGCATTGGGCATTAGGTTAGGGTAAGGGTTAGGGTTAGCAATAGGATTAGGTTTTCGGTTACGATTAGGGTTAGGGTTACGTTTAGAACTTAGGGTTACCATCTTGAAAAGTAGTGCAGCGGAAGGTTCAATGGAAAAATATCGTAACTCCATTAGGAGGAGTGATGTGGTCAAACATGGCGGCGACTGATCGCTGACAGTGTCTGATTTGTGTAACGTAGTGGAGAAAATCGGCATTGTTGTACAGTTTGGGGTTACTGCAGCCTAAGGACCTATTCATTTCATACTCGAAGAACAAATATTCTGGGTACTACGAACCCATTCATTTGTACCCATTTAAAGGGAGACATACGAAAAATATTGCCCGGCGGGCACAAGTTGTCTGAGTTGTAGCGCCGTCTGTTAATACACGGTGACACTACGGTATATCACAGGCGCCTGCAGAGCTATCAGTAAAGGCCCGTTTACACATGCAACTTTTCATATGCAACCTCATGCAACTTGTTGCATAAACCTGATGAGACCAAAACGTTTCATAAAAGTTGCATGTGTAAACGGATATGCAACTTGTTGCAACTCGATCACGCTGGATGTTGCATCGATTTTTCGATGTGTAAACCGTCCCAGGTAGTTTGCAACAAGTTGCAAGTTGCAGCAACTTGCAACTTGGTGCAACCTAGTGTAAACGGGCCTTGAGTTTCGAACACTTTTCTAAACAAACGTATCTAAAAAACACAACACGTATCTAAAAACACACCACGAGCTCATAAATCCGTGAGCTCGGGGGGTGTGTTTTGCAAACTAGTGTTTTTTGGTTAGATACGTGTTCTAAGGTCACTAATAGCTCTACAGGCGCCTGTGATATAGCGTAGTGTCACCGTGTATTAACAGACGGCGCTACAACTCAGACACCTTGTGCCCGCCGGGCAATATTTTTCGCATGTCTCCCTTTAAAGAAACCCATGGCAAACGGGTCCAGGGGGACAAGGAATGAACCCATTCCCATGGGTTTCTCGAGCTTATTAGTTTTTACAGTAAAGTTACGGGGTGTAGTACTACTACATACCGTGGTTGTGACTTGATCGAATAGGCCAACTGCCTTGGAGGCTTATCGATTCACATGTTTTGCAATCATAACCTTTCCAAATCGAAGTGCAGAAGGTCCGTTTCTATCGATTTGATTTTCAAAAAACGGCCAGGCTGATACTACCGAGAAAGTCTGATGAAGGACAACAGAAGAAGCCTCGATTGTTTTTCAAGAAATGTCCGAAGTTTGGCTACATTCTCTCGTTGCAACGTCTCCGTAAAAAATGGTATAGGGCGATGGTGTATGATTACAACCCGAAGCTAAATGCATACATAATCAAGTACAACTGGACTTTATTTGTGCGTGGTGGTCTGGTCCGTTGGCAGGGGCATCATGAGAGGTTTTACTTATTTCACATTGACGGCCAGCATATATTGTATGATTATATCACGGGAAGTATTACGGGAGCCATGTCAGTGGAGGATGAAGCTTCCTGCGTCAACATGGCGACACACCGAAGGCGGGTTATCAAGATAGCAATTTATAAAGCATACATCGAATGTGTGGCTGCACGTGGTTTAAGGCGATATAGATTCTGGGATTTCATTTTCACACCCAGGGGGAATCATAACGCGAAAGACACATTACATTTGGTAAACTTTACCGATGTATCCTTTCGCGAAAAGCTACCATCAGCGGCCTCGCCCTACTTTCTTTCTAAACACGACGTATTCCTCTTCTACGGTGGGAAGAAAAAACTGGTACTATATTCTTGCAAATTACAAGAAAAAGCCCGCTGCTGTAGAATTTCTCCACCGGGAAAGTTCGCATTGTTTCTTCATTATCCAGGTTATGGACACTGGGTCATTTCATCCGTTAAAAAGTTTCTTGCACTGGACATTCCGTGCCCTAACGATAAAATTGGAAAAATGAGTGCCAAAGGCCTGTTGGCATGCGACACATATCATAATTTTATGCAACTCATACCAGTAAGGTGGTGCGCATCACATAAAATAACTCAACTGGCCAGTACCACTCACCGAATTTTCCAAAAAGTTGACCACCTTCGCATATTCGACACAAAACGTATAGTAATGCTGTTTTTTCGGCTTACAGTTCTTTGAGATGTTCGATTTCGATGATGCCCTTCCCCCCCCCCCACATCCGTCACAGACCGCTTCATCGAAATAGCAAGAGGACGGGAGTAGGCTAGTGGATAAAATGTTGTCGGCCTGCGAAGAAATAAATTAAATAGATACATGTCCACCCTTAGTCAAAAATAAATGCCCAGCTAATTTTCCGGCATATCTCCATGAATATTTTTCATAGCCACTTTTTCTTTTCATACGCATAATCTAGGGCCACTGGGCATGGGACACCTTTTAAGACCTTAAAACTTGAAATCATTACACAACTGTGTTTTTGGCAAAAGTTTAAAATTTGGCCAAAATATCATGTTTTTTTAATACTCTCACTTGTTCAGATTGAAACTGGCACTGTTTTGAAGCCAATCTGTTTCTTGACACATAAAAATTTTCGGAATGCTAAAATTCTCATTTAAAGCAAAGTTACAGATGATTTTGTAAAATGGTTTTCCCAGTTCTTGCCATTCGTTCCAGGCACTCAAGGCACAGGGTTTTAGCATTATCCAGTCGTGAATATTTATTAGCCTCTCAACCACAAAAGGAGCGACTGACATTCGGGGATTTTATTCCACAGAAAAATCATCATAAATCGTCACAAAGTTGCTCAATGAATTTTAAAAAAATGTGTTGTCCAGAAACAGACTGGCTTCAAAACAGTGCCAGTTTCAACCCGAACAAGTGAGTACATGTACATGTATTAAAAAAACATGATGTTTTGACCAAATTTCAAACTTTTGCCAAAAACACAGTTGTGTAATGATTTCAAGTTTTGTGGTCTTAAAAGGTGTCCTAGTGGCCCTAGATTATGCGTATGAAAAGAAAACGTGTCTATGAAAAATATTCATTGAGATATGCCGGAAAATTAGCTGGGCATTTATTTTTGACTAAGGGTGTACAGGCTCCCACCACATAGCTGGGAGCTTGCCATTGCTTTTGTCTGTATGTCATTACACTCGTCCCCAGTGTTTAGTTGGCCATAGGTATAGACCCACTAAACACTGGCATGACTGGCACCAAAACTGAAGGATAATCAATAGACGGCGCTGTTTGACTAGATATCCAATCACAAGCCGTCATCACGGGTTTAACCGACGCCGCCGTAACACACTTTCTGATTGGCTACGATACGTGTACAAAATGTACACTGTGCATTCATACTTCTTCCGATTGGGAAGTCAACAAGGTTAACGCCGTTTGCAAATTTGAGCAATGTTGTCACGCACCTGTTAGTGTGCACCCACGATTCGGACATTTTGAAGGCTATATAATCCAAATGCTTCATGTGAGCTGGCCGAGAATCACAAATTTGGTCCGTTTTACGACTCCTCGAATCGGACAGCTTGGTGATACTTTGAGGCTGGCGTCAACAACCCTGACAGCAGAGCGACGTTGGCCCAACGTTGAAAAACGTCGGTGGACAACGTATGGCCGAACGTTAGCATCAACGTTGTGCCAACAATAGGCCTATCATTTTGCACCCGCGAATAACGTTGGGTCAACGTTGTTTTTAGGTAAATTCCGACATTGACCCAGACATTCGCCAACCTTTGATTGACATTATAGAGCACCCGAGCGCCCTCCAAACACCAACGTCGGGCCAATGTGGATGAACAACCCGTGGCCGACTCATGCCCAAATCGTCGTGAACTACCTATTCTCAACGTCAGACCAACGTTGGCAAATGACCAATTATCAACGTCCGACGTTTGCCAACCTCTGTCAACCTTTGCCGACGTTGGGCCAACGTACCGCTGCTGTCTGGGAATAGCAGTTTCAGAGCGCGGATAACGTAGTGGGTAGGCTAGCGGTTTGAAACTGCGGAGGGAGTTTACTAAGTGTCATGGACAACACAACGAAAAGAAAGGCAAAGACGGCAATCTCCACGTAGTTTTAGCCCCTCGTTTGGCTCGTTGGAGCACTCTCATTCTTTTCCTACCACAACATTGTTTTTATAGGGCGACCACATCTTTTACAGAAAGGCAGCGACAAGTCTGTTCAAACCACCAATACAAAAGAAAAACACAAAATGGTTTTTCGACACGGCGAGTGGCTTTTTTGTCATATTTCATGAATATAACTTCAAGCCGCTTAAAGATATCAAAGTTTACGTGAAGAAAAAAGATTCCTACCGTGTAAAGTATAATTTCTCTATGCCTGACTACAAATTTAAGAAGTACTGGTTATACAAGACCTTTATTTTCACCCTCCTGGACTACAGCCTGCCGATTACATACAGATTTTTGAACATTAAAACAGGGTCGATAGAAGGCGAACTGCATTATGATGACAATGACCCATGTAGAAACGTGCGGCGTCATTGCGAACCATTAGTTGCTTTGGGTGTAAACAAGGTGTTCACGTGTTGTTTAATGAGACGGAAGATCATCGGACGGTATTCAGACTACAACATAACTAGGCCTAATAATTCGACATATTTCGCCATCTCAGCACGAAATGGTCGCAGGTTGACGTGCAAATCAACACCAATACCCATGTTTTCATCTGAAGGTGACCTTGTGTTAATATTTGCCAATAAAGTTAAGGTGGTCTCAATTGAACGCTGCCTGCGATTCTCACCGCATAAAGTCATCACCGCAAGAATTCCTAAGCTACGAGGAAGACTTTTATTCGTTGCTTGGAATATACACGATCAGTTTGCCTTAATTGTCAAAAGTGGAGGGTCAAAGACTGCATTTATAAGACTGTCCTGTCGACCTCGGCATATTCTAAAAAACGCCTCATATCGAATATATCAAGAACTTCATATGCAGTGGCGCTATCCTGACACGAATATTGCGAAAATCCAACTTGGTCCCAATAAAACGTTAATAGTCATTCGCAGTTTTAAGAAATCGGCAATCGGAAGTGTAGATCTGTATACTGCTATGGTGAAAGACCATCAATTGGGCTAAGTACAGTAATACACCGCCTGTACATTTCGTGTACATTTGAGGCCGAACCGCCACGCAATATCTAGCCTACCCGAAGGAAATAATCAATTTTAATGAAATTGCACACAGCTCTAGGGAGGACACTAAACTTTTGTTAGAGAGGTTAAAAAAAATTCTAATGTTTGTGTCTCGAGAAATCTCGCGAGACGTGAAAGACGCGAAATTTGCCTCTGCCGTCACTTAAAGTCGCACGAAAAATAGGCCTCTGTATCAATGCGCCCAGAATAGCCAGATTCGTGCAAATCGATGAAATAACATCCTAATATCTGCCCCTAATACACTTGCAAATGACACTCACTTCATTAATTATATCAACGGCGCCCTCACAATCCACCCCAAACCATTGACATGGCGATTTTATTAAGAACTCCTTGTGAGTCCCATCTGACCTTGGCGCATGATTACATGACCTAGCCCAATTGATCGCAAAAAATAAGGACCAAGCCTGGCGGCGACAGGATTAACAAGTTGACTTCAGGGGTGGTACTCGGCCTCATTCCCCCAGGCTTCAGCAGCCGTGTATTGACATATAAGCATATATGATGGCGGATACAAACACCAGCGATTAACAGTCCTACCCAAGGGAGAGGAAGCAGCATAGGCCTAATTAGCGCAATATAAAAATGGTGCCCAGAGTGGAGGGCGGTAGAGCGAAATGTCACCCCGAGAAATTGTGTTCCTTGGATTTAGAATATTTTCAGTGAAATGAAAAGGCAAAAAGAAAAAAACTTGGTCCCAATAAAACGATAATACTCATTCGCAATTTTAAGAAATCGGCAATCAGATGTGTGCATCTGTACACTGCTATGTAGGAGAAGGGTTAAACCCGGAAAAAATTAAAGCATGAATGAAACATGTGTCACTATGTCTGTTAAAGACTCTTCAATCACGTAGTAAAAATCCCCATCAATCCCACTTGGGGAAATTTTTTACGCGCTTTTTAAACTTTATCGTTAAAGCCAGAACTGAACTTTGTACTGGAGAATTGAGACCGGATGTACAATGGGTAGGTTGTAAAACATGTTGGGGGTAGGTTGTCCGTTTGTAGTTTCGAGTCATCTTGGAAAATAAAAGGATGGTAACATTCTTTGCATTGGCCTAACAGCAGAATCTCTCTACTGAGGACACTTTTAGGACAGTAAGATAAGGTATAGGCTGTACACATCCTGTAACACTGTAACAGTAGGGCGAACACAGTCTAGCACTGGCTAATTGATGTCCCATGAACCCCGCGTCCCCTACACCAACAAAAGACGGTCGGGTAAGGCCCAATAAGAACTAGACACCTAGATGTAGAAAAGTGGCGTAGGTTTTAACAGATTTGGGGCAGGTTGTAACAGGGTGTTACAACAAACCCCACCCTATAGTTCAGGTCAAATGTGTGCTGCAATACCTATACATGTGGAAGTGAGCCTTATCACACTGGACCAGTTGTACAAGCTTTACATCCTTATTCAAATAGTATCCAAACAAACTTCTTAAACCGCACAGGCAGTGAAGCAGGAGAGTTTTTCTGATCATGTCATTTTTTACTTTTATGCACCAAAAAGGTTTTTGTCAATTTTTTTGTACGTCAGTTCGTATAAATGGATGCCCTTTGGTACAAAGGTGGCCGATATCAATGTCAATCTATGTGAGGAAACTCAGCCCTTCCCAACTTATACTCAAGGAAATATTAGCTCTGTTACAACCTACCCCTGTTACAACAAGAGCAGGACATCGGAGCGATGTCTATGGTTTCCGATGATAAGTTTACTACTCTAGAGCTAGTTATCTGTGACCTTGACCTCTGACCTTGAGAAGTATTGCGTAACTGGAACAGGGATCCTTGATTAAACAAATAGGGGATGGTTAATGCAGGCTTCTAATTAGTTTTCCCCTGAAATTCTGAGTAGATTTGCACTTTAGAACTGTTTGACCTTGACCTTGACCTCTGACCTTCAAGGTCATTGTGTAATCTGAAAGCTCATCCTTGATAACCTAGGTGTAGATGAAGGTTTTAGGCTTCCACCATCACCAGGTTCTGTCTCATGTTATTTGTGATGGTTGGCTGTGACCTTGACCTCTGACCTTGAGAAGTATTGCATAACTGGGACAGGATCCCTGATTAAACCTATCGGGGATGGTAAATTCAGGCTTCTAATTCGTTTTTTCCTGAAATTCCGAGGAGATTTGCGCTTAAGAACTGTTTGACCTTGACCTTGACCTCTGACCTTCAAGGTCATTGCGTAATCTGAAAGCTCATCCTTGATAACCTAGGTGTAGGTGAAGGTTTTAGGTCTCTACCATCACCAGATTCTGACTTATGTCATGTTATCAAATTTGAATATCAAATCTCACCACGATATCAGCAAATATCATGCGACCGAGCAGGTGCAAACTGAAAATTTCAGTTGCAATAACATCCGTGGATGAGCAATGATGTTGTGATACCAGTTTCAAGTCACTTACTGTGGCAGATCTCCCGATATGTCAAAATATCAAATTTGATATATCAATATCATTATGATGCTGACACTGGAGAATAAATTTGTTGATGCCAGTATCTTGCCAAGGGCCATAAACATAGGGAAGGAACTTGTTACTAGTGCTCTACCTGGCCTCGGAGACAAGTTATTCAAGAAACAAAAGTGTGACAGACAAAATCTCAACTTTTGATATATCAATTTCACCATGAACCAGGTATCGGAGACCTGAAATTTTCATTCCATCTTGTAGCTCAGGTCATGAAACCTGGGGGTAGTTCACATTTCCAGGTCTGTAGCTCTTACAGGAACAAAGTTACAGGTGTGACAGACTGAACAGACAGATACACACACAGACACAGACACACACACACACACACACACACACACACACACACAGACAGACAGACAGACACCATGACCAAACACAATATGGTTTCCGATCTTGAGATCGGAAACCATAACTAGCCCCGGCCTCCCCTACAAAGCTCTGTTCTTGGGTCCAATGATAAAGTCAGTTCCAAAAATTCAAACCTTAATAAAAATATTTCCCCAAACGGGATTTATGGGGATTTTCAGTATGTGATTTCTCAGTCATATGCATAAAATGACAAAAAATCGTTCACCCCTTAATTTTTTCAAGGTTTTGGGACAAGATTGGTCTCTCCTACCAGCAAAAATAGATAAGAGAGCACTCTCTTGTCTATTTTTGCTACCAGTCTATATGGTGAAAGACCATCAATTGATCGCAAAAAAATAATGATTGTCTCAGAGCACTAAACAGCGATTTGGATTTTTAGTAAATGTTTGTCGACAGTGATTTTCATTTGTCGGATGCCCACATTTTTTATGCTATATAAAAAAGTAGACTTACCAGTCTTTGCATTTTGCGGTACTACATGTACAACATTGGGCGTGAAAGAGTTCTTTTTCCACAGGGAGTTCTCGCAAAGCCTCGGAAACGCCAAAGCGAACGCCAAACCCATTGTTCGATGCCACGAAGAGAGTATGGGCAGTTATATCTGCAATGAAATGGCCAGGGCAATTGTGCTCACCTCTGTGATAAGTCTCTGTGGCAAAACTGGGACACTCATGGTGAATGATGAAGAATCAGTACAGACGTTACATGTACCTCTGGATGGCTTCTTAGGAATTTGCCTTCCACGAAGGCTTTATCTGAGCAATAATTAATCAATGACATAAACTCAGTCGATGACTGTCAGAAGAAGTTGTATTTGTGAGCAAACTGCCTTCCGCTGTACGTGGCTGCAGATGTCAAAAGTTCTATTTTTCAAGATGGCCACCTGGCGGCCATATTTGAAGTTTGTTGGAACTAAAATCTTAGCATAAATGTTGAGGATACTTACATAGATATTCAGGCAACATAAAACTATCTTAACCTTTACTATTGATTAGATATGGCCCGAAGTAAATTTTTCAAGATAGCTGACTGGCGGCCATATTTGACGTCCATTCTAACCAAAATTTGCCATGCGTGCAGAAGGTACCTAGATACATGTTTCGACAAGGCTATAACATCCAACTTACTCCTACTTATGAGATATAGGTCAAAGTCCTTTTTTCAAGATGGCTTCCTGGCGGCCGTATTTGAAGTCCGATTGGGTCGAAATTTGGTGCACTTCACGACCGTTTGAAGAGGATTTTATTCTCAATTTTAATGAGCTGTGAGGTCCCATGCGCTGCTGACACCAAGCGGTAACAACGGGAAATAAGGCGCCAGGCCCTTCCTCTTTATACCTATTTAGCATGAACTTACAATAGGCCGTAGTGTGTACGCCCATATCAAAGTTCCATGCCATTTTTGGGACAGTAGAAGACTATCTTAAAAAATCGTTCTGTAGTGGTGTACAGGTATCTCTCACTAAGCTAAAGTCGATTGCTTCATGAAGAATCAGTTTGCGAATATTTCTAATTATCGGCACCCGTTTCGAGTAGGCCTACACAATAGGGAGGTTTCGAAATCAAACGATAAACGTTAACGTTAACGACAACTTTATTTTTGTACCGAAAATGCAATGCAAAATCTAGTTAATGTGTAGTATGAAAAATAACGTTGTCGTAAAGTTTTGGTTTATCGTTTGATTTCGAGACCTCCCCACTGAAATACAATACAACGTACCTCCCATTCACACAAACTATAAAGGGCGAACAATGCCAAAAGAGGAATGAATTTCTGTTGAAAACAGGTTAAAGTCAAAAATCACCGTTTATTCTTGACGGATCAAGAAAAGCTTCTGTAACTTTTTAGCGTCACTTATTACCTAATCAAGGTTGAATCTGCGGGGAGAATACTTGTTTGTGTACTTCTAATTTAGTGCTAGCGTTTTTCGACCTCAAACCGCAAGCGAACCACAACGCGTGCCATGTATGGTCATCGCGCTACACGAGAAAGACATGTACACGAAGCACTACGTTCAAACGGTCGTGCAGGATAGTTTTTCCAGGGGCATTTTTCCTTTCACACTGGACACAAGGATGTATCAGCAGAACCGCCACAAGAGCTGGTGAGAGGATTCTATTTGAATAAAACCATGAAGATAATTTCAAAAAAATATCAAATGTATTCAAATATAATATTTTTGATACAGGCTAAATTCAAATGTATTCAATATAATATTTTTGATATAGGCTAAATGCACATGATCTTACGGTTACCTTTATCTGCAAAGTTGATATTTTTTTACAGGATTTGCGAGTCAAAGAAAATAGCGAAAACGTATTAGGTCTACATCCCAAAATTCTGATTGAACAGCAGTTGGAGCAGTAGGCCTACCAAACACATGTAGTTCTGTTAGTATACATGTACATGTAGTTCAGAAGGGCATTTATTTAATAATGTCGGCCTACAACCTCTTTGTTCGGAAAACCCAAGTATTTTAGCAAAAGAAGGGTACACATCATACATTTAACTGACAGGACCAAAGACACAGTTAAATTATTTGATTTCAAATCCCACAAACACTAGAAATGGTACGTTTTGTGAAGTTCGATTCTGACTATTACTAGTAGCCATATCTTCCCTTCATACGAGAAAAAGAATCATCAGCAATTGTGACATTGCAATGATGTACGAACACCAGAGATGAATTGACAGTTCCATCTCTGGATACAGCAGCAGGGAAGACGTCGATTCGAAAGTTGCTTCACTGATCAGTATCCTTGTTCCCAGGGGTTCAAACATGCAGTACATATACAAAAGAGTGCTTATTATCCCCGCCTGCAGAGTGTATGCCCCTGGTGACGAGGTTGGGTTTTTCTACAAAAAATTTGTGGTATAGAATGGTTCCCGAAGGTTTGAATTTCAATTTTTTAAGGCAGCCGTACTGGTTAAATGATAGTATGAAGTATGAGGTACATAACTATGCCATATTCAAACCATAATCTAGATTTGGAGGTGGCAAAAACGCGAAAATGTCTCATTTCTAAATTTAAATCTCAACCTAAATTTGCGAAAACCAAATAAATGGGCTGTTAAAGTCAATCATCTCTCGACCCTCATGGGATAATGTTGCTGGTTTATATTGTATCTCAGCTTTTCTCAATATCCCCCTGGTCCAACGATTTGGGAGATGACAGAAGAATACTATGTCTTAAACAGGACGGAAATGGAGGCCACCACCCTGTATGACCACTCAACAACAGCACAAAGCCATCGAGACGACTTCGGGTGTTTGACCCCCCAGACAACTGAAATGAGTTAGATAAACAGTAATGAGTAAAATGAGCTCCAAAATCTAAGCTAAAATACAACCAAAAATTCTGATCTAACCACAAATCACTTTCACATTCGCCCTCCATGTTTGGGCCTGCTATTATTGTCAACAGCCCAATATGGAGTTAATGTTTCTACTCCAAAATTAATGCTAAAGCCATAAAATTTTATGTGCAAACGATAAACATCCAACAGTAATCTATAAATAGGTTACAAAAATATATATCATATTGGAAATGTACAGTGTATTGTTCTAAAATGGACGGTACTTTCATCATTGCATTTTGGTAGCCTGATGTGCAAGATAATTTACATATGCTAAGTCCATGAGTGTTCATTACATTGCCGTTATCATTGATTGTGGATGGTGCTAGGTGCTAGTCCCCCAAAACATTCCATTGATTTCAAAGTATGACACACATTGGCCGTATTTTAGAAACATCCTTAACTCTAAGGTTTACCTTTAGCTATTTTTTCCAGGGCAGAATACATTGGTCCGTATTCTAGAAGCCTCCTAACTCTAAGGGCCGTATTCTAGAAGCTTCCTTAAGTGTAAGGTCGACCTTAATCTATTGTGTTCTACCCTGCAAACAATAGCTAAAGGTCGATCCTACACTTAAGGAAGCTTCTAGAATACGGCCCTATGGCTTACCTTTAGCTATTGTTTGTGGGGCAGAATACAAAAGCTTAAAGGGGACCTTAGAGTTAAGGAAGTTTCTAGAATACGGGCCAAAAGCTTAAAGTGGACCTTAGAATCAAGGAGGCTTCTAGAATATTGCTCTTTGTCTTGTAGGACATTAAACTTGTGACATTAGACTAGTGTCCTCAAATGAAAAAAATATGAGATCTTAATGTCCAGCACAAAATCCTTTGTGAAAGTCCACTCAATTGTGATAGGACAGCTATAGGTCTGTACTTTGGGAAGGCTCAGACAAGTCAACATCGACGAAAACTTCCTCCTGTGACGCATCCGCCTGATCCGGGTTAGATGTTGTCTCCCAGTTATCTACTCTACTATTGGTGTCGTCGCTGTCTGTGGTCTTTTTCCCGCAATCTTTCCGCCATCGCCTGAAGCTGATTGCACCGACGATGACTAACGCCAAGGAGAGGATAATAACCCATATGATCCCTGTAGTAAGACTTGTCGACAGAGTTGATACTTTGCTCTTTAGATCTTGCACTGTGTCAGAATTTTCATTTGACTTTTGTCCGAAAGACCCTGTAAGAGAATGACTAAAAATTAGAAAGATGTTGAACCTTATGCTTAGAGTTACGCGGACCCTGTAAGCACCTCCCTATACTGAAGGTTTATTGTCATCCTGGATACACTTAATGGCTCGCGGGGTTTGTTTACATTTTTGGTGGTACCTTCCATAGAGAGTGAATCTAGCCTCCAGGCAAAGCCGTGCCCCAGCCATATGCAACCCCTGTGCAAATATGCGAATGTAAACACTGGGGCCGAGGTTCCTGTAAAAATTTGTTAAAATGGGTTAATGACGTTTTCAAATTCAGTAGGTCAAGATGTACATTTTCTACTATTCCCATTGATCTTGAAGCGGCAGATTTTGCAGAATGCGCCTCCGAAGTTTGGCTGTCTAATGCATTTCCCATTAAACTAAAATCCTTCTTTTGCCTTTTTCTCAAAATGCTGCTTGATATCGAAGACCAACTGTCATGGCGCCACAAAAAACCCCGCGAGTAGCCAGGTTCGCTGTCGTCAAGTGAAATTGTACCCTGGGTTCACTTGTGTTCGATTACTTCCACTGGCCAGGCACTAGCGCTTTTCTCACACATGCGCATTGGAGGCCAGTAAAAGAATGCTGTCGTGCCAGACACGAGTAAAGTGTCATGGCGGATGCGCTCTGATTGGCTGAATATCCGCCACGTGATACTTTACTCGTGTCTAACACGACAGCGTTCGATTACTTTTGCACGCCGATGTACACATGTATGCGAGGGCTGTGTGCATCTCATGATCGGAAGTGACATCATGCTTTGCATCCTGGGAAGGATCCACGAGAAGCCCATCTCGGTGGGTAGGGCTAGTCGCGCCTGGTCCGAGCAAGCCCCGATGACGCAGTTCCGGTGTAAACGAACGCTGTAGAGCCTGTTCCGAGCTAGCTCGTGGAAGTAAACGAATGGCCTACATGTAGTTGTTACAAACTGTACCCAGGTTCTGATTTACAGACCTAGGCACGAGCTCATTCTCAAGATCTCGTCGGACACGTGAATTAGCGTATGTTGGCTCCACGACCCTCCGCAGGTGGTACTGTTGCCATATCACATGATCAGACATACCCGTCATGGCCATGCACACATGATACATGCACATGTACATGGGAATGAATATGACCTGAAGAACAGCGCCTTGTCCAAGGACGGGAACAAGAAAAAATATATCAACAGCCCAAGGCTTCCCATGTACTTACAGAATACATCGGATTCGACCTCTATTTTAATACATCTGTAACCTCCAAGTGTGTTGAAGCACATTGTAGGACTGGCACATGTGTTGTTATTCAGACATTCATCAATATCTGGAAAAAAGCAAACATATAACGTTTACATGGATGGAGAGACGACGGTAAGCAATGAAAATTCAAAATGAAAGTTTTAAAACGATTCAAAACGTTTTTAGGAAACGATGAGTAGGCCTACCAGGGGCGGATCCACAATTGCGGAAAAGAAGGGACGCACTGTGGTAACATTGAAATCATTGAAACATTGAAATCTGTGGTGAATTTCAATGATTTGCTCCAAATTTCAGAATTTCACGGTCAATTTTACAGATGTGTCGGCCGAAAGGGGGAGGTGCGTCGGCTGCGCCCCTCCTTGGATCCGGGCCTTAGTACAACCTACCTTCACATGTCTTTGAATCGTTAGTCATCCTGTACCCTCTTTTACAGTCGCACTCGTAGTAGGACTCTGTATCACGGCAGATCTGGGTGCAGCCACCATTGTAATACTCGCATTCGTTGATGGCTGGAAGAAGTGAAAGGTGCAGGGGAATCCAAACTACCATCTGTGATAACCAAGCTTTGATCACAACTTAGGACGAGTCTGGGCTCGTAGCTGGCAGATAATCTGGGCTTGCAGCCACGACGAGTCGGGTCTCGTAGATGTTAAATTAGAGAGGATGCGCAGCTTTCCGACTCCGACTTCAACTACGAGAACGAATTGCAGTTCGCTGTGGACATCCTTGATGAAAACGATTTGATAGACGTTTGCAAATCGTAAAATGCCATATCTTTGTGGCATAATAATTTTGACTCGTAATCGGAAGTGCACATAAATCCGCAAATATTATAGTCTTATTTCAAGTCGTAACGACTAGGATTACGAGGGTTCAATAAACATAATTTATCCGTATAGTTTCCGATTTATAATGCCAAATTTTTCTGCCTTCAATTTATGGTGTTAGATGAATTGAAAACGTCTACCAACTCGTAATCAAGGATGTCCACAGTGGACTGCAATTCCTTCTCGTAGTTGAAGTCTGAGTCAGAAAGGTGCTAAACCTGTCTATTAGGCTTGCAGACACGACCGTCGTAGGGCCGCAAGAAATGCTCTGTACTGGGGAAACGACGGTCGGTTCTGCAAGACAGCATGTTTACTTGCGGAAACGACTGTCATTCCTGCAAGATGATTTTCATCAACTGCGGGACCGACCGTCGGGCCAAATATGCCCAGCCATTATGGCTTATAATGAAAGTGAGTGGCAAAGTGTATGAATCACTTTCTAATGGTCTTACACTCAGCCAAACCCCATCTATGGCAAGCCGATTAACCCGGCCTAAACCATGGTTTACGATCCCTAAACCATGGTTTCGGACCAATTATGGTTTACGTTCTAAACTACAGTTTTGACATCGTAATCCGTGGTTAGGCGCAAAATAATGAGTAGGAGTATCGTTCAGAATACATGAAAATCTAGTTGTAACAAGGTCACAGAGATCTGATTTTGCCACTGGGATCTATAGCTCCTCTAACATTATCAAATCAAAACCTTCAACAGGACTTCGATTCAAAGATATCAACAGTCATAACGTTACACCGACGCATAATGTTACACCAACGCATAACGTTACTGTTGTAACATTATACGCTGACCCATCCAACTCATAATGTTACAATCGACGCATAATGTTACACTTTTTCTAACGCATAACGTTACACTTTTTCGACGCATAATGTTACACCTGATCCCAACGCATAACATTACACCGACTTAACGCATAATGTTACACCAATATCAAATAAGCAATTCGCGCTTCTGTCATTGCAACAAGAGGCCCATGTGCCTTGCGCTCAGTTGATTATGACCTGTCAACTCAAGAGGAGGGG
>NMRB01000465.1:80500-100600 GCA_002633025.1 Notospermus geniculatus
AATAGCCCAGAATGCAAAAGAATCGACTACGAAGCTGTTACGGACGATAAGAAAGGGTTACGAAGTGTTTACGATCTATACGAATTTGAAATTCCTATAGATCGTGGTCGATTCGTGACCGTCGCACGAAAGTTTTTGACAAACAAAAACTTTCGTGGCGACTCGACGAACTCACACGAACTGTAGGAATGTTTTAGGAATCAACCAAGAATCATTTAAGAACTGCAAGAAACGTTTGAGAATTATCTACGAAGCGGACAACTTTCTGATTCGGGACATTCGTAGCGTCAGTGAAAGTGGGGCATCATGGACCCACGCCGAAAACAGGCAGGAATGTCTCGAATGTATTTACGAATCAAGTACGACTATTCGTAAGTGAGTCGGTACCTTATTCGTACAATTCTTACACGATTCTTTGAATCCGTACTTGTTTCTTAACCCATTCTTGACATTCGGCATATTTTTCAAGCCGATTAACCACGAATTGGAAAATTTCAGATTCGGGGCGATTCGGGACATTCGTAGCGTCAGTGAAAGCCAGGCATTAAGCGGACCCTGTAAGCACCTCCCGATACTGAAGGTTTATTGTCATCCTGGATCGCTGTCGTCAAGTGAAATTGTACCCTGGGTTCACTTTCTTTAGCGTGTTCGATTACTTCCACCGGCCAGGCACTAGCGCTTTTCTCACACATGCGCATTGGAGGCCAGTAAAAGAACGCTGTCGTGCCAGACACTAGTAAAGTGTCATGGCGGATGCGCTCTGATTGGCTGAATATCCGCCACGTGATACTTTACTCGTGTCTAACACGACAGCGTTCGATTACTTTTGCACGCCGATGTACACATGTATGCGAGGGCTGTGTGCTCATGATCTCATGATCGGAAGTGACATCATGCTTTGCATCCTGGGAAGGATCCACGAGAAGCCCATCTCGGTGGGTAGGGCTAGTCGCGCCTGGTCCGAGCAAGCCCCGATGACGCAGACTTTTCCGGTGTAAACGAACGCTGTAGAGCCTGTTCCGAGCTAGCTCGTGGAAGTAAACGAATGGCCTATTTGTTACAAACTGTACCCAGGTTCTGATTTACAGACCTAGGCACGAGCTCATTCTCAAAATCTCTTCGGACACGTGAATTAGCGTATGTTGGCTCCACGACCCTCCGCCAGGTGGTACTGTTGCCGTATTCAACTGATCAGACATAGGCCTACCCATCATGGCCATGCACACATACATGGGAATGAATTTGACCTGAAGAACAGCGCCTTGTCCAAGGACAGAAACAAGAAAAAATATATCAACCGCCCAAGGCTTCCCATGTACTTACAGAATACATCGGATTCGACCTCTATTTTAATACATCTGTAACCTCCAAGTGTGTTGAAGCACATTGTAGGACTGGCACATGTGTTGTTATTCAGACATTCATCAATATCTGGAAAAAAGCAAACGTGGACAATAACGTTTACATGGATGGAGAGAAGACGGTAAGCAATGAAAATTCAAAATGAAAGTTGAAAAAGATTTAAAACTTTTAGCAAACGATGAGCACAACCTACCTTCACATGTCTTTGAATCGTTAGTCATCCTGTACCCTCTTTTACAGTCACACTCGTAGTAGGACTCTGTATCACGGCAGATCTGGGTGCAGCCACCATTGTAATACTCGCATTCGTTGATGGCTGGAAGAAGTGAAAGGTGGGGAATCCAAGTTACATGTAGGCCTACCATCGGATAACCAAGCTTTGATCACAACTTACGACGAGTCGGGTCTCGTAGCTGATAATTTGGGCTCGCAGCCACGACGAGTCGGGTCTCGTAGATGTTAAATTGGGCTTGCAGGCACGACCGTCGGGGCCGCAAGAAATGCTCTGTACTGGGGAAACGACGGTCGGTTCTGCAAGACAGCATGTTTACTTGCGGAAACGACTGTCGTTCATGCAAGATGATTTTCATCAACTGCGGGACCGACCGTCGGGCCAAATATCCCCAGCCATTATGGCTTATAATGAAAGTGAGTGGCAAAGTGTATGAATCACTTTCTAATGGTCTTACACTCAGCCAAACCCCATCTATGGCAAGCCGATTATTCCGGCCTAAACCATGGTTTACGATCCCTAAACCATGGTTTCGGACCAATTATGGTTTACGTTCTAAACTACAGTTTTGACATCGTAATCCGTGGTTAGGCGCAAAATAATGAGTAGGAGTATCGTTCAGAATACATGAAAATCTAGTTGTAACAAGGTCACAGAGATCTGATTTTGCCACTGGGATCTATAGCTCCTCTAACATTATCAAATCAAAACCTTCAACAGGACTTCGATTCAAAGATATCAACAGTCATAACGTTACACCGACGCATAATGTTACACCAACGCATAACGTTACTGTTGTAACATTATACGCTGACCCATCCAACTCATAATGTTACAATCGACGCATAATGTTACACTTTTTCTAACGCATAACGTTACACTTTTTCGACGCATAATGTTACACCTGATCCCAACGCATAACATTACACCGACTTAACGCATAATGTTACACCAATATCAAATAAGCAATTCGCGCTTCTGTCATTGCAACAAGAGGCCCATGTGCCTTGCGCTCAGTTGATTATGACCTGTCAACTCAAGAGGAGGGGGAAGAGAGACAAATACGAATAGCTCACCTTTTTAATGGTTATCAAGTAAATATATAGGTTTTCGTCACAGTGAGGAAATCATTGTGAACAGGTTCTGACCCATATCACTTTATGCACCTAGCGGCCATACATGTATATTAATTTGGAGTGCAACTACATGTAAAATCCACAGGGTGCACCCTCTTAGCCATGTCACTATGCCTCTAAAATATGAACTTATTGACGAAGATCTGAACTTATGGAGCAGAATGCGAAATCCTAAATCCTAAATGGCCACCTGATGGCCACATTAGTGGTTGGACTATACCTAAAGTTGATTTGGTGCAATATCTGACCTACGTATATCACTATGCCTCTAAAGGTTTGGTCATTGGGTGGGAAGGGATTTATATCACTTGGTGAATCGAGATAGATATCTAATCAGACCCATTGGGTAGAAAGGGGTTAATATCAAAGGTCACCGGGTCAAGGTCAACTTAACAGTGGAGTAACATTATGCGTTAGGTCGGTGTAACGTTATGCATTAGGATCAAGTGTAACATTATGCGTCAAAAAGTGTAACGTTATGCGTTAGAAAAAGTGTAACATTATGCGTCGATTGTAACATTATGAGTTGGATGGGTCAGCGTATAACGTTACACCAGTAATGTTATGAGTTGTAACAAGCCTGCTGTGCGGTCAGCAATGTCGACCATCACCAACAGGAGAAGTTGGATCCCACAATCCCGACTTCCGTGACCTTGCAACTGTGATTTTGATGTAGGCCTACATATTTTGAACCAGAACCATTTACATGATTGATAGTTGTGAGAAATACTGATTCAAATCTTTCGTCCAAGAAGTTTCAATATCCTGAGGTATTCAGTGGTTCTTACTGCTCGCTTCGCCAAAATAGGGCGTTGTTAGGGGGTACAGTAGGAAGCCAGCGCTAAGAACGACTCATTATTATCTGAGGATGAATTTTGAAAAATTTCAGAAATTCTGAGCAAACTCTCTGTCGTCTACTGAAGGCGAGGATAGAACTGATTAGGGCTAGGCCTACATCAAACAAGTTGCTTACCTGTACAGTTGCTGCCATCGATAGTAAACCATTTATATCCAACCTGACACTGGCAATGATAACTACCAATCCTGTTCACACATCGGTGTGAACATCCACCATTGCTGGTGGCACACTCGTCTATATCTGTAAGAAATAAAATAGAGTGACATTTAGGGATGAATGGACAAGATAAGGGGAAAGAGGTGCGCGATGCCTCTTCATTAAAGCACAACTGTATGCATTAGCTGACTCTTTATCCCTCCTCACCTTGATAAGACTGGTCTCCTGCATGCACCGAGGCTGGACTGATACTATGACGAAACAAAAATGGCCACCATGCCTAACATCAACGTGCTGTTTTTGCGTGACAAACCCTTCATCAGGTAAGGCAACATGTTTCAATTCTTTTATGTGTAGCAGCATTCTCAATGCCTAACTAATGCCCGGTTGTTCAGCCTTGGCTTAAGCCAGAGTTGGGTCGATCCCGACATAAGCGTGGCTTAAGCCAGACTTATATTTCACAGTGCGTTGCGCAGGTTGGTCTTCAAACACAAGCCAAGCTTAAGCCTTTCTTATGTTAAACCTGGCTGTGGGGTGGTTATAAGCGCGACTTACAATGGTAGGCCTATTCACTCTATGCCCTGACTTTGTAGATGGCAGAAGCATTGGTTCAGCTCACGTAAGCCACACCTGAGCCACCGGGCAGACATCATCGAGCAAATTGTACAGGAAAGCATTGGGAAGGAGGGTAATAAGCCAGGCTTCAGTGATCCCAAGTTTAATTCAGGCTGTGCAATAAACTCGGAATTGATTAAGCTGTTCTTATGACCAGACATAAGCGCGACTTACGTGAACTCGGGTTTGAGGAATAAGCCAGGCTCACGTGAGCCACACCTGAACAACCGGGCATTAGATCATTCAAATAGATAGATTTGAACAGTCACGTCGAGCATAATGCCTAAAGGTCAACGGTTACGTCCGCCGTCGCGAGATACAAAACCTGATGCAATCTTACACGAAAGAGGGTCCCCGATGAGAAAGAAGTAGACAATTTACCTAATGGGTTTGTAAGAAAGAATAGATTGATTATATTTTCAAGCAAAACAGCAGATGGGCGATGAAATTCTTACCGTCACATCCATGGTTATCAGTTGACAGCTTGTATCCATTGTAACAACTACAGGTGTAACCGTTGCTTTGATCAGTACATGTATGCATGCAGCCACCATTGTCATAGTCACACTCATTTATGGCTGAAAACGGAAAGGAAACATTGCAATTGCATCTCTTACATCAGTGACATTTGCTTATGCCTGGCTTTCACTGACGCTACGAATGTCCCGAATCGCCCCGAATCTGAAATTGTCCAAATTCGTGGCTATCGGCTTGAAAAATATGCCGAATGTCAAGCATGGGTTAAGAAACAAGTACGAATTGAAAGAATAGTGTAATGCCCGGTTGTTCAGCCTTGGCTTAAGCCAGAGTTGGGTCGATCCCGACATAAGCGTGGCTTAAGCCAGACTTATATTTCACAACGCGTTGCGCAGGTTGGGCTTCAAACACAAGCCAAGCTTAAGTATTTCTTATAATAAACCTGGCAGTGGGGTGGTTATAAGCGCGACTTACAATGGTAGGCCTATTCACTGTATGCCCTCACTTTGTAGATGGCAGAAGCATTGGTTCAGCTCACGTAAGCCACACCTGAGCAACCGGGCAGACATCATCGAGCAAATTGTACAGGAAAGCATTGTGAAGGAGGGTAATAAGCCAGGCTTCGGTAATCCCAAGTTTAATTCAGGCTGTGCAATAAACTCGGAATTGATTAAGCTGTTCTTATGACCAGACATAAGCGCGACTTACGTGAACTCGAGTTTGACGAATAAGCCAGGCTCACATGAGCCACACCTGAACAACCGGGCATAAGAATTGTACGAATAAGGTACCGACTCACTTACGAATAGTCGTGCCCGATTCGTACTTGATTCGTAAAATACATTCGAGACATTCCTGCCTGTTTTCGGCGTGGGTCCATGATGCCCCACTTTCACTGACGCTACGAATGTCCCGAATCAGAAAGTTGTTGAATTACCAGTTGGCGAGTACACATGAGGGAACAGCCCTCTTCCCCACCGAAACGGGGTGGGTTTCCCCAGGGCATTGTAACGCGCTATGCCGAGTGGAAATGCCCTGGGTTCCCAGGATGCGTCCGCCGTCGCGAGATACAAAACCTGATGCCATCTTACACGAAAGAGGGTCCCCGATGAGAAAGAAGTAGACAATACCTAATGGGTTCGTAAGAAAGAATAGATTGAGTATATTTTCAAGCAAAACAGCAGATGGGCGATGAAATCCTTACCGTCACATCCATGGTTATCAGTCGACAGCTTGTATCCTTTGTAACAACTACAGGTGTAACCGTTGCTTTCATCAGTACAGGTATGCATGCAGCCACCATTGTCATAGTCACACTCATTTATGGCTGCAAATGGAAAGGAAACATTGTAATTGCATCTCTTACATCAGTGACATTTACTTACACAGTACTAAACACACAGCACAAAAAAGGACACTGTTGGGGATAGCTCCCCTTTAATTTCGTTGATACTGTACGGTGCTGCCGCCTGGCGTTGTGGTAGTACTTTGGGTCACTTGACGACACGTGCGATGGCTGCGTATCTTTGCAGATCATGCGGCTGTTATTCTTGACGACATTTTCTTATTTCTGGTGTGGTGTTGAACCACAACCACAGTCATGTCAATCGAGATTATCATCACAGAATATGCAGAATAAATTTGTGTGTACAACTTCAACCCGTTGCTTACGATCCCTTACAGACAAACAAAATGATAGTATAGTCTGACTCAGGCTAGAGGTGACATCAAAGGAATGTTTGGTATGGGAAATGGACCATTCACTGACCACAAGTAAAATCCAAGGAAAACCACATGCTCACTTTGATAGGGCATTATACAATGGCTATTAGAACACTCTATAGCCGTGTTTACACCTATGCAATTTTTCCAGGCCCGGGTTCGAATTTAACCCGGATCCATTGAATTTTCTGTCCACACCTATCATTCGTCTTACGATATTGAACGCTGGCCATGCTATTTATAGACACACCACCCATTCAATTTTAGCAGACCGACACCTGTCGGTGGGCTCAGTAAACGTTTTAGCCCGGCATTTTTCTGTCCACACCTTTGAAATTGCCGGGATAAAGTATAATCCGGATCAGACCCGCCGAGCGAAAGCGGGCTATAATCCGGATCCGATTTTCATAGGTGTAAACGCAAAAAAGGCGGGTCAGAGCCGGGTCAGGTCCGGCAATTTCCTCAGGTGTAAACACGGCTTGAATTTCGCAAATTTGGGGTCTTCCTCAGGCACTTTCTAGTAGAGATCCCAGAAGTGAATGAGAATATATGATAAAATATGATATATAGCGGTACCCACTCATTCACTTCTGGGAATCTCTACTAGAAAGTGACTGAGGAAGACCCCGTTTGGGGTCGAAAATTTGCCAAATTTGGAGACGACTTTATGTTTACTATCATACAATATTGATGTCTGGCGTTAAATGTCTCGCCGTACCACCTGTGGTGTAGTGGTAAAAGTAAATGACAAGGAAAGACAATTGGTACTACATTCTTGTATATAGTTCTTCGAGAATCGACTTACCGGTAAATTACTTACCGTACTGCACCTCTTTTAGACCAAATGTTTACTATCAAAGATGTTGACTTTCAAATTGATGCAGAATTAGAAACGCTTATTGAATGAGGAAGACATAAAATAAGATATACCCACCAGAGCAGTTGGTTGCAGAAATAACAACACTGTGGTAGGCGACCACACACGTGCAGTGGTAACTTCCCACTGTATTGACGCAACCATCCGTACAGTCACCGTTATTGGCATCGCATTCATTGATATCTGGAGAGAGAGGAACGAAATAATAACAGGTTTCTAAGGTGAAAGACATACTGTAGCTTCCTACTGGACTCGAACCCACGGACCCTCGCATAAGGCATCAATCGCCAGCACTCAGGGGCCGCACGCCTTAACCACTAGGCCAAATCCCCATCTTCTGAGAGGGAGGGAGATATTGGATGAACGTTTGGCAGTTTGGTGTTTCCTGTTTTGCCTATTCCCCTTTTGCGTACTTTTAGGGCCATATTCATAAAGGGCGTTTAGCCTAATCAGCGTATAAATTCTGCATTACACAGGTTAAAGGCCTAGAAAACTATTGTTCTGCTTTCTGTATGCTGCCTGATCTCTGGCATTTACCCACAAGATGATCACACGCGTCTAACTTTCCTGCGCCTCAGTGTGGGAGGACAAAAGAAAGTGTTGGACAAATTCTAGACAAGCCTTCCTGATCGTTTAACTTTTCCTTTGTGCTCTTGGGCTTGGACGCAAGATAGTTGTACGCGTGTGATTATCCTGCGGGTAAATGCCTCTCGTGAAGCACCATGCAGACATCAGACAATAGTTTTCTAGGCCTTTAACCTGTGTAATGCAGAATTTGTACGCTGATTAGGCTAAACACCCTTTATGAATACGGCCCGTTATCTCCACAGGCGTGTTTCCCCAAAAAATAGAAAGTTTTCGCAATCGCTGGGATAGACCTACGAAGACATTTAGGTTACGATTTTCTATTGTCTGAGGAGGTTCATACCCGAACAAAAGATAAGCGTCGTCGGGCGGTTGCTAAAACTAACTAATTTGAAAGTGTATAAGGGGCCGGTATGCAACTACGGCTACTTTTAAGAGATTTTTAAAAACACCAAGTAGGAGCAGACGAAATGATGATCATGATCGTTGATACATGTACATGTATGTACCCCGTACTGAAAAGGTACGTACCTATACATCCCCTTCCGTCTTCTGCCAGTTTGAATCCACTCCTACATGAACAAGTGAAGCTGCCCTCATTATCACTACAATTGTGTTCACAGCCGCCATTGTCTACCAGACACTCGTCCACATCTGGAAAAACAGTAAGTAATTCTAAAATGCCTTGTTTGAGCATCAGCAATTTCATTGGAAAATCGATTAGCCTCTTTTTGGATTCAGAGGTCTTGGTAACACATCCAAGGACTCGCTGGGGCATTTATTTCTTAAGTCTGAGGCATTTTAGAATAGAAATTAAGACCTCACCGTGGGTCATTTATTTTGTAACCAACACTCGTCGGGTGTACCTCAAATTACGCCCCAAACCCTCGGCAAAGCACCTCGGGTTTGGGTCTCATTTTCAGTAGGCATACACCTGACGAATCTTCGTCACACAACAATATATTGACCGCCGGCTCGGTCTTAATTCCTTAATTTCAGAAGACGTTGGAATAAAGGCGTTACTTGATGCCCGGACTTGATGATAATAGTACTTACTGGTACAGGTTGTTCCATTGAGGGAGTAGTAATTGCCATCAAAGTTGCAAACGCAGATGTAACCGTTGAATGTGTCGTAGCAGTTGTAGTTCGTAGCTGAGAGAGAAAAGGGGTACCGGTATGATAAAATGGAAAGGTATGAAAAAGAACATTTGCCACTGTGACTCTCACTGAGTCATAGTTGCTTAATCTTATGTATATATGGGAAAAAGTTGGACCGAATCTTGTAAGAGGGAATAAGGGAGTAAGAAATAAAAGTGGGAAATACATGTATAGTGGGAAATTTTGGAATTTTGCGAGAATTTTTTCAATTTCTCAAATTGGGAGAAATTTTTTCCCATTTTGAGAAATGGAAAAATTGGTGCAAAATTCCAAAATTCCCCACTTCTTTATATTTCCACTTTTATTTCTTACTCCTTTGAATGAATTATATCTAAAAAGGCTTTGAAAATTTGGTACAAAAATACTCTAAAATCGTATCTAAACAGTGTGGTCCATATTTTCAAAGCTGTTTTAACGCTAAAATGCATTTTAAAAAGATAAAACAATGTTTTTAGGAAAAAAATCACATTTTCGAAGTTGTTTAAGTTTTAGAACGCTCTGACAAAAACTCATTTTTACTTTAATATTTTCCAAAGGGTTTTAATGCTAAAATGCATTTTATTCTAGCCCTTGCAGGCCCACAACACTGCCACAAGAAATTTATCATCCCCACATGTAACACTAAGTGGTGTTACGCAGTACATCCACGAACCATGTTCAAACACATTCTAACATTTAAAACGCTGGCTGAAACAACGTTTCAGGAAGAACAGCATTTTATCTTAAAGCACTTTTGAAAAATATGAATTTAAAATGCTTCTTATGTTAGAACAGATTTTTGTTAAGACAGGTTTCGGATAAAACAGCTTTGAAAATATGGGCCTGTGTGTCTAAAATTGTATTGTCCTGTATCAGGCTGAGGAAATATGGTTGACTTACCATTGGCACATTCCACAGGGACGCCTGTTTTCCAGTATCGGGTGACACCACCAATGTTCGTCGTCTCATTGAACTCCTGGAGGTCATACCCGCCATTACAGGCGCAGTAGTAACCATAGTATGTGTTGACACAGCGCTGGTCGCATCCACCATTTGAACTGGCACATTCGTCCACGTCTGCTTCAGAAGAGAATAAGAAGGTAATTCGTTTTTTTCTTTCACAACTTGTAAAACAAACATCATAACTTGACAGTTCAGATGCTCTAGCAGCCAAACTGCATTTCAAAACCATAGTCCAGACAAAATAAGGGAAAAAATGGCCGAACCCTTACAAAAAATTGCAACAAAAGTTGTTTTTTTCGCGTTTTCGTGTACATTAATAGGGAGTTTTCGCCAAGCCCCCGAAACGCCAATGCGAACGCCAAACCCATTGTTCGATGCTACGAAGAGAGCATCGAACAAAAGGATAGACGTTCGCGTTGGCGTTTCGGGGACTTTGATAGAGTTTTCGCAAAGTCGCTGAAACGCCAACGCGAACGTCTATCCTTTTGTTCGGTGCTCTCTTCGTGGCATCGAACAATGGGTTTGGCGTTCGCGTTGGCGTTTCGGGGGCTTTGCGAAAACTCCCTATTAGATGTGGAGAATAACACACTCAACATCGGACTTCCGGAAATCGGTCAAAACCGTAACCATGGTAACCATACCATTTTTGCGATCATTTTGAAAATGAAATCAGTACAAATGCTTTTTCGTTCATCCCAGTGTAAGCTTTTGAGTAACCACCCGCGCACAAAGCTAACCACAATTTCAATTTTGCAATATTGTTAGGGCCTAGAATATGGCGACCAAATGCCTGACATCGACAATATGGAACAGTTGTGCACGGGTGAATTTTTCGTAGTCACAAAAATTACTACATACCGGAATAGCTATCACCCTTGTCTCCCTTTTCTCCTTGATCTCCTTTTGCTCCAGTGTCACCCTTAGCGCCAGTCACACCAGTTGCACCCCCATTACCCTTGCTACCCTGGCCTCCAGTAACACCAGTTGGACCGACATCTCCCTTGGCACCTTCATTGCCAGTGTCACCCTTGGCACCAGTCACTCCAGTGGCGCCAACGGATCCTTTGTTTCCAGTAGATCCTGAAAAATTTGTGTGAAGAGTCAGCGGTTTTCAATAAAAGCTAGTGAGGCGGAATTTCTGAAGCATGATCATGTTGTTGGGTTCAATGATGAAGTCAGTTCCTAAAATAACGCTCTAGTGGCTATTGTAAGCAATAGACTTTTGGCAACATGATATTTCTGAAAGCCGGTGTAACATCTGCCAGTGTTCCCCATCTGTGAGTGTTCCCTTCCTATTGTTTGACAGAATAATTCTACCCGTATGATTGAGTATACAACCAAGACACAACAGAGAAACCTTACCTGTTGCCCCCTTTGCTCCAGTCACACCTGTTGCACCGGTATCACCCTTCTCTCCGTTGTCTCCTTTCGCTCCTGTGACACCAGTGTCACCAGTGACGCCAACGGCACCAGTGTCTCCTTTAGCTCCAGTAACACCAGTTGCACCTTGGCTACCAGTTGCTCCCTTCCCTCCAGTAGCACCAGCAGTTCCTTTTTCACCAGTGTCTCCCTTGGCACCAGTGACACCAACAGCACCTGTGTTTCCTTTCGCTCCTGTAACACCAGTTGCACCCGTGCTACCTTTATCACCCTTTGCTCCAGTGACACCAGTTGCACCGGTTGCTCCAGTCACACCAGTTGCTCCCTTGGCACCGCTTGCACCTGTGTCGCCCTTTGCACCAGTGACACCTGTTGCACCTTGGCTACCTTTGTCGCCCTTAGCTCCAGTGACACCAGTTTCTCCCTTGGCTCCAGTTACACCTGTGTCACCATCTGCACCAGTCACACCTATGGCTCCCTTGGCACCAGTCACACCAACTGCACCCTGCATACCTTTGTCACCCTTAGCTCCTGTAACACCAACAGCTCCTTGATTACCCTTGGCACCAGTGACACCTGTTGCTCCTTTAGCACCAGTGACACCAACAGCTCCTGTGTCTCCTTTACCTCCTTTTGCACCAGTTACGCCTGTTGCTCCAACTTCACCTTTGGCACCCTTGACACCAGTTTCACCTGCAAAATACATGTATGTCAAAATGGAACAATATGTAAGAAAGTGGCGACAGTATTGGTGTACTTGTAGCGATGTGATGAAATGTGCAACAGCAGTCATCAAAAGGAATGAAATTGACGAAAAAGCATCAAACCAAAGAATCTGATAATAAGACATGCAAACAGGTTTGAGACTCGCGAACAGGTTTGAGGCTACATACCCTTTGAACCCTTTGCACCAGTAACACCAGTTGGACCAACATCGCCCTTTGAACCAGTGACACCAGTGGCACCCTTGGCTCCAGTCACACCGACGGCACCAACAGTTCCTTTGTCACCCTTCGCTCCTGTATCACCCTTTGCTCCAGTCACACCGACAGCACCCGTGGCTCCCTTGGCTCCAGTAACCCCAGTATCTCCAGTTACTCCTGTGTCACCCTTTGAACCAGTGTCTCCCTTACTACCAGTGACACCAACAGCACCGATCGATCCTTTCTCACCAGTTGAGCCCTTCGCTCCTGTAACTCCAGTTGAACCCTTTGCTCCAGTGTCTCCCTTTGTACCAGTGACACCAACTGCACCTGTGCTACCCTTGGCACCAGTGACGCCTGTGGCACCAGTTGAACCTTTCTCTCCATTATCACCTTTGGCACCAGTTACGCCAGCATTACCTTTGGCACCAGTCACTCCAGTATCGCCCTTGGCACCGGTGACACCTGTGTTGCCAGTGTCACCTTTGCTGCCCTTAGCTCCTGTAACACCTGTCGCTCCAACATCACCCTTCATGCCTTTTGCACCAGTAACACCTGTATCTCCTTTTTGCCCAGTCAATCCCTTGGCTCCTGTGACACCAGTGTCACCATCAGCACCAGTAACGCCTATTTCTCCCTTTTGCCCAGTCGATCCCTTGGCTCCTGTCACACCAGTATCACCTTTTGCTCCAGTAACACCAGTAGCTCCTGTTGTTCCCTTTGCCCCAGTGACACCAGTATTCCCTTTTGCTCCAGTCACACCAGTAGCTCCTGTTGAGCCCTTGGCTCCGGTAACCCCAGTATCACCCTTTGCTCCAGTTACACCGACTGCACCAGTTGAACCTTTAGCGCCTGTTACACCTGTGGTTCCCTTTGCACCAGTCACACCAGTGTCACCCTTTTGACCTTGCTTTCCCTTTGCACCAGTCACACCAGTGTCTCCAGTTACGCCTACATCACCTGTGTCACCTTTTGCTCCAGTCACACCAACAGCGCCAGTGCTACCCTTATCACCAGTGCTGCCTTTTGCTCCTGTAACACCAGTATCACCTTTAGTTCCGGTTGCACCCTTTTCACCTACTTCTCCTTTGCTTCCTGTAACACCAACAGCACCAACAGCACCCTTTGCTCCTGTAACACCAGTGCTTCCCTTTGCTCCTGTGACTCCTGTGCTACCCTTGGCACCAGTTACACCAACTGCACCATTGTCACCTTTCGCACCTGTTACACCAGTATCACCATCGGCACCAGTAACACCAGTTGAACCTGTTTCACCCTTTGCTCCAGTAACACCAGTATCTCCAAGGTTACCCTTCGCACCAGTAACACCAGTATTACCCTTTGCTCCGGTAACGCCAGTGCTTCCCTTAGCTCCAGTTACTCCAGTATCTCCTTTCTCTCCTTTGGCTCCAGTAACACCTGTATCCCCAGTTACACCAACTGCACCAGTATCTCCCTTTGCACCTGTAACCCCAGTGCTACCCTTGGCTCCTGTGACACCAATGGACCCTTTCTCGCCAGTCGATCCCTTTGCACCGGTGACACCTGTGCTGCCCTTGGCACCAGTGACTCCAGTATCACCTTTTTGTCCTTTCTGCCCAAATTCACCTTTCTGGCCTTTAGCTCCAGTTACGCCAGCTGCACCAACATCTCCTTTTGCCCCAGTGACACCAATGTTTCCCTTGGCCCCTGTAACTCCGACATCACCTTTATGGCCTTTCTCTCCAACTACTCCTTTCTGACCTTTAGCACCAGTAACACCAACTGAACCAACATCTCCCTTAGCACCAGTGACACCTGTGCTGCCCTTGCTACCAGTAACTCCGATATCACCTTTCTGGCCTTTGTCTCCTGTTTCGCCTTTCTTGCCCTTAGCTCCAGTTACACCAACAGAACCCACATCTCCCTTTGCACCAGTGACACCCGTGTCTCCATCGGCCCCAGTTACTCCAATGTCACCTTTGTCACCTTTCGCACCTGTAACACCTACGTCGCCCTTCTGTCCTTTTGCTCCAGTAACGCCAGCTGGTCCAACATCTCCCTTTGTGCCGGTAACACCAGTGTCACCCTTTGCTCCTGTAACACCATCATTTCCTTTGGCACCAGTTACACCAGTATCTCCATTGACACCCTTGGCACCAGTCACACCAGTGGCTCCCTTGGCTCCAGTAACACCGGTATCTCCTTTTGCTCCAGTTACACCAATTGCACCATTGTTGCCCTTGGCACCTGTCACTCCAATAGCTCCTTTGTCACCCTTGCTGCCTGTTACACCAGTGTCTCCCTTCTGTCCTTGTGTACCCTTTGAACCAGTGACACCAGTATCACCCGTGGCACCAGTAACACCAGTTGCACCAGTATCACCCTTTTGCCCTTTGTCTCCAGTATTGCCCTTGGCTCCTGTGACACCGGTATCACCAATGCTACCTTTTGCACCTGTTATGCCAGTTGCACCAACTTCCCCCTTTTGACCTTTAGCTCCAGTGACACCAGTGTCACCAGTGACACCAACATCACCTTTCTGTCCTGTATTACCCTTTGCACCAGTAACACCTGTATCTCCTTTGGCTCCAGTTACACCAGTGGACCCCTTACTGCCAGTTTCACCCTTTGCTCCAGTTACTCCGGTGTCACCTGAAACGAAGTCATTAATTGTATAGAGGACTGCATTGCAGGTTTTGTAGGTCAATCTGTAGTAAAATGGAGAATCAGAAGACCATTTATTGAATTGCAAATTAAACAACGGACCGTATGCATAAAAATTAAGCATTTACACATGTACTTCTAGCAAAAGCAAAAAGTAAAAGCAGTTGCTTGAAGCCAAACGTAAAACTAAAAGCAATTACTTGGTTTCATATGCATAATCTATTACTTCTACTTCAAAGCATGCTTATACTTGACAAGCATTTGCTTGTTTACCAAAGGTTCTACAGTTGGTGGTATTGCCAAGTATTATGCATATGAATTCTAGCATTTGTTACAAAGGAACAAGTTAATAGTAATTGCTTTTTCTAATAGCACTTGCTTTTTAGCAAAAGCATTTACTTTGGGTTTTATGCATACGGATGGAAGTAATTGCTTCAATTTTCAAGTAAAAAGCATTTGCTTTTTTTATGCATATGGACCAATGTGTATAGGTTTACTCACCCTTCTGTCCCTTTGCACCAGTGACACCAGTATCTCCGTAAGCACCAGTGACACCAATATTTCCCTTCTGTCCAAATTCTCCCTTCTGGCCTTTTCCACCAGTAACACCTGTGTCACCTTTTATGCCCTGTTCGCCCTTGGCTCCAGTAACACCTGTATCTCCAACCTCGCCTTTCCCTCCCTTGGCACCAGTCACACCAGTGTCACCAGTAACACCGACATCACCCTTCTGACCAGTGGAGCCTGTGGAAAACAATTGGAAATAATCATGAGCACATTCTTACAGTTCAGAATAGGTAAACACTGGAATATCAGTTGACTTCGGTACTGGCCCTCTTGGCCCCTTCAGCTACCAAGAAAAGAAAAAAGCACACTTTACAAGCCAAAAATTAAGCAGCCTATCAAGGACATTGTCAGACACCAAACTACGGTGGCCCATAGAGCTCATTGATGAAAAATATTTACATTTGCAATTTTTTTTCAATTCGATAATTTTTCTTGGGGTTTGTAAAATTTTCAGAAGTTCCCACCGCGGTGATAATATTTCCACCGCGGTGATAATATTACCACCGCGGTGAAAATGATTTCCACCGCGGTGGGAATGTTTCCACCGCGGTGGAAACATTATCACCGCGGTGGGAACTTCTGAAAATTTTACAAACCCCAAGAAAAAAATTATCGAATTGAAAAAAAAATTGCAAATGTAAATATTTTTCATCAATGAGCTCTATGGGCCACCGTACCAAACTGTGATTTGTCAGGTGCCACTAACTTAGTGCAATCCATTACAAGGCAGGCACTAAATCTGTGGTGACAGACACCAAAATAAACTGGTCTGCCACTTTGTCAGATGCCTTCCAAAAAGTTTACTTGAGGCTTGCCGCTTGCACTAGAAGCAGATGACTTGCAAGTGACGGTACTGCGTGATGGAAAACATATCTGACATGAACATCTACTGTCAAAGGATCCAAGCATGCCAAATTGCCTGCAGGGCAACAGAGAATAATACTCCTACCTTTTACGCCTTTGTCTCCCTTGGAACCAGTAACGCCAGTATCACCAATCTGTCCTTTGGCACCAGTAACGCCAGTAGCTCCAGTGTTACCTTGCTGACCTTTAGCTCCAGTAACTCCAGTATCACCCTTGGCACCTGTGATGCCAGTGTTACCTTTCTGTCCTTTGGCTCCAGTGACTCCAGTATCTCCTTTGGCACCTGTCACTCCAGTATCACCTGAAACAAAATAGTCAAGTGTCATCCGAGTCTTCATTTTTAGCCGTCAAGCAATTCCCACCTGAAGAGATCCCCCTTTGACGTCAATATCATGTCATGTCAGTGGTACTTCCTCTCTCCACCTAAGCCAATTTTCAGTTCTTAAAGGTTACTTGAAAGGGTTTTATCCACCTCTGCGTAAGGCCTAGTTTATACTTCGACGCACGACCATCGGCGTCCGACGCGCGATCAAAATCTGGATGCCGACCTAATGAAGTAGGCTTATGTCGGCGTACAGATTTTGATCGTGCGTCGGACGCCGATGGTCTTGCGTCGAAGTATAAACTAGGCTTAATACTGTAGAGCATTAATCAGGCAGCATGAAACTGAAAGCCGCATGAAAATCGGATCACCCACCCACTTCCAAGTTACGGGAATTTTAAAAGTATGGCTAGACACCCTGGCAACCATGTCAGGCAGCGGAGAATAGCACTTGTGATGTCATTGGATTTTTTACACATATAAAAAACATTAAAATAACTCATTTAACTTGGGCAGTTAGGTGTAGTTTTGGTGTATTTTTCTTTTGTTCACTCAGTCGTACTGCAGTTATTTCCTTAATATGGATTCTGAGGATAATATTTGAATTTCTGGATGGTACATTTGACTCATGGTACATTTGACTCCTGGAGAACCATGGATACCAAGTTGTTTGGTTGTCATGTAGAAACAGCATCGTAAATTTGGTATAACACTGTAATTAATGGTCTAATCTTCATGCAACCTTCACTGAATTGTTTTTTTTACTCGAACCACTTTTCAGAGAAAAAAAATCTTGAAATGCCTTTCAGGTGACCTTTAAAACATATCAAAATGCTTCATCCAGCTAAAAGGTTTTCCTTCTTTGGTCCTTTTCTCTCAAACCTTGGCGTCNTTATTCTATTTTAGGTGAATCAGTCTGGCATTTAAATTGACGGCGCAAGCACATTTTGTGACTAGATGGTACTACACGGCTTTTTGGGCAATATCTTTTCTGAATGACGAGCATCATATATTTTCACGTATTTTGTAGGTTGACGACAGACAGACGTTGAAGTTCCCAGATGTGGTGAAGTATGGACGTTCCTGACTTCCTTGGGCTGGAAGCACTGAAATCATAATGGCAATTTGAAAACTTCCAAAAAAATCCTGCGGGGGTGTGGTGCAAGCAACTTTTTGAGATACAAGTTTTATGAGATGCAGGTTTTAATGAGCTTGACAAAAAATGAGCAAATTGGTTTATCATGTTTATTTTCTGCACAAAAGTGCTGGCGAGTGAAAATTTTGTTGAATCAGCTGAGGGGTTGTTGATTTTTTATGTGGAAAAGCATGACCATGATGAGACCGTGATACCATACAAAAAGTATTCCTCTGATATATCTGAGCCTGGGGCTCAGTTATCCTGCTGTTAGCTAATTTGTTTCAATTGACGATATCACTCCAAAAGAGTGCAGCACCTGACGGCAGCTACAGCGCCACGACGTCCTGTACTACACTCCATGACATCTTGACCTGAGACGACGTCGTGATCGCTGAAAAAGTGGAATTTTTTTTCGAGTCGCGTCAGGGTGTTCAGAATGGGGTACGGGACATCGTAACGCTGTAGTCCTAACTAGCTACCGTCAGGTGCTGCGCTCTTTTGGAGTGATATCGTCTATTCCCTGTGATTTCTTCACGTTACATTGACTTGCGCATGGGTGCATCAGCCTTGTCGATCTTGGCTGCATGACGAAGCCCTCTGAATTGTGTTTGCTGTGTTTGTATTTTTTTCATATAATCGAACTTTTATGTTTGTGATTTGCTGGCTCCTTTTCCCCCGGGCCTAATTAATATTCGATCTAACTCGGATACTTTAGTTTCAATGCAAACAAAACTGATCTGGTCTCACAACTTGTCAGATTTATTCATTTAGTACTTAAGTGGAGCCTCCTGTAATGGACACCTCTGCCAGGAGGACACCGCTCTATTAAGGACACCGAAGTTCAGTCCAAAACTGATTGTTTCTATTCAGTTTACTGGTAACCTCCTATAATCAGGACACCTCTCAATTAAGGACAGTATCTCTCAGTCCAAAGGTGTCCTTAATAGAATAGGTTCCACTGTATTTGTCTTTTGACAGATAAAACTGATAAAGTCTGTGTAAAATTTACCAATACCTGGTCAAGATGGGGATTTTTTTCATCATAACTTGTGATTAATTATTATTTTTTAGTTAGGTAAGTGTACGGTACTTGATCTGTGATCACTTAAAAGTTGGAAATTTTGTTGATTCATCATGAAGTTTACTCTGTAGTTCATGCAAGTCGCCATGTAGTGCAGAAGTTATATCAACTTATAATAATAATGCGTGACAACAACCAGTAGTCGGAACTCTTGTAGGCTGGTTCCTAGTCCCACAAAAGGCAAAACTGAGAGTTCATTTTGAAGATTTTTGATTGCATAACCACACAGTGTTACAAGCTACTCTTGTTTGGTGATAAGATACATGAATAACTTAGGCCAACAAGAATAGGAGTGTCAGGTGCAGATCCAGGGGTGTTGGTGGGGACAAGTGTGTTGTAATATTACGAGCCACGCCTTCGAGCTGATCATGACGACTGAAACTTTTGAAACTTGACCAATGCATTGGTCACCAAAATTTGTAAGCTGTCATGAGCTGGTTTATAAAGAGCACCCCTCAGTCCTTAAAATTTTGGGGGTGAAATGCTCCAATAAGAGCCACATCCTTGTTCAAAAATGTACATTTATGGGTCACAAGTGACCCCGACTTATTTAGTTGTGCAGGGATGCGTGTGTTTGTGTTCTCAAATAATAACGTCACAAAAGTACAGAAGATTTGTGTTGTTTTGTGTTAAGCAATTGTGTCAAAGACTCTTGCTGTAACCTCAGCCAAGGCTACCAACACTTGCACTTGTTTTAAGCAAGTGAATCAAAGGCCCTTGCCATATTCTCGACTTACACTTCTTGTTTCGAGTAAGTGAATGAAAGACCCTTGCCATATTCTGGGCCTACACTTCTTATTTTGAACAAGTGAATCAAAGGCCCTTGCCGTATTCTAGACTTAAACTTCTTATTTTGAGCAAGTGAATCAAAGACTTGCCGTATTCTAGGCGTACACTTCTTGTTTTGAGCAAGTGGTAAAGACCCTTGCCATATTCTAGGCCTACACTTCTTGTTTTGAGCAAGTGAATCAAAGACCCTTGCTGTATTCTAGGCCTACACTTCTTATTTTGAGCAAGTGAATCAAAGACCCTTGCTGTATTCTAGGCCTACACTTCTT
>NMRB01000465.1:112109-124105 GCA_002633025.1 Notospermus geniculatus
ACACCAATGTCACCCTTTTCGCCGGTTGACCCCTTGGCTCCAGCAACACCAGATGCACCTTTTGCTCCAGTAACACCAGTGGCACCGACCTTTCCCTTGGCTCCAGTTACACCAGTCCTACCTTCATCACCTTTCACAGATTCTCCTTTAGCACCAGTTACACCAACTGCTCCCTTTTGACCTTGGTCACCCTTGGCTCCTCTCACACCTGAAAGTAAACAGTAAAAAAAAAATGAAAAGTGTGAATCCTCGAGTAGAGGCATCCAAATTTTAATCAAATTTCCCTCTGTCTATTGGCGTACCGGTACCCCTGCTAATGATCATGTGCGTGTATTCAGAGAGTTTTCGCAAAGCTCCCGAAACGCGGACGCGAACGCCTACCCTTTTGTTCGGTGCTCTTTTCGTGGCATCGAACAATGGGTTTGGCGTTCGCTTTGGCGTTTCGGGGGATTTGCGAAAACTCCCTATATTCCACTTTAATCTTTAACAACATTTTTGTTTCAAATCTTTGTCACAATCTTCAAACCGCATGGGAGCACCATTTTGAACGAATAGTGAGTTTTCGCAAAGCCCCCGAAACGCAAACGCAAACGCCAATCCTATTGTTCGATGACACGAAGAGAGCAGCGAACAATAGGATAGACGTTCGCGNCACCAGCAAAATGGGAATATCTACAGGAGCGCAGGAAAAAGTGCATAATAGACTTAGCGGTAACACAACTTCAAATTATGAATGTGATACTTTTGGTGACAAATTTTCGACCCCAACCGGGGTCTTCTTCAGGCTGGCACTTTTCCACACTAGATTTCAGAAGAGTCTTTTCTGAAATCTAGTGTGGAAAAGTGCCAGCCTGAAGAAGACCCCGGTTGGGGTCGAAAATTTGCTAAGTCCTGGAAGTTGACTTCTTGATATTTACCACTTTGTGTATCAATTTTTGTGCTTTCTTCTTTGGATGATACTTTTGGTGCATGCTTCAAAGCGAACTTGGTATTTCATTTCAGGAAAATACATGATGTACAGTTATGAGAGGTTCATGTCAAATTGGTATGAAGACTTACCAGTTGATCCTTTAGCGCCTGTTACACCAGTAGCGCCAATGCTACCCTTGTCGCCCTTCACACCTGTGACGCCAACTGCCCCGACCTCTCCTTTTCCTCCCTTGGCTCCAGTTACACCAGTATCACCAGTCAGTCCAACGTCACCAATATCTCCTTTGTCACCCTTATTTCCTTGGGCTCCCGTGTTACCTTTGGCGCCAGTGACACCAGCTGCTCCAGTTGATCCCTTGGCACCAGCAACTCCAGTATCACCCTTTGCTCCAGTGTCACCCTTGGCTCCAGTAACACCTACAGCACCAACGTTGCCCTTGTCACCTATGGAGCCCTTGGCACCAGTTACACCAGTACCACCTTTATCACCTGCAACGCCAGTTGCTCCTTTAGCTCCAGTGACACCAGTGGCTCCTTTTGATCCAATTGCACCCTTTTCACCTGTTTCGCCTTTTGAACCTTTCGTTCCAGTGACACCAATTGCACCAACTTCACCTTTGGCTCCTGTGACACCTACTGCCCCATTTTCACCTTTTGCTCCAGTGACACCGGTGGCGCCAGTCTGACCTTTCCGACCAGTTTCTCCCTTTGCACCAGTAACACCAGTGGCACCTGAAAAATGAAAAATCATCGATTAGGGAAGGGAGGTGAAGTGGTCAACATTGGTGGCTCTCCTGTTTAGGGTTTTCATTGAGTCTATTCTCAACCACACCCATGCAATTCCTCGTTTTTTCATTCTTCTATTTTTTGAAATTACATATAGAAGCTATGGCTTCCTTAATTTGCTCTTCAATTAACTGTCTTTGGAGTTCATTCAACCATATTTTTATCTACTGTGTCCAATATCTCAAAATGTTTGGAGACAAGTTGCGAGTAGGCCTACTCCTATTAACAGTCCTACTCACCAGTTGTTCCCTTGGCACCAGTTACACCTACAGCTCCAGTGTCTCCTTTACCGCCCCTGACACCTGTGTCACCCTTGGCTCCAGTTACACCAGTGTCACCATCGGCACCAGTAACACCAGTGTCACCCTTTGCACCAGCAACACCTTTTGCGCCCTCATCTCCTGCCACGCCTTGTTGACCTTTTTGACCTTCGTCACCTTTTGCTCCAGTCACACCAGTGTCACCATCGGCACCCTTGGCTCCAGTGACACCAACGTCACCCGTATTACCCTTTGCACCAGTAACGCCTACAGCTCCGACTTCGCCCTTCTGTCCCTGGTCACCCTTGGAACCAGTAACACCAGTTGCACCTGCAAGATGAGGCACATACATGAGCAGGAGCAAATGAAATACATTTGTATATGTTAATTGACTAATAATACACACCTTCAAGTCGACGTTTCCTATTGATTATATAAAAAAAAGAACTAAGTAAACGCTTCGTTTCAGGAAAATACAAATGAGGGCTGTTTGATGCAGTTATGAACGATTCATGCCAGATTGGGATAAAAGACATACCAGTTGATCCTTTGGCGCCCGTTACACCTGTAGCTCCAATGGTACCCTTGTCGCCCTTTGCACCTGTAACACCTATTGCGCCGACTTCTCCTTTTCCTCCGTTGGCTCCAGTTACACCAGTATCACCAGTCAGTCCAACATCACCAATATTTCCTTTGTCACCCTTATCTCCTTGTGCTCCAGTGTTACCTTTGGCGCCAGCGGCCCCAGTTGGACCAGTTGATCCCTTGGGACCAGCAACTCCGGTATCACCCTTTGCTCCAGTGTCACCCTTGGCTCCAGTAACACCAGCAGCACCAACGTTGCCCTTGTCACCTGTGGAGCCCTTGGCACCAGTTACACCAGTATCACCTTTATCACCTGCAACGCCAGTTGCTCCTTTTGCTCCAGTGACACCGGTGTCTCCTTGTGACCCAGCTGCACCTTTACTGCCTGTCCCACCTGTGGAACCCTTTGCTCCAGTGACACCAACGGCACCAGTATCACCCTTGGCACCAGTATCACCTTTATCTCCAGTCTGGCCCTTTGAACCAGTGACACCAGTGGCACCAACTTCACCCTTCCGGCCAATATCCCCTTTGCTACCAGTCACACCTGCAGCTCCTGTAAATTGCATTTGTCACAAAATTAGTCAAGTAAATGTATTAAATAAAATAATGCTATCAGAAACTAAGCACTCTCTAAGCACCCAGAAGTGATCACTTCTGGGATCTTTACTAGAAAGTGCCTGAGGAAGACCCCAGTTGGGGTCGAAAATTTACGAATATCAGAGACGATTTTACTTATACATGTACATGTACTGTCATTTTGTGCTCTGTTTTGGATATCTGAGAAGAATGAAATATATACTTTGAAAAGTGTACATAATTATGGACAATAACGTTACCTTTGTCTCCTCTTCCTCCCTTATCACCAGTGGCACCCTTTTCTCCTTGACCACCCTTTGCTCCCGTGACACCAACTGGGCCGACTGCTCCTTTATCTCCGTTGGCACCAGTGACACCAGTATCTCCATCGGCGCCAGTTACCCCAGTGTCACCCTTCTGCCCTTGATCTCCTTTACTGCCTGTGACCCCAGTGGCTCCTGTTGCACCTTTATCTCCAACAGCACCCTTTGTTCCTGTCGCACCAGTATTGCCCTTTTGGCCTGTAGTGCCTTTTGCACCAGTTACTCCAGTTGCACCTGTGGAACCCTTAGCTCCAGTAACTCCAGTGCCACCAAGTTCTCCCTTCTGTCCGTTTGCACCAGTTACACCAGTGCTTCCAACGTTTCCCTTTGCTCCAACTTCACCTTTTGCACCAGTCACTCCAGTGTCACCTTTCTGGCCAGTTCCACCTTTGGCACCTTTAACCCCAGTGGCTCCAGTTGCTCCTTTTGCACCAGTGACTCCAGCGGAACCAATTTGTCCTTTTTCACCCTTTGCACCAGTGACACCAGTATCGCCAGTCACGCCAGTTATACCAACTGCACCAATACCACCTTTTTCACCTTTCTGGCCAGTGTTTCCAGTTGTACCCTTTGCTCCAGTAACACCAGCTGCACCTGTTTCACCTTTAGCTCCAGTAACACCGACTGCACCTGTTGCACCCTTGGCACCAGTAACACCAGTCGAACCTAATGCACCTTTATCACCAGTGCTACCTTTAGATCCAGTCACACCAGTAGGACCAACGTCTCCTTTATCTCCAGTGTTCCCAGATGCACCTTTCTGGCCAGTTTCACCTTTTGCTCCAGTGACTCCAGTTGCCCCGGTTTCTCCTTTGCTTCCTGTTACACCAGTGTCACCGTCGGCACCGTTCGATCCAGCATCACCTTTATCACCTGTGGCACCTCTACTGCCTTTCGCTCCAGTAACTCCAGTATCACCAGTGCCTCCTTTTGACCCAGTATCACCTTTGGCGCCTGTAACTCCAGTGGAACCTGTACCTCCCTTATCACCCTTCGCACCAGTAACACCTGCTGGTCCAACGCCTCCTTTAGAACCAGTCACACCAATGGATCCCTTGTCACCTGTGCTTCCTTTGTCTCCCGTAGCTCCTTTCGAACCAGTCACACCAGTTGCACCGGTTTCACCCTTGCTTCCAGTATCACCGGTATCTCCCTTCTGTCCTCTAGTACCAGTTGCCCCAGTATCACCTTTAGCACCAGCGCTACCCGTTTGTCCTTTTGCACCAGTAACACCAGTGTCTCCAGCGTCTCCTTTGCTTCCAGAGCCACCAGTGACACCTGTAGCTCCTTTACTTCCGGCTGCACCTGCGTCACCTTTCGCTCCTGAAGCGGAGAGAAGAGTTTGTGATGATACTTTTGAATCGGGAGACCCATTTCGGCAAGTGCAAGATGTCGCTATTTAAAGAAATATAGCACGACCTCACCGTTGTATCACCAATAAAATGGTACAAAATCTCCGTCTGAACAGCAGGATCGACTACCACTGATCATGATACACCGCACTTTATTGGTCAATTTATTTACCATTTACCATATTTACCATTTACTGATGTGACAGGAAACATATCTACATTGGTGGACAGAAATATTAGGACACTGGCCAATTTGAAGTTTGATGTAAGTTTCTGCCTGTTAATGAATGTAATGAACTCAACTTGTGCTCATGTATTGTGGGAAGGGTCCTTCTTTCCCCTTGCTACAATTTCAGTGAATTACATAATCAGGGGCAATTATGCAATGAGGCTAATGACAATAAGGCAATTATCGCCCTTGTTCATCAAAGGCATTTACAAGCAAATACTCGTTTTTCTTCATTTTTCTTAAGAATAAAGCTTTTAATTACTCATGGTTGGTGATTCACTTGTGTTACATAACATGTCTGACCATTTACGTGTACGTCATAATGTGTTTAAATCACTTGGAAGTGCAGAAAGTTAAAACATGATCAAAAATGTGTTCTAGACTTTATTCAAGCCAAAACATTTCATCTTCTTCTGATTCTTAACAGGCAGAAACTTACATCAAACTTCAAATTGGCCACTGTCCTAATATTTCCGTCCACCAGTGTAGTTATCTGTAATGAAGCATCATTTTGCACAACTTACCCGCATCTCCTTTGTCACCATTCCTACCAGCATCGCCCTTGTCGCCAGTGTCACCTTTGTCGCCTTTGCTTCCAGTGTCACCTTTGGCACCAGTCACTCCAGTGGCACCAGTGCTACCTCTATCGCCTTTGTCTCCTTTGTCACCAGCAGAACCAGCGTCACCTTTGGCACCTTTGGCAGCAGCGCTGCCAGGGTCACCTTTTGCACCAGCCACGCCTGCTCCTCCAGTGGCGCCTTTGTCTCCGGTTGATCCTGGTGCTCCTTTGTCACCTGGTGATCCAGTGTCACCTTTAGCCCCAGTGTCGCCCTTTGCGCCTGTCGTTCCAGTGGCACCAGTATCACCTTTTTCGCCTTTACCCCCTTGTTCGCCGGTGTCTCCTCTTTCACCTTTCTCACCTTGGGTTCCAGTGGTTCCATTTGATCCCTACAAAAGAGGGAAGGAGGATTTTAATAAATCAAGAGATCAAAGTTGAAAGGGCTAAATGCGAGAAAAAAGCCTGCCATCCTCAGTGAAACAGCATGTTATTACTATTTGTGTCCACCCCACCCCAAAATTACTACACCCGCTCCAACAAATATTTCATTTTTGTTTACAGGTCTGCGTTTGTCTCACCATACTAGGGAGGTTTAGAAATCAAACGATAAAAGTAAACGTTAACGACAACGTTATTTTAGTACCGAAAATGCAATATAAAATCTGGTTAATGTGTAAAGTATGAAAAATAACGTTGTCGTAAAGTTTACGTTTATCGTTTGGTTTCTAAACCTCCGTACTAAATCTTCGGAAGACGCTGTGAAACTGTTGAGAACTCCCATACCTAGCGTTCTGTCACTGATGAGGCCGTTATGAAGCGCTGGGGGAACCACCGCTCAAGGCAAAAGAGGCATACCCAGAGAAAGTGGATTCTTACCTTGTCTCCTTTGTGTCCTTTGACCGACTCGCCGAGCAAAACTGAAAATAAAAGGGAGACTGTCATCACTCTTGGAAAAACGGCCAAACGTGATGGATGACGGGGTGTTGGCCAGAGAGCATGAGGTAATTCATGGATTAAGGTCGATCTATAGTCATTGGGTTTTCCCCCAGACAAGCGCATTCCAAGCGATCCATTGGCGTGTAACTGAATGAATCGTAATGAATAACAATTGCCTCTAGTCTGTTCGCCAATTTTAGGCCGCGTTAGCCCTCAAATAGATTTTATTGTTGTCAGTCAATAGGAGCTGTCAGCGAGTTGACCACTAGGTGTCACTAGGGCCCAATTCAATGCATCTAGCGGACCCAGTCATTATCGATCGATCAGCGATCATAATAGATTTCCTGTACATTTGGTCCGCTAAGACTGTGCTGCCATCTGTTAGCAANTATAGTGAACGTGTGTTGCAAATAGTAAACAAACCCACGTGAAGAATAAAGTTTCAAAATTGTGAGCAGTTTTTCTCCCACTTTTATAAACATTTTTTAAACTTTGAAAACGGAAGTGTGTTGTTCACCAAATGGAGCTTGTCCGTATAACAGCCGATTCTGGGTTTTTGAAGTAGATGTCCGCGAAATTCACGAAACAGAGAAAATTTTGTGGAGTAAAAGCCAAACTTTGTTAATTATAAGCTTAATTAGCATATTTTTTAAAAATCTGCGGTTATACCGACATGCGCTAGGTATGGCTGCGTCTTTTCCAACAGAGTTTGCTTCGATGCGACATAGCATGTTGACGGAAAATTGCTCAAGGAAATTTTGTCGGCCTTTCCAACAAAGTCATCTTTCTGGGCAATCCGGAAATAGGATCCAGTTATTTAGGGTGAAAGTTCACTTAGATGCTTCGTACCTAACGTACCGTACCAGAAATGTGTTTGTAATCATTGTTATCAATGAATTATCACGAGTTTAAGTTGGGCAGTTCAGCGGCACCCAATGGGTATAGATCGACCTTAAATATAAAGGTAAATGTTAAATGCAATCCGCTAGAGGTACATGTACAAAAGGGTTTTACAAAAGGGTTTTTCAAAAGGATTTTTAGGGGTTAGGGGTTAGGGGTTACGGTTAGGATTAGATCATCCTCGAAAGGTTTTTGTTGGGGTTAGCCATATATATGTTTTCCGAAGTCCACCAAATTGTACCTCTAGGTGATTGCAATTAACACAAGCGGCCGATACACGATCAATATCATTGCACAATATGGGGCCCAAAATAGGGGCATGTGCCTCTGGCATGCTGAGTAGACGTAAGATTGGCAATAATATTGCCCATTTTGATCCTCATATTGTGCAATAATGTTGAACGTGTATGGGCCGCTATGGCAATAGAATGATAATAGACTGGTCACTCTCCTCGAGGATAGGGGACCCGTCTAGGATGATAACTTACGTCCTTCATCAATGGTGATACCGATCGAGTGGATCATCATGAGCGGGATACTTGTATCGAAGTCGTAGTTGCCTCCCACCGCGGGGAAGACCTCGGCATAGTCATGAGAGAAGAGTGGATAAAATGCTGTGTCGAAGGGCATGGGGTCGTCCACCCCCTCGTTTGTCCAACCCAACATGTCGTAATCTTCATACACATTGCATAATTCGTCTCTGTCTAGCGGAAACTGGAAGAAAAACATGTTGGCTCCTTCATAAATAAGCGTTGTGTTTCGTAATTTCGAAATCAGTGAGGTTTCGCACACCTGACGAAACACCACAACATCATTTCCAGGACCTAATGTTTGTGGAGATGGTTGGTGCCACAAATGTCCCTGCTGCCAGTGCGTCTTTTAGCATGTCATAAGACCGAGAGAGTTATGGTGCATCTTGAATTTTTAAATTTTCATTTCTTATCTGCAAGACGCTCTTGCAGCAGGCGATGGTACAACCATCTCCTGAAATACATTACATGTACGTCATGGAAATAAAGTCCAATTTCGTACTTCGCGTTTCGCAGTTTTGCCAAACCTCACTGTTATGAGTCACGTGCTTTCTGGTAACGACAAGGGGAAATGGGGAGACACGAAGCAGGGGGCATATTCACGCCGAAACCTTCGCACTTGGCATGCGCCACGCAAGTCTATTGTTTGGTTGCATATGCTCTATTGTTCACCGACTGCTTACAATACAATAGATTTGCCTGCACGCAAAGTTGCGAAGGCGCCGTGAATATGGCCCGAGCAGCTCGAGAAGGATTGACGAAAAGATAGGTAGTGACAAACGAATGTCTTACCGTTTGGTTTTTGCCCGCCATGTCCGACGTTAGGAGAACCCGCTTTTCAAACTCTAACGTATAATTTCCTGAGGCAGTGTCGAGAAGATTTGTTTTCGACCAAATCTGCAGTTTTATATATTGATCTGAGAGAAAATTGTCTTTTACATACATATGAAATGATTTTAATATACCAGTGGCTAATGTCAGTCCTGTATCAACATATGAATTTCCAGATCCATAATTTACATTCCGCGCCCGGTTTTTTATATCCTGGCCTCTGTAAACCTCGGCCCCTGAAAGAAAATGATAATACGGTGATTTACATAGGATCTAATTGAATAAAAAATATACATGTACTCTAAGAAGTCATCCAAATGAGAGTGAAATTGGACACTCAGATTTGCTTGATTGTGCCTTTTGGCGCATTTAATTTTGTAGCCCAACCAGTTCTCGCCCGTGAAAGGGACCCTACAGGCAGCCTGCTCATATTAGGGAGGTTTCGAAATCAAACGATAAACATAAATTTTACGACAACGTTATTTTTCGTACTACACATTAACCAGATTTTATATTGCATTTTCGGTACAAAAATAACGTTGTCGTTAACGTTTACGTTTATCGTTTGATTTCGAAACCTCCCTATTATAGGCAATTTGACGTGCACACCGGTCGGTAGGCATGAACTCTGACATGTATCGCAAGTAAAATACACTAAATACATGATTCAACCTTTGAGCCCAAATCCGCAGGTTGTCAATTGCCAGCGCCACCTGTGATGAAGTGACCGCACTGATATGAGCCAAATAGCTAGCTGCCCATAGGGCCTCTTTAAAGGGAGACATCCGAAAGATATTGCCCGGTGGGCACTATTTGTTTTTGTTTTGATTAGCGTAGTGTCACCGTTGATTAACAGACGGCGCTGTGCGTTATGGCACAGGCCCCTGGAGAGCTACATGTATCAGTGAGTTTAGAACACAACCAAAAAACGCTAGCATGTACATGTAAAAACACACCCCGAGCTCACGAATTCGTGAGCTCGGGGTGTGTTTTTAGATACGTGTTGTGTTTTAAGATACATTTGGTTAGGTACGTGCAAACTCGTATACTGGTAAGGAATCTATACAGGTTAGGAAAAAAAATCGCGCCCAGTTCAATGCATAGCGGACCCATCCATTCTTGATCGAGCACCAACCACGTGGATTTTCCTGCGTAATTGGCAGTACGCGCGGCTGACTTCCATTTGATATTCAACATACCTGAGGCATATAGCACTGATATCGCTAAGACTAGCGAGCGAAGTAAATGCGTCTTCATTTTCTGAAAGCAAAGTGACAAATAACATTGAAATATACACGCTAGAGAACAGGTCCCCAACATCGAAGGTCTCAAGCGGAATCTTGATTTTTAGGGGCGGAAAGTTGGACCGAATGGAGATCTTCTAAAAAAAGATTAAAAACCAGGGCAATAATTTGAAAATGGGGTATTTCTTTCTGTTTCCGTACTCATGTTACAAGGACAAACCCCAAGACTTCGACGGTTGTTGGTTCCTAATGTTGCGGGGAACAGTAATGTTTAGAGAACGACAATGGGATTTTTCTTTGGAGAGAGCACGGGTGTGACAGGAATCTAAGTCCCCCCGGAACAGAGTCCCGTTTTATTGTTCAACGAGGGATTAGGAATTGTGGCTGTAGAAACAATGACAGTTCCACTGACATCACACTTCGATAGAGGTTCTACACCGACGTCAGAACTCAATGCTAATGAGCGACTTTTACATTAGCCATGTGCTTGGCCGTAAGTAATACATTAAATTCGTTCCCCGCAAAAGGACAATAGTTTGCGCACTCCCGTAAGTTACGGGAGCTTCGTGAATGATGTCCCTGATTTCTTTCAGTAAACCCCATTGATACTGACGGCCAATATGGCCGCACCAGTTCCTATGAATGCTATGCTAATTAGGGTGTGACGTCACGTGAAGAACCTCCATAGCAAACTACTGTAACACGGGCATGTAGTCCAAGGATAACCATGCCTTTTACACCTTGTTCTTAATACACAGTTTGCGAAATTAGCGGCCGCCATTTTTTTTCGATTTAGCCGAATTTTCGAACTTTTTCGAATATATTTCGAATATACATGTATTTTATTCGCTGCTTGCTTGCTAAAATATCTTTATGCAATTCTAGTGGCTTACTGTATGACCTTTATTTTTTTGAACGCCTCTGACAGTGCAAAATCCCATTGAAAAAACCCAAGCAACGGCAAAATCGTAAAAAAACATGGCGGCCGCTAATTTCGCAAGCTTTGTCTATCCAAGGCCACGCATATACTTGACGTGGCTTTTACTGGCTTTTCATCAAGTCGGTGCCATAACAAAACTTTCTAAGAACTTCGGTTGTGCATTACGCAAGCAGTACTTTTTATCCTGTGCCTTCGAATGAAAATCCAAAGTACTTGGGATTAAAATTCATTTGAGCGATTTGAGTTCCATTACGGCCTAAAAGATTAGACCCCCATTCGTCTTAAGGATAACACACCCATCTAATCACTACTATACTACGATTTCATGATTTTAGCATTAGGAATGGTTGTGTTTGGGCTGGTAACTTTCAATTTGCTGGTTTGTTGAATGCGCAAAGAGGGACTTCAATTCTCGCCTACACAATCTAGCTAATGGGTGTCCCTTTTGGTTACTACAAAAATCCTACATCGGGCATAAAGCTGCGTTTACCAGACATCCGGAATGCGGTATATAGGGAAGCGGAATCGCCGGCGGAACGATATGATGTACACTCTTAGTCAATAATAAATGCCCAGCTAATTTTCCGGCATATCTCAATGAATATTTTTCATAGCCAAGTTTTCTTTTCATGCGCATAATCTAGGGCCACTACGGCCCCTTTTAACACCATAAAACTTGAAATCATTCCACAACTGTGTTTTTGGCAAAAGTTTGAAATTTGGCCAAAATATTATGTTTTCTTAATACTCACTTGTTCGGGTTGAAACTGGCACTGTTTTGAAGCCAGTCTGTTTCTGGACACATGAAAATTTTCGGAATGCTAAGATTCCCATTTAAAGCAAAGTTACAGATGATTTTGTAAAATGGTTTTCCCAGTTCTTGCCTTTCGTTCCAGGCACTCAAGGCACAGGGTTTTAGCATTACCCAGTCGTGAATATTTATTAGCCCCTCAACCACAAAAGGAGCGACTGACATGGAGTAATGGGCCCCTTGTGAAATTATGAATCGTGT
>NMRB01000465.1:131924-143803 GCA_002633025.1 Notospermus geniculatus
TTTTTTGCCTTTCTGCTGTGATACAGCCAAGTTGAAGGGTAGCATCATGTACATTAAAGACCTAACAACATTTTGGTGGTTCGTTTGTACCAGATACTTGTAGGAGTAGACCTGTACATTTGCACAAAAGTGGGCCATTGTTTTATCATATATTACATAAGTGGTGCATGCTGACTTTGTACTTTGGGCATATTCAGGATCTCTGTACTTCATAGAATATGATGTGCAGTGCAAACTCAATCTAAACTATTTCCATGCCTGCTTTTGGAGACACCACTTCTTGACATAAATTTACAAGTTTGGCACTTTGGTATACCCTTAAAACATGCTGTGCATCAATGGTGTACATTCAGTGTTTGTTATTACCCTCTGGGAAAAAATGGCCGACTTTCGCAAGGTGTCTCATAGACAACCGATGGTAGTCCTCTACTAAGTAGGTATGGAGGAAATATTTCGAAAGCTGCATCAAAAATCATCGAATTTGAACCCGACATGTTTGTACGGCCGCCATGATGTTCGAGATAAAGGAGCCGTTTCCGGCCATGTTTTAGCCGTCTTCACGTACGAACGAAGGGCGTCGCCAGTAAGAAGAATCAAAAGTTGTGTTACTTACCATGGCTTCAGGATGAAGAGACAGATTTTCCTACATGTAGCCTATCTTCTTTCGTTTTCGAAAATCTCCTAGCTATAACCCATCCATTCTTCAGGACAGAAAGAAGGTACAGAATGACTACTTTACTGGATAGCACAGTGCTCGGAAAGGGCAGGGCTGAGCATAACCGAAGTTGAACGTTTAGACTGGTTAGCGAACCTCGCCCACGGAACAAAAGCCTAATCGCTTTCGCTTACACAACCCTCTTTTCTACTTCAATTCAAAGAACTCGAATAGGCTTTGGTAGAGCGTGACTGACAAGCACAAAAGGGCCGAACCCTTTTTAAGAAATTTGATTCATATATGTTTTGTATGACCGTGTAAGATTTTCGGTTCATTCCCTGACTGAAGAGAGAACCGACTGGCGTTTTCGGAAATGAAGTTCGGCGGTCGCATTTTCTGCATGGGTGGAACATTCCTTGACGTAACGTTACGCAGGGGCGGAAATAGTTGTCCGCCCGTATTAAAGCCGATGACAACTTTTTTCAGGTGAATCCGGCAGGCCTAACCGGTGTAACATCTGCCAGTGTTCCCCGTCTGTGAGTGTTCCCCTCCTATTGTCTGACGGAATAAGCGGCGACGTGACAATAGAGGACACACAGAGAAACATGTCCATCTATCTCCCAGCGTTTCCCAAAAATATGAGGGGCACACTCACCACAAAAACACTGGCAGGTAAACACAGGTGTGGCAACTGCCAGTGTTTCCCTATGCCAGTGTTTCCCCTTATTGTTTGGGAAACGCTGGCAGATAAATCAATGCCTTCCGTTGTTTGTCCCCTATTGTTGGGTCGCAGCTTATTCCGTCAAACAAAAGTAGGGGAACATTCACAGATGGGCACATTTAAAAATGTTACACCGGGCGGGCCCTTGCGAAAATTCACTATTGCTGATATTGCCTTTTACCATAAATATAATCGAAATTTTTTTGGTATGACATAATATTCGTTGCAATATTCAATACTACAATATGTTTGTCCCAAAAATATATTCATTCATGAATGAAAAATATTCATTCATGAATGAAAAATATTTATTCGAAAAGAATATTTATATTCAAGAATAAAAAGTATATTTATAAAAAACAAATGGTTATAAAAATATTTATATCTGTAAAATGTATATTAATGTGTAAAGTTATATTTAAGTTTGATGGCACTTTTATTTCATTCGATGAAACTTCCGCTTTTATGCGAACTCCGAACTGTGGGTACATGTAAGTTTGAAAGGTCTCGTAACGTGACAGTTAAAGGTGAATTAAAGGCCTTATATACCCCCATCAAGACAATTTTAATGAGGCCGAATTTGATTGGATGTTGATGCCTCAGCACGAATTAAGATAAAAGGGGGCGCTGCGATCGCTTTCGTGAAAATCCGTTACTGTGTTTAAAGCTTGTGGACTGCAACAGAGAAGACGACAAGAAGAGTTACAGCTGCAGAAGTCGACGCCATAGATTTATTTTCAGAACGAGGCTCTCACAAATGCACATGGCTAATTAGCATATTGTTACATACTGTACGGTGGGATTTTCGTCTGCTGCCACCCCTGTTGTGCGCTGAACTGTGATGCGTGGAATTTTCTCGCTAGCTATGATCATCCAATGTCAAACAACACAAAACCGATACCGCCTAGTCTGCGGCGGCTGCCAGTGAGGTTTTAATACATACATGTACATCTCCTACGGCACACACACCACGTGGAGTCGGTTCCATCCATCTGGTGCTCACCAGTCTATCTGGCCTGACGGCCATCTAGCCTGGTTCGAATCCATCACATTTCCCGTTTCTGAGCGGGTGAGAGCCTCAGCCAATCATCGGGGCGCGAAGGAAAATCGACGCGCCAATCAAAATCCATGTTACAAATGCGAGCGTGAAGAGCAAAGAAAGTGTCCAACGGTGATTTGTTTCGCGAGTTCTGATTGGCTAGGAGGCGGGGTCAAGTAGGGGTCAGGTTCATTTATAATTTATGCATTAACGGAAAAGATGACAGGATTCGGACTAGGCTAAAGACGGAGTCGACATCCTTCCCTTTTCATATAATGGTACAAAAGCAAGTGAACTGTCCTCGTGTGAAAAGGGCTTGTACCTTCGATATGCCTACCTAACTTCACACCGCCGTTGGCTGGTATTCATAAAAGTTAGCAAAAATGCTTTTACATGTACTTAAGATTTGCACAGCAAGGACCAATATACATGTAGTGAAAACTTGAAGTAAAAGCATTTGCTACCCTTTATTAATACCAGCCATTGCCTTCCATCGTGGTCTTCACTTCTGCCATGACATTGCATTGACACATTGAGTTCAGAAGATGGGTTGGAACCAGTATTGCGACCTTCATGGTGTGAGACAATGGGTCATATGAATAAAGACTAGTAAATGCTTTTACTTGAATTTTGCAATACAAATGCACTAGAAAATGGCTGTACAAACCTGAAGTAAAGGCATTTACTAGTCTTCATTCATGACCCAATAACCTTCACGCTTTCATCCTTCAAATACAAAATACCCCCCGGTACGGTAATTATGAATTAATTGACCGGGTGGGTGTATCATGATGACATCCGTCTGTCTGGAACGAAGAACAGAAGGAATGTGAAGGTTGGTGGCATTGACAATAACATTGCCAAGCCAAAAGGCCTAGGCCTATCGTTTACGTCTTTGGCGTGTCTTAAATAGGGAGTTTTCGCAAAGCCCCCGAAACGTCGACGCGAACGCCTATCCTATTGTTCGCTGTTCCCTTCGTGGCATCGAATAATGGGATTGGCGTTCACGTTGGTGTTTCGGGGGCTTTGCGAAAACTTCCTATTACTGAGCTAGTATATAATACCGAGGTTTCACAAATCTAAGAAGTATGAAATACGAAAATCAACTTCACTTCCAGGGCCTAATGTATTTCTGGAGATGGTTGGTACGACAAATGTCCCTGGTGCCAGTGCGTCTTTCAGCATATCATGTAAGACCGAGAGAGTTATGGTGCATCCTGAATTTTTTAATTTCCACTTCGAATCTACGAAGTGCAAACGAAAGATAAATTTCAAGGTTTAATACACACCGTACTCTATCGGTCTAACGTCATACGCTAAAAGACGCTCTTGCAGCAGGCGATATATGTGGTACCAACCATCTCCTGAAATACATTACGTCATGGTATTTCGTATTTCGTACTTCGTGTTTCGTCAGATTTGCGAAACCTCACTATTCTCTATTTCGCTCGCGGCAAACTGCGGGGGAAAAGGGGTGGCGGAAACGGGGCCTTACGTTCTTTTAGGCCCCTGCGAGTCATCTTGTTGCTGCCAGAATTGCACAGGATTTGGAATGGCCGACGAAAAACGACCATGGGTGTTTATCCTCGCATTGCCGGTGTAATGAATGAGAATGCCTCCGGTGTGACACCTGCCAGTGTTTCCGTACGCCCATGTTTCCCCCTAGGCTAGGCGCACATGAACGGCAAAATGCGGCAGGGGTATTTTCAAAGTCGACTGACCAAACACTGCTTGACTGCTTGATTGAGATTTATTTGTTTGGGAAAAACTGGCAGATAGATCGACACGCTTCTCTGTGTCTCCCCTATCGCAGCGTATTCCGTCAGACAATAGGGAAGTTTAGAAATCAAACGATAAACATAAACGTTAACGTTAACGACAACGTTAATAGAGAGCTTCTGCAACCGCCCGGGTAGGCCATACGACTACGTTTATCTATTTTTGGGTGCACTCACACAATACACGTCGTCGTAGAGCCTAACCGGGCGCTTGCAGAAGCTCACTATTTTTGCTGCAAGAGCGTCTTTTAGCGTTTGACGTTAGACCGCATAGAGTTACGGTGTATTATTAAACTTTGAAATTTATCTTTCTTTTCCGCTTCGTAGATACGAAGTGGAAATTTAAAAATTCAAGATGCACCGTAACTCTATATGCTAAAAGACGCACTGGCAGCAGGGACATTTGTGGTACCAACCATCGCCAGATATATATTAGGTCCTGGAAATAAAGTTGAATTTCGTATTTCGTACTTCGATTTTCGTCAGATTTGCGAAACCTCCCTAATTTTTGCGAACGGCGGAATGCTTCGGTGGGACTTCGAAATATGTTTGTCATTGTGAATCAAGAACTTCCAACACAGGTTACTTGATTGTCCGGTTGTTGCTCCTGGTTATAGCCACCACACAGATTTCCTTTTACAATTTATACCCCTTCTAATTTTAGTTTAGGCCCTATATACATGTAGTTATTATGTACTACGAGTCACAAATATAGAATATTTACATTGTAGTAAGGGTAATGTTGCATGACAGAACAACATGTTTGAATGGAAAGAGTCGACTCCGAGCTCCTTGTCGGACCTCCGCCTCTGAGTTGGGGTTATTTAGTTCCGTTACATAATTAAGGCGATTTGGGTTTTTTTCAGCCTGAGTAGGCAATATTTTCCAATGCGTTTATCCACCACGGTTTTGTGCCCAAACTTGTGCTGTAGAAGGCCTTGTTAACGACGAAAGACAAAGGGACACATTCTCTATCCATCCGCTGCTTATTCTCAACGAATCACACTCATCTCATGTTTGGAATACCATTGTCACGACAATCATGGTAAGGTTTCTCTTTTTTATCGTTCCCAACTTGGTGATATACATGTAGGCCTATCTAATATTCATTTGGTGCGAAGTGGGAACGCCCAAAAGTAGCTGTCATGGCCGCCTCTACATGATAAGACCAGCCTACACCATCACGCTATACCGTGATTCTGTGAGACCACATACATTTTCTCCAGAATTGTGTACATATTCAGCACTGAAAAAAAGTCAATTCTTCCTGAATATATTGAGTTATTGTGTTTAACATGAATATGGCTGATTTTTTTCAATAGACAGTTTGCGAAATTCGCGGCCGCCATTTTTTTTATCGACTTGGCCGAATTTTCGAACTTTTTCAAATATGATTCGAATATATTTTATTAGCTGCTTGCTTGCTAAAATATCTTTATCGGCTCAAGTATGGTATAGCGGGCCAAGTCGTGGGAAGTGCACTGAGCGTGTACATGTGTGTACACGGAATAAGCGGCAATGTATGGAGAAGTGTCACTTCCCATGGCTTGGCCCGCTATACCAGACTTGACCCAAAAAACCCAAGCAACGGCAAAGTCACCAAAAAAGATGGCGGCCGCTAATTTCGCAAGCTGTCTATTTAAAGTTTCTTAAAGAAGTGGAAAGTTTTTGAAAATTGGGCCTACATTTTGTACAGGCGAATGTACACCACGGTTTACCGTGATGTTGTAGACTGAAGACTGTATGCACGGCCACATTCAGTTCCTGNCACAGTAAGTGACGAAAGCTTGTATCGGGTCTTCGGACCAAAATACACTCAGTTCATCATGAAAAAGGTGTCATCTCTATTTACTTTAATTTATTTGATGACAATGACGATGAGCAACTTACTTTTGTTTCATTTTGAAGGTAGGAAGCGGCACAGCGGTGTCTGTAGACCATTTCTACATGTAAGTCGCTCATCAATCGATGCTGACTCCACGTGACTTCTCACCGCGGTGGAAATATTCTCACCGCGGTGGTAATATTGTCACCGAGGTGGAAATATTCTCACCGCGGTGGTAATATTCTCATCGAGGTGGAAATATTCTCACCGAGGTGGAAATATTCTCACCGCGGTGGTAATATTTTCACTAAGGGTGGAAATATTCTCACCGCGGTGGTAATTTTTTCACCAAGGTGGAAATATTTTTACCGAGGTGGAAATATTTTCACCGCGGTGGTAATATTTTCACCGAGGTGGAAATATTCTCACCGCGGTGGGAACTTCTAAAAATTTTACAAACCCCCAAGAAAAATAATCAAACCTCGGAAAAAATGCAAATGCAAACATTTTTCATCAATTAGCTCTATGGGCCACCGTAGAATACTGTCCTCATGTCTTCTATTTTTTCCTTCACAGACACGGCACAGATATCTCCTACCGGTCCTTCTCTTCGTTACGTGCGCCTCCATCACCAAGGCCGGTAAGAACGACTCCGAGACACACTCCCTTGAATCTTGAAACTCCAGAAGTCACTACAAGTGTCCAAAAGTGCCAGTCTGCCTGCCACTGGATCTGTAGATACCTTTTAATACTAGGGGAGCCAAAGCAGAGAAATACATGTACTGGTTGCACAAAAAGACATACAATTGCTATTAAAATTTTTTGGTAGGTATATCTTTTCTACATAAGAATCGGGAGGACTGCTCGGTGATCTCTCTTGCGAACTCCTGTTATGGCGTTTTGAAGTTTTGGTACTGACTTCACCATTGGGCTGGTGGACTTGGCTTTGTACAGGGGCAGGGAAAACAATGTCCAGCTAACTTCTGAACGGTTGGATTTAAACCCTATGAATGTATTACCAACAGATAGAAACATGGTGCCCCTGAATCAGCCAATGATGTTCTTAATTGCTTTTGGCAAAGTGGAAATCACTTTTGGCGGTATTTGGTCCCGTTTTGTATATTTACATTGAAACTGCAATTTCTTATTATGTAACAACTGATAATATTTAAGACCATGCTTATTTGATTCACTGTCCCCATATTTCTTTCTGTTAGTACATGTAATACATTTACTGAGTCTAAATCCAACCGTTGTTTTCCCTGCCCCTGTACAAAGCCAAGTCCACCAGTCCAATGATGAAGTCGGTACGAAAACTTCAAAACGCCATAACAGGAGTTCGCAAGAGAGATGACCGAGCAGTCCTCATGTAGAATAGATATACCTACCAAAAAATGCTAACAGCAATTATAGGCCCTCTATCTTTTTCTGCAACCTCCAACCCTTATTTTGCACAATTCTGGCCTTTGGCTCCCCTTTGTTCACAGCGGGTAAACACTGAAATGTACGTACAGTGAATGTACACCATGCATTGGTGTATGATGGTGTGACCGGTTTTTGTGGTACTAGGCCATGTAGGCCTAAGACTTTACCGCCCGATTACGGCGTTACTCGCTTTGCGTCCGTAATTATTTTGTTATGTATCGAAAATAGAGATATTAATTTACCGTGAAATGCTTATGTCTCGCGGGCGCGCGCATGAATAAACGTGAATAAACGGGAAAAAACGGGAGTACCCCGAAAACTGGTCACTCCATCATACAACATGTTTTAAAACCTGCAAAAACATAAGACCTTGAAATGAAAATGTCTTGTATAACATAATCGTAGTAATATTTCATTAAGTTGGCTGACTTACCACAAAATTTACCATTTAACAAGATTTATCATTTACAGAAACAAAGTATGGTAAAAGGTTGTCTATAACATTACTTTATTCCAATCTTGGTATCGAAGCAGAATATAAGACATTTTTACCGGATAGATTTTAACAAAATGTCCTAACCACAAATTAAAGTTTTAACATCAAATCCAAATATCAGAGTTATTTATAAAGGAAAAGAAAAAAATAATACTCATCAACTAATTTTCTCTACAATATAAAATCACAAAGTGTCAGCAAAGCTGAATATAAAATATAAAATATAAAATCACAAAGTGTCAGCAAAGCTGAATATAAAATATAACTACAATGCCAAATTAGAAACATTCATGTTTCATGAGTATTTTCCACAATTTGTGTCACTAAGGAAACTACATGTACTAACTATCACACAAAGTTGGATCTTATTTTCACAAACACAAACTTAGATGCTGTTGAAGTAATTGAATGATCTATGTTACTCTACCACTTTCTAGTTATATCAATCTTCACTAACTATATTCCCACTTAAGATGCTTACTTTATGGAATTTGTGATAGTCAAATATTACTCATGTTCCCATATGTACATGTATGGTGGAAAGGGTGTAGTCTCTACAATAATAGGCCTATTCTAATCTGATGCCTGTCTGCCAGTCAGCCATCTTCAAAAACACATTAATTTCACTGTTTTCATGCTGATTTCGGACATTTTGCAAATGCTCTTTGTTTTCCTAATTAATGAAGCTGATGTCACATTTTTCTTTCATGATTATGTAGTTCACATTATAAAATATTATACCTGAAGTTATCATGAAAATCAAGCAACTGCAACATAATGAAAAATTAGTTGGGACAATGGTTCCGAAAGTGAACAGCCCCTTTAGATTATACCTTGGAGGAATTGCTTTCGCGGTTTAAATAATGGATTGTAGGCCTGTAGATTTGGCCTCTGGGGGCTCCAGGGCAACATTCACTAGCCCTTGGAACACCAAATGACAAGGGCCTGTGGTAGCACAATTTTTGGCGGCAGATTTTCATAGCTGTAAATGAGGGGGTAATGCTGGTTTCCAACACTTCCTCATTTGTCATGTACAAATAACTCGCCTAGAAATTGACAATACACCAGTCAAGACATGCTAGTACATAAAAGGTATAAAGTCCATTATATAATAAGGAGCTCCAAAAGTATCTTGTGGGCATACCACGTACAAATTCTGCCTTGTTCCGTTCCGCAAAGTACAGATCTCCATATGTAATCTGTAGTTTGCGGAACGGAACGGAACAACCTCGTCCCGACTGCCAAGATTCCTTTGTTCCGTTCCGTTTCGTTCCGTTCCGTTTTACTCCGTTAACCCAGATATCCGAGAAACTTGCAATACGATAACGTCTTTTTTCCAAAGATCTGAATAACTAAAGAAGTTAGATAAGCCACTACATCTAATGTGCTACCGCTCGACAGAAATCAAAGAGTGCCTGGTGGTCAGTTGTACTCACGGCATCTCCTAATATAGATTATTATCTGGACAAATGGATTAGAATAGTTTAGTAGAGTTTAAAGCCCGAGGAGTCCGCGCCAGTAGTCGGTGAGAAAGACTCCAGAAGGATCGTACTTCTTCCGGTAGTCGAGCCACTGCTGGAACTTGGGGTACGATTTGTGGCACCAGTCCGCGCCGATGGTCTTGCTGAACGGTTTTCCGTTAGCGTCCTTTCCCGAGAATGTGGTACCGACGGCTGGCCAGTGCTTGCCCCAGTGAAGGCGAGCTGTCGGGGTCAAGGGAAGTAGAGTGTTCCAGTAGTGGGTGAAGAACTGCTCTAGCGTGCCACGAGTGTTGTATTCGAACCAATACGGGTCGATGCGTACGCAATCGCGGTCGTAGGACATGCTCAACCAGAAAGGAGACCTCTTCGCCATGTACAGCTCGCACCCGAATGTGCCGCAAGCGGCTTGATCCTTGAACATATTCCGGAGGGCCTGTATCACCTTGTCAGCTTCGTCAAGCTCGATCCAGATTTCGGTGAACTGGACGCGGATCCAGGTATCAAACCACACCTGATCGTCGTTGGGGAGTGCACGCCACCAGTGGTCATTGAAGTTTCGGGGAGGCCCGGCCGGGTTCACTATGTCGAGGATTAACGCAACAATCGAGTAGGTTCCAGGTCCATCGAACTTGTTAGCAATCCACAAAGCAGAAGCAGCCAAGATGTTCATTTTTTCAGTGGACAGCATATTTTTATAAGGGATGACCGGACCTTGCTCACTCTGCGTCCCGAAGAACGATAGAACAGTCTCGACACCTTTGTTGGGGAACCAAACGTTGTGCTGGTATGTGTTCTCCTTGATCGCCTTAATCCATGACGCCCCGTCCTTCAGGATTGAGTCGGCGTAATGCACAGTATGCTCCTCACCACGAACGAAGAACTTTTCCTGGCATTGGACAGTGACGTGAGTGATGATACCGAAGAGACCCATGGAGACGGCCGCGGCATTGAATTCATCAGTTCCTTTCTTCAGTGTTTTGACATCACCGTTGCCGTCAACGATCTCGAAACTGATGAGGCTGTCGGAAAATCCATAGTCGATTGAACCGCCCGCTGTGCTTGTGCTCATGTAGCCACCGATGGTCTGATGGGACATGCCTCCTAAGATCGGCAGTGCATACCCGAGTTTGTCCACAACGTGGTCGAAAGAGTTTGCTGCAGTGGACGTGGGATCATGAGTATCGATGCCAAGGTTACAACCAGCACCAGCCCGGAACCAGCAAGTGCCCTTGGGCGCGCCTTCTATGGTCTTGATAGTTCGAAGGTCGCCATCCAGCTTTAAACAAATGGTGTTTTCATCTGTCGCCTTCAAGTCAAAAACTGCTTTTGGAAGAGAATGCTGAGAACCGCAAACGCGAAGTTTCCGTCCTTCCTTTTTCGCCTCATTGATGTATTTAATCACATCTTGAACACTGTTCGCCTTCGGAATCTTGGAATCGGCGATAGGTGACCAAGGAGTCTTGATATCCGTGAAGGGCACCACCTCTTTCTTGGACCATTCATTCAGCTCATTGAACAGCCTTTTCCTAATATCCTTGATCAGTAACTCCGATGGCTCAACGTCATCGGGGGCCGCGTACTTTACAAGCTTTTCGACTGTGTAAAGTTCTTTCCCAGCGATCACCTTGAAGAACTCAGGGACGTCGACCCGAGTCCCTTGCTTAAGATTCTGCAGGATGTCCTTCAAGAAGGTGTACTCCGTGTTGTTGACAAAGGAGAAAGTTCGCCATAGGCATTTAACCACTGCCTTCTTCTGTAGTGAGATGTAAAGTTGGCCCACTCCTTTTAACATCCTGAAATCCTTAGTATCGTAATCAGTGAAGAAACGTCCTTTGAGTATGAGCAACACCTTTGGTCCGATATAAAGTGTGTGCAGTCGATCTTACTATGGCATTGCTAACCTGGAATCGTCTCAAGCTAATAGGTGCTGAATAAAATCATATTTTATTAGGCTTTCAATATAAAAACTCCCCAGTAAACATATCTATAAAATCTATCAATAAAGTTTCAATTCAGAAGTTTTGAAAATGTTGACGTATTTATATTTAAATAAGCACATATTTCTTTATCTCTCGAGACTGTGTAGAAATTTAATCATTCCATTGACCTGCTTCAAGAATAAATCATAGGATATTGATATTGAGGTCACTATGGTTTTCGGACATCCTGACAGGTCCGTGCCTCGGTCCGCTGAACCCGCTCAGGACTCACCTGGATTGATTGACGAGTCGGTTGTGGCTTAAGGCCCGAACCCACTGACGCGTTTTCACGCAGCGGGGAAACGCACCGGCAGAAAATGCTTTGTTAAGGCCCGAACCCACTGACGCGTTTTCACGCAGCGGGAAAACGCAGCGGCAGAAAATGCTTTGTTAAAAGGCAGCGGACCGAAATTATAACAAAGAATTTGTCGGGCAGTGATGAAACCGCGGCGGCAAAACGCGACAGTGGGTTCAGGCCTT
>NMRB01000465.1:143888-162884 GCA_002633025.1 Notospermus geniculatus
ATACAACATATCTTTCCGCCAGGGTTTCCGCGTCCCTATACCGCATTCCGCGTGTCAGCTAAACGCAGCCTTAAGCTACGTTTACCAGACATCCGGAATGCGGTATAGGGACCCGGAAACCCTGGCGGAAAGATATGTTGTATGCGAAAATGCATTGCATTTTCCGCTTCCGCGTTCCGCAATCCGCATTCCGCGTGTCAGCTAAATGCAGCTTTAGGGCTGGTTATCAGTCTAGACGGAGTTGGGAATCCATTGGTGCTTTTTCGCGCGAGTACATTGTTTATGACCAATGTGGCGAAAAGAAACGGGAAAAAACAATGTATATGTACATGTACTCGCGCGCGAAAATGCGCCAAACGAAAGCCGGTCTAGATGGAATTCCATCATTGGCGCGTTTTCGCGCGCGAGTACATTTTTCTTCGGGGTTTCTTTTGACAACATTGGTCAAAAACAATGACCTCGCGCGCGAAAACGCGCCAGTGCTAGCTAGCTTTAAACCAAGAACCTTGGGTGAACACTTCGGAACGTCTTCGACCAAATCCAGGATGCTTGTTACAGTCAAGAGGTCTGAGGGACAGGGATCCAAGATTAAACCAATAGCGGATGGTTAATGCAGGCTTCTAATTAGTTTTCGCCTGAAATTCTGAGTAGATTTGCACTTTAGAACTGTTTGACCTTGACCTTGACTTCTGACCTTCAAGGTCATTTTGTAATCTGAAAGCTCATCCTTGATAACCTAGGTGTTTGTCCCCTATTGTCAAGTCAGGAGTGGAACACTCATAGATGGGGAACACTCGCAGAGGTTACACCAGGCCAATATTTGCAAACAGCTTTATCGCTAAAACGCATTTTATTTTAGCACTTACAGGCCTTGGCACTGCTGCAAAACACGTTTTAACTAAAACACTGGGTGAAACACAATGTTTCACTAAGAACAACGTTTTATCTTTAAGCACTTTTTAAAATATGAATTTAAAATGCTTCTTATGATAGAACAGATTTTTGTCAAAACAGGTTTCGGATAAAACAACTTTGAAAATATGGGCCCAGGTGTTCCGCCGATGAGACAACGCCCCTTTAAGGGCCGATTCGGAGAGTTAATGTATGTACTATTATTAGTAGTCGTAGACGCATTGTCTGGTTGGAGTTCACTTTTTTAATGGAAAAATTCTCCTTCCAGGGGGGCTTATATTTTATGCCGTAATGGAAGGTCTTAGCCCAATGTTGGCGGTCATTATTTTTTAAGTATGTTTATGAGTTAACTCAAAATAATCAAGTAAAATCCCGACAACGCCCATTCAGTCCCCTGTAGAGAGGATTGTAGGGCGACGACTTAATAATCTTGTTTGCACAGGAAGTATCGCACGGTACGAACTCATACAAAGGTTGTCCGTTCTTTACTTTGCGATTTTACTTAATTCCTCATATAAACCATTGTTTAAAGGGTGCACCCGGAAGTGAGAGAAACATACGAGTAAAACGCCCACGTTGTCCTAAAAATCTGCCGTTTCAGTTCGTCCGATAATCGATAAACTCCCCACGCAGTTGTGTACCGCGCCCCCTTCGGTTTACCCACTCTCCACAATTACTGCTTCACTTCGTAGAAGTCGCCGCGTTTGGTCAACAGATGGCGTCAGGGCCTACCAGCACGCTGCTTTCAGAATTGCTCATAACTGATATGTACATGTACCTCCCTCTGTCATTAGACTATTATGTCCAACCCAGTGAGCACATGGTCCATGGACCATTTCATTTAAGTATGTTTATGAATTAACTCAAAATAATCAAGCAAAATCCCGACAACGCCCATTCAGTCCCCTGTAGAGAGGATTGTAGGGCGACGACTCAATAATCTTGTTTGCACAGGAAGTATCGCACGGTACAAAACGCCCACGTTGTCCTAAAAATCTGCCGTTTCAGTTCGTCCGATAATCGATAAACTCCCCACGCAGTTGTGTACCGCGCCCCCTTCGGTTTACCCACTGCTTCACTTCGTAGAAGTCGCCGCGTTTGGTCAACAGATGGCGTCAGGGCCTACCAGCACGCTGCTTTCAGAACTATGGCCCATTGGCAACGAATGTTCTTGTGCTACCATGGCTATAGATCACATGATCCGCTCAGCCAATGAAAAGGTGTCTCAGGCCAGCTTGGTTGCGGGGTGCTCGGTGCTCTCATTGGTCTACTCTCTCAGCGCCATCTGTTGACCAAATGCGGCGAATTTTACGAAGTGAAGCAGTTGTGGAGAGCGAGCGAGTATCTACCTGCTCATTATATGAGTAATTTACCTACTCACTATGAGCAGAAATACAATCTCATTATGAGTACCTTTCTACTTATCTGTTAGTACCCTACAGTATTTATCCTGAGAAGAAAATTTCTTTCAGTGTACAGGTGTTACATGTGGGAATGATTAATTTCTTGCTGCAGTGCCATAGGCCTGCATGTGCTAGAATAAAATGCATTTTAGCGCTAAAACTGCTTTGAAAATATGGACACGGAGTCTGTCGCTGTGACAAGACAAGCCAACAGGAAGTTAGACATAACCCTACCTTGCTCTAGCTAAAACGCTTTTAAGGGCTATTCAAAATATGTTTTAGCGTTAAACCCTTTGTTAAATATGAAAGTAAAAAAAATGCGTTTTCATCGCAGCGTTCTAACACTAAAACAACTTCGAAAATATGATTTTTCCTAAAAACATTGTTTTATCTTTTTAAAATGCATTTTAACGTTAAAACAGCTTTGAAAATAGTGAGTTTAAGAAACCATACGTTAACGTTAACGCTAACGTTAATGACATCATTTTGACGTCACATCGAATGAATCTGTTGCATTTCTTCTAGGGGGGACGTCATTTTGACGTAATTAGCGTTACCGTTAGCGTTACCGTTTGATTTCTTAAACTCACTAATATGGGCCCTGTCGAGGTTCTCAGGATGGCCAGTCCATCTCCATGATTAATCCCTGGGGCTTCCCTTACCGGTACACAGAATATACGGTATACGAAAACGCCGGCTGACAATCATTGCTCCCCGAGGATTCACGACCGTGAAGCCATTGTTCACCGGCGTTTTCGCATACCGTATACTTCTATGCCTTACGGAACGCTAAAGTTCATTGCAAAGAGTGCCGTTTCTTGTACGACTTTCCTATCATTTTCCAGTCAGCGTCTCGCAATTTGGAAACAACATCACCCTCCGGCAGTTCAACCAGGCATCAGGAAGTAAGACCTCAATCGTGGACGCCAACCACAAACTTCCAACGGGTGACTTGATCGCTTTCAAAGTTTACATTGGTAGTGTGCTAGATGCTGTGAACACACAACTGGACGCCTACTTACAAATATGGGAGGATGGTGCCACTTCCGGTGAATATAAGCTTTACTATACGATGTTGGTGACACTTCCAGCAGCGCAGGGAGAGTACCAGGTAAGACCCCACTTCCAACTCAACTCCCTACGCAGTTGTGTACCGCGCCTCCTTCGGTTAACCCGCTCTCCACAAAAATAGGGAACACCGATCACGCAGACCACGCGAGAATATACGCGTGGTTTTGAACTGATAGTACACCAATGCCACCTATTATTCATGACGATTCAAGGTGTGATTGGCCGTGCTTGGTGAACCGCATCTCTCGAACAATGGGCCTAGGTCAACGCTAGGTGTCTCGTCTGCTCTATCAGTAGTCATCACGTGACCACTTGGCGCTCCCTATTGTTTCACCTGCATAGTTCGCCGCATTTTTGGTCCACATATGGCGCTGAGGTTCCTCGCTTTTTTTGTAGCCTGTCAGCACGTTGCTTTCAGAAACTCTTTGGCCCGTTAGCAACGGGATGATGCTGGTCAAAGGATCACTAAAATGTCCTTCCGTTGGATTAAAGGGAGACATCCGAAAGATATTGCCCGGCGGGCACTAGCTGTTTTTGTTTTGATTAGCGCACAGCGCCGTCTGTTAATCTACGGTGACACTACGCTATGAGATTAACAGACGGCCGGCTAATCAAACGAAAAACAACTAGTGCCCGCCGGGCAATATCTTTCGGATGTCTCCCTTTAATAAACTATCCAATGCTTCCTTCTGTTTTTTAACGTCAATTTAAATTTATCTTTATTTTTGATCCTATCGTTTGATCGATAATGGGCGCAGTCATCGTGTCTGTTTTGTTCTCGCTAACTACTTGATCGCATGATCCGCTCAGCCAATGAAAAAGTAGGTCTTGCTTGGTTACGGGTTGCTGGGTGCTCTCATTGGTCTAATCTCTCAGCGCCATCTGTGGACCAAACGCGGCGAACATATGCAAGTGAAGCAGTTGTGGAGAGCGGGTAAACCGAAGGGAGCGCGGTACACAGCTATACGTAGGAGTTTCACTTCCAACATGTCTGAAGTCCCCAAACCTCCTACCAAAATGCAGCAGTATCGAAGGTGGTCAGACTTCAATTTGCACTGTGCATGCATGCGCTTAAAGGGGCGCTCTATTCCTTCCATACCCTGCGCTAAACATAACCGCGTTAAGTGAGACCTCTATTGACAATGTTGTTAAACTTCCGTTTATCATCAACCTCGTCCCGTGTAGAGTAACTCCTCGTTCCTAGGGTATCTACGTATGCATTGTATTGTAATCACACATTATCCATCACCGGGGCGAAGGCAAAACTGCGGTATTGGAGAATGACGCAAATTTACCGCCGGTGGCGCCGGCTGTCGACAAAAAGTGCCAATATCGTGCTTCTTAAAGGGAGACATGCGAAAAATAATGCCCGGCGGGCACAAGTTGTCTTTGTTTTGATCAGCGCACAGCGCCGTCTGTTAATACGCGGTGACACTAAGCTACATCGCAGGCCCCTGGAGAGCTATCAGTGAGTTTAGAACACGTATCTAACCAAAGAACACTAGTTTGTAAAAAACACACCCCGAGCTCACGAATTTGTGAGCTCGTGGTGTGTTTTTAGATACGTGTTGTGTTTTTCAGATACGTTTGGTTAGATACGTGTTCTAAACTCACTGATAGCTCTCCAGAGGCCTGTGCAGTAGCGTAGTGTCACCGCGTATTAACAGACGGCGCTGTGCGCTAATCAAAACAAAGACAACTTGTGCCCGCCGGGCATTATTTTTCGCATGTCTCCCTTTAAAGAATTTTCTCATCAGTAATTGTTTCCCTTTACAGTTTGATCTCCCGAAAAGAAAAACTATTTACAGCGGATCCTACATGGGCGTTACCCTGACCGACGTTCGGAATCCAATCAGTTTTGACCTGTTTGAAAACTACCCGACGTACGTCTACGACGTACACGAGGATAACTACCCCGCCGTTGGAGAGAGTGTTGCTTTCAGCAGCTCACCTTCTATGTCAAAACTTTCTTTGGCTGTTCTCATCGATAGCGGTAAGTAAAAGTGGTTTTAAAGAGGCTGTCTCGCCTTAGGGATTGCAATATTATTTAAAACGTCCCTTTAAAACCACTAGCATATTGACCCGTGGCGAGCACATTTTGGGGGAGTTAGTTTGTCCTTGAATATCCTGTGGGTAGAGGGTCTGTTGCTTTATTGATGAGTTTGTTTGGACAGGGGTAGTTTATTACATGTAACCGTCAAATCCATGGGCAGTGAGGAGTTTTGACTTTCTAAACGGCAGCATCACGTCTGGTTTATTACACCTCTTCAATCACCCTAATGCAAAGGTGACCCAGATTCATGATAGCTCGGTTCACATAACATGAGCCCCACTGTGTATCTGTCCAGCCACTTACACGTAGGTAGGTCACTGACCTTCTTGTAGATGACAGCGCAGGTCACCACACATTTGAATTTCTCTCTTTTTCATGTAAATTAGCACTTCTTTTAAAACCAAACCGTAATCAAACACGCTCCTCCTATTGTACTGTACACATAGGCCGCTCTTCGTAGGTTTCAAGCCCTAACTAAGGAGGAGATAGGGCAGAAAGTCCGATCCACCCGATCTGTGTACAGTCATTACATAGCAAGGTATAGCAGATAAACAGGTCAACTCAGGTTGATAACAAAATCCAACATGGCTACCGTGCATTATAGTATAGATAACATGAATGGAGTCTTCACATGTAGGCTTCTTTAGAAACGGGTACTTGGCTATGACGTTTGGTGTCTCTTCTTTCAGTTGTCGTGTGCGAAGATGGTGCTACAGGGGCACCGGGTGTGGCTGGACCTGCTGGGCCGATGCCAACAGGTAGGGAAAACATATAAGCGAAATAGTGAGAGTCATCAATGGTGTCACTCAGTAGGAGGAGTCAGCCGCATTTATCGCCAAAAGACGGCAGCAAAGTTCTAGCGGACCAATACAATATAAAGTTCTCCTGCATGATTGGTCAGGTCCTCAGTCAACCATGAATGGCTCCGCTAGGCATCGAATTGGACCGTGGTAGTTGCCAACTGACTGACAGCTCCTATTGCTAATCGATGCTTCAGGGTAAATAGGGAGGTTTAGAAATCAAAAGATAAACGTAAACTTTACGACAACGTTATTTTTCACACATTAACCAGATTTTATATTGCATTTTCGGTACAAAATAACGTTGTCGTTAACGTTTACGTTTATCGTTTGCTTTCTAAACCTCTGTATTATTAGTTTGATTCCTTTTACCTGCTTGATCATTATATTGCTGGTATTTATTGTCGTACAGATCTTGATGAGTGTTCCAACAATAATGGCGGATGTGAACAAGTTTGCACCAACACATTCGGCAGCTACCACTGCGGTTGCAACGCCGGTTACACGCTGAACGCGGATCAAAGGACGTGTCGAGGTAGGTGCCTGTCCTTACATTTACCAGCGCGAGGTATCTGACAGGAAAGATACTCTAGTGAGTTCTTGCAAATCTGACGAAACACGAAGTACGAAATACGAAATTCAACTTCATTGGGACCAAATGTATTTCTGGAGATGGTTGCTACCACAAATGTCGCTGCTGCCAATGCTTCTTTTAGCATATCATGTAAGACCGAGAGAGTCATGGTGCATCTTGATTTTTTAAACTTCCACTTCGTAGATACGAAGTGGAAACGAAAGATAAATTTCAAAGTTTAATACACGAAGTAGCTCTATGGTCTAACGTCATACGCTAAAAGACGCTCTTGCAGCAGGCGAAGTCTGTGGAACTAACCATCTCCTGAAATACGTACATTACAATGAAGTCAATTTCGTATTTCGTACTTCGTGTTTCGTCAGATTTGCGAAACCTCACTATTGTGACCGGTGTACCAGAGCAGAGGAGAAAGTCATAGGAATGATTTGAAATTCCTGGGTTTGTTTCCTGATGACGGTTGTTTGCTCCGGTCAGAGGAATTTGGTGCTAGGCGTCTCATCTCTCCCTACACTCCTTTGTCTTTGCAGATCTCGATGAATGTACGGAGGCCGAGAATGGACGTTGCCACCACTACTGTAACAACACAATAGGTTCATACCACTGTTACTGCATGACGGGATACAGACTAGGATTGGACAAGCATGAATGCATTGGTAAGATTTTCATGACGTCTGTCGTCACTAAAGATGGCCGTCAGCGAAGAAGAAAGCAGACATTTCTTCCTTTAGTTTTTTCCTCGTTTCAGGCGGCAGTTTGTAAGCCTTGACGAGGCTATATTATTATTATGATGGATGAGCTAAGCACGTCACCATCTTTAAATCATTAATAATCGACACAGACCTTTAAGGTTCTTCGTGGAATCAGTAGGATCGATTGAACCTGCTTTACCATGTGTGTTATTGGTCCAGCATCAGCATACCTCAGAGAAGTTCTCACGACATGCACACTTTGTACCACCAGCGGGCCTCTACGAGCCACGGATGGACTGCTGCTGGCCCAGCCACGGAATAGCGAGACTTGTGTCCTAAGCCGGGCGTACTACATGTACATCACACTTGCGACTGGAGACAACTAGTCACCACCGAGCTACCCGACGCCGGACTGGGAGGATCTAGCTGGAACTGGAGGCGACTGATCAGTTGCCAGAAACGGTCGATATACGCACCCTTGCGACTCGCTGGAACTGAGATTTTGCCATTCGCCGCGAGTTGCACATGTTCAACTTTCTAGCGACCAGTTACCCAGTTTCCTTCAGTCGCTGCTATGTACGCGGTCAGGGCATGACGACTGATTGGATCCTCCTAAGTTTTGCTGAATTTGTGCGCGCAGCGCGTACATCACCAGCGACTGATCAGGACCCATGTTCCCGAAGCCGTCGGGCTTGTTGTACCATTGTGTACACACAGGCTGCGCGAGACTGCTTGGTGAGACTGCTTTTGCACAGACCTGTGTAGCCGTGGAACGCATCACATCGGCCAGATCTGGCCGACGTGTACGTCCGCGACCTCATCACCGCGTATGAATCTTGGTTGATAAAATAAATCCAAGTTATTGGCTTTGTGTAATGCANGTCCGTAGTATCTCAACTTTCCAATTAAGATGGTATGATCGAGTGTGTCGAAAGCTTTACTGAGATCCATAAAAATACCAATAGCTTTTCGGGATGTAATTACTCTGTCAATAAGTTCAGCAGCAGCAAGATCTGTGGAGTGTTTTTGCCTGAAACCGTATTGTCCGGGAAATAACAAGTTGTTGTTTGTAAAATAGAATCTTAACTGATCATGGATAATTTTTTCGTATACCTTAGAAATAGATAGTAGCTGTGAAATTGGCCGATAGTTGTCAAGAGCGGTATTGTCACCTTTTTTATATGGAGGTAAAACCTTTGCTATTTTTAGCCTATTTGGGAAAATGCCAGAAGATATAGATTGATTGATCAATATAGTTAGTGGTTTAAGAAGTTCAGCTTTACATTGCTTAAGAATTTTAGTAGAAATGCCATCCCACCCGCTGCTGGTTTTTGATTGTAATTTATCAATCGCCTCCCCAACTGTTTTACTATCTGTATGTTTGAAGTTAAACGTTTTTGCAGGTGGATGTTGAAGGTAGTCAGAGTAGTTTGATGCGTGAGCTTGAATGGCTGATGATAATGTTGGGCCAATATTTGCCATAAAATTATTAAATTCGTTTGCTATTACGGTGTTATCCGAAACCTCAGAGTTATTTATATTGAAAGATTTGGGAAATTGAGACGGTTTTTTAGGTGATTTATTTAATATGGAGTTAATAGTTACCCAGGTTTTTCTCAAATCATTTTTGTTTAACTCAAGAACATTTGAGTAGTAAGCATTAACAATTAGACGGCGGAGTATCTTATTAAAGTTGCGGAGTTGAAGGGATTTTAATTGATATTGGGGGGAGTCACGGGGAGTGGATTTTAATATTTTATACAGTCGATCTCTTTTTTTGATTGATTTCATAAGGCCTACAGTAATCCATGGAGTTTTTTTATGCTTATATTTGTTGAACTTTGCTGAAATAATTGGGAAGTTGTCGTCTCTCGCGCTACAGAGAATATCATGGAATTTATTAAAATCTTGATTTACATTTACTACTTCCGGATTTGTTTGATCATTTAAGTACGATAATTTTGTCGTTAGGTTGGGGCCGGGGGCCTCCGAGGCAAGGTATTTATGGGCGCCGGTGTTATTGGATTTGGGGCCCCTGGCTCCAACCGAAGAGAGCCGAGGTTTTTAGAATGTTTGAGTACTGGAGAATAATTAAAAAGGCATTGGTTTTCTTGTGATCAATAGTTACTCCCAGAGGTTTTTGTNATTCTGGTGGGGTAGGTAATCCGAGGATAAAAGGAAAGGGAGAATATTGTTTCTAAAAATTCTGCAAAGACTGGTTTCTCCTTGAATTTTAATAAATCAATATTTATGTCACCTGCAATGGATATTTCACCATGAGCGTTTTGAAACTGTGATACCAAGGTAGAAAATTGGTCCATAAAATCATGATAATCTGAATTTCGGTCCCTAGGGGGACGATACACATTACCCAGAATGATTCTTTTATTGTGACCGGAGTTGAGTATTTCAATAAACTGATTCTCCCAAGATTCGAAGGTCGGGGTATTTATTATATTGTAATTAATGGTGTTTTTCAAGTAAATGGCTAATCCACCATGTGCTGTACACTGGCGACTTTGCTGTAAGTTTGTGTACCCAGGGATATCAAATAGATTGGTATTAGTATTTTCGGTGACCCAAGTTTCTTGTAGGCAGAGCGCACTAAATTCAAAGCCCTCATCCCTGAGATGTTCAATATAAAGGAGTAAATCATCGAATTTGGCATTTAGACTTTGGCAATTCATACTAAAAATGAAGAACTTATTTGGGTGTTGTTTGCCTAGGTCGATGAGTGCTTTGTCATCAAAGTAAGGAGACATGAAGATGAGTAAACGGTTCATTGATGACATCATTGGAGTCGTTCAGAAGATCAAGTAAGGACACCCGATTCATGAGAATAGAGCAGTGTCATGCAATCTGCTATGTGTTGGCTGACAATCGAAGAAGGAAATGTCTGATCACAATTTTTAATAGGAGAGAAAAGGGCAAATGAAACAGCCCATCTAAAACGCGAAAGGTGCGAAGAAAGTAGAACTGGATGAAATGTCCGGCAGAAATATTCAGGCCACAGGAGAACTAAAGGACGAAAGACAGTAATCTTCAGCATCTGAGAAACAAAGTAAGCAATCATAAGGACGCCGACTCCTGTTGCACCTGTGCTAAACTTCGTGCGTGGCAGATCATCGGCGGTCTTATTGGCGGGGGTTCCTACATCCTCGCTACTTGATGTAGCCCAGAGGGAGTGGCTGGGCAGAGTAAGGGCGGACTTCCACCTGAAAGTTTTCTGATTTCCTTTTGTAAACTTATAGAAAATTGTCAGACACTCTGTTGCGTGATCAATTTCTGTAGCGTGGAAGAGGCCTTTAAAGATTATGTCAGCCAGTTATTTTCGTGTCTGCTTGGAATAGCACATGTTCTATTCCTCGCCAGAAATGTCTGCCATCTTTTCGAACAATACGCGGCAGTCCTCAACAATAGACACACGAGCAAATTTTGGACCACCTGGCATGCAACGGAGTGTGACGATTTTCCATAGGTTTCCATAAGGAAAATTGCGACAGAAAACTTTCAGGTGGAAGGCCGCCTTAAGCCTTGGATATCGACTACTGCAAGTCGAATGTGATGGCGTCACATCAGCATTCGGGATCCTCAGCATCCGATCCTGGGATCAATCAGCATTCAGACAGTGGAAGAGAATGGAGTTTCGCGGTGGTGAAGTAGTCCACTTTACTATTACAAAGCTCCGTCGTTATGTCGGACGTCCAATGTTGAAGTCGGTTCCCAAATTTCAAAACGACCTAGCGACCCGCTGTTGCCGGCAAATTAGGGGGAGGTTTCGAAATCAAACGATAAACGTAAACGTTATTTTCGCACCGAAAATGTGATATAATATCTGGTTAATGTGTACTACGAAAAATAACATTGTAAAGTTTACGTTTATCGTTTGATTTCGAAACCTGTTTTTGGCAACCTGACGTTTCTGAAAGCTTTTACCCAAGGGTCGAAAACCTGGGTTCAGATGTGGTCCAACACGAGGTTTCTGTATACAATGACTGGGGCGTGGACTAAAAGCGCAGGGCGTGGACTAAAAGGGCAGATCTTCATTACAAAAGAAATCAAAGGCTCTATTTTTGTATATTAATTTAATAAACCAGCAAAGATCACGCCGAAAACCTCAAATCACAAATGTTTATAAGAATACATTGTGTAGAAAAAAGAAAAATCTAAAAGTTAAGTCAACTATAGAACAGAAAACATTGTAACACGATATTCAGCATTGGAACAGTAGAACACTCAACATTGGAAAAAGTTGCACATACGACATTGGAACAGAACTTTCAACTTCGCCGATAATATGGCGAATGCATTGGCTAATGTTGGAAGATTAGTCACCGGCGAACCTGAATATGGGAGAAACGCAGGCCAAACAATGGAAAAACGCCCAAGAACAAGGGGCAACAAGACATTGGCAGATCATTATATGCCGTGACAAGACCTTGGCATATCATTATATGCCGTATACGGTTTAACGAGTACGGCAGTCATTAAATTAGCAGAAAAACAGGTTAATCTTAAATTTAACGGGAACAACGCCATTTTGAAAGAAAATTATGAACAAAAACAACACAACACTGAACCGGCAATAGAGGGCAGGTCGACATGGTCACGGGCTACACGTTCAGAACGCGGCACTCGCTTTTGGGTATAGTCCTATACAGTTCCGAAGACGGCAAGGGCAGATCACCTCGTCTCAAAGTTAACGACACTCAGTCCGGCCATTTTCCGAATATTTCAGATCGTTTATAGCATTCTCAAACTGTCGTTACATTACGTGGATGTGTTGGGCGAAAGTTTTGGCATCTCCAAGTTGGATTCGACCTGTGGCCTCTTCCTTGGCCTCGATCTTTGTCTACGCCGCCGGACGACAATGGCTGCGGCAAGAACGACCACCATGAAAACCATAAATCCAGCAGGGATGGCGATCATGAGGATGTATTTGCGTGAAATTTTTACTGGAAAGACAAAAACCATAATTAACTTAAGCGAAAAATGGAATTCCAGGAATTCTTGTCTGCGGCAAAAGTAATCCTGAGAATCTCCGTCATTTACGGTCGTACCTCTCGATGTGAAGACCCTGGGTGCGAGGATGCAAGAGTCGTCGCCGCCCAACAAGCTGCATCACTGTTGGCAATGACCCACGTCTGCCATTGAACTACAACAATTTTATTAATTGGTATTGTCCCTGTAAAGTGTTAAACACCTTACAGGGGACACTTTTACACCAAGGTGAAACGGAGGTTTAGAAATCTAACGATGAACGTAAACTTTGCGACAACGTCATTTTTCATACTAAACATTCATGGCCGTATTCAAAAAGGGCGTTTAAGAGTTGGACGCGTGTAACTTCGAATTCATGGTGGAAGTGTGTGCATTTAGTGAAGTTACACGCTTCTAAGTCTTAATCGCGATGGTCACCCTTTTTGAATACTAGTACCGCCCTCGGGATTTTATATGGCATTTTCGGTACGAAAATAACGTTGTCGTTAACGTTTATCGTTTGATTTCTAAAGCGCCGTACTGTTCATCCGACGACTTACTTTTCGAGGAATCCTTTTCATCTGTTAAGTCCACATGCTTATCTGGAGTGATTCCGACAGCTCCACTCCTGATGGACGACACGAATTCGGTCTGCGTCCCTAATGGCAGTTGGCGGACTTCTCTCTTCAGTATCCCCTCTTCAGCAATGGCCCTTTTTCNAAAATCTCTGGGAGTTTTTGCAAAGCCCCCGAAACGCCAACGCGAACATCTATCCTTTTGTTCGGTGCTGTCCGTGGCATCGAACAATGGGTTTGGCGTTCGTTTCGGGGGCTTTGCGAAAACGCCTACCGAGGGCATGGTAAATTACCCATACTGAAAATTACACCGGTACTGTACATGACATGCTAATGTCATTAGGGCAGGAGGGTACTATGGAGGAGTAGATATTAATGGACACCAAGTTCCAGCATTTTCCACCAGCGAAACGGAGGGAGTTTGTCCACCCGGTGCATTTCGGCTAAGAGAAATGAACGTTTGAAAAATGCTCACCGGTTCGCAGCTCTCGTCATTCCTACAGACTCGGACGGCGCAATGGAAGAAGACGAAGTCGGTATCCTCGAATTGGAACATGGGGAATAAACCGGTCATTGAGATTTGCGCATTGGCTGGGTCCGGTTGGAAATTGTTTCTTCGTGTCAGGTACGAATCCTGAACTGGACAGCTGAAAGAAAGGGGAAATTATGTTCCTTCAGTAGAGAGGTTCCGAAATTGAACGATAAACGTAAACGTCAACGACAACGTTATTTTTGTACCGAAAATGCAATATAAAATCTGGTTAATATGTACAGGGCGAGCCAGAGAAAGTGTCCCTCGAACAATAGGGAAACAATAGAAAAGCTATTGTTCGAGGGACACTTTCTCTGCCCCACCCTGTAGTATGGAAAATTACGTTGTCGTAAAGTTCCCGTTTATCGTTTAATTTCTAAACCTCCGTATTATCACGTTGGAACTTGATAAATCGCTGGATATATGATTAGTCCATAGAGGGCATTGCAGTTCCGACCATTACTACTATTTTTGGTGGTACCTGTACACTTACGCTTCATAGAGGAGTAAGATTGACGATGTTGCCGGATCTGCCAGTTCGGGCCTGTTCGAGGCTATGCAGACTTCAGGCCTGATCGAATGGTAGACATCCTTGTCTTCCGTCATCTCGATGATCAACATGGCAGGCTGACCAAGACGGATGCCTTGCAGGGTAGCATCACGGCCAAATTCATCTTGGACTTTCATTATCAAAGCAGGGTGGACCTCTTCTCCCTCGGATGCCATTGCAATGAAACTGGAAAAAGGGAATACATGTACAAAAACTTACGACAATCCGGTTAATGCACAATCGACCTCCGAAGGTGGAGGTAATGCCTCAATCACACTGAACTTGTTCTCAGTACGTTCTTGAAAATTTTGCCGAACGGGCTGAAACTGTCTGCGAACGGAGTGGACGTAATCAACTTTACAGTCTTTATGAACTTCATGGACGGGAAGGGTGCTCCAGAACATCTAGGCATTATTTGGCCAAGGGTTACACGTTCTAGCCCGTTGTACGATTTTAGGACGGGGCAGGACGTTTTGCGAACTACTTCAGTCTGACAGGCCCTTTACCAGTGATTAATTTATGCACTCCCTCTCACCCAGACGGCCACTACGCGACGAAATCCAGCGCGACCGGTCGCTCAGGATCGACGACGAAAAATACCGTACACGAGAATGACCCCTCATACGGGTTTCCAACAAAACCAGCGTATGTGCACCGAATTTTGTGGACGGGGGCTATAACCTGCAGAGGGTCCACTTACCCCACGACTTGTGTTCCTGTGGCAGTGAACGCATGGGAAATGGTGTCGTATTGGCAGTAGACATGAACGTTGGCATCTTCACTGCTCCTTCCGTAGCTGTTCATCTGAAGTACTAGCCAGTTCTGATACTCAATATGGCGGTGCTGAAACATGAAGGGGGAACTTGAAATAGTACGATATGCATCACCTTCGTATCGGCAGTGCGTCCGTAATTGCTTAAAGATAATATATCACGACTTCATTGTTTACATTCAATGTTTGTAAACATGAATGTTTACATTATGTTATTTTGGATTTTTGGGACATGCCAACCCACCAAAATGAATACTTTTGGAATCAACAGAATTTCTAGAGAGGCATGCCACCAACAAATTACTCGTAAGACAAAGAAAGCCTGGACATAAACAAACAATGTAAATAAACAATGAATTTCGTGGCCCGCGAAAATATCCGTGGTATATTATCTTTAAGTCGGACTTCCCGTTACTAGTACCGATCTATGTGCGAAGCCTTCCGGAATTCTCATTGGCCGTCAATTTTTTTCTACGAATAAGAAGGCTTACCGTAGGGTAGGTAATGCGAGTTCCACAAGCCTCCGTTTCATTGGTTGCAAGGTCGAGCTCAACGCACCAATCACCATTGGCTGCCTCGTATTCAAAACGGCATGGATCCTGGCCAAGGCGTTTTTCGATGTAGATGTACGACTCCTTGTCTGCGAGTCTGGTGGCCATGTTTGGGAATCGTGTCGTGTTGTGGGGATTGTAACATATGGTCATGGTACTTGCGGCACATGTTACGTTTACTGTAACGAGAAACAGTAAATAAAAGGATATAGGACATGCGATGATAGCTTCAACCGAGAAGTTATTACGTTGCAAATCTTAGCGCTCAACAAACAAAACCTGCGCGGGTATAAAGAAAGAGACGTCACAGATGGAATTACATGTAGTTTTCCGAATTCCAGTTCCGTTAAAAGCCGTTTTGCGAGGTATCCCTTTATTTGCTCGGAGCCAGCTCCGCGCATTTTATCTACCGAGGCCGGCAGAGTCCATCAGGAACGGTCTCTCCCACCGGGATCTCCCATCGTCCAAAATGGAGCGTTTTCGCAAAGCCCGCAACGCCAACGCCAACCGTTCGACGCCGCGAAAAGAGCACCGAACAACTGTACAGACGTTCTCGTTGGCGTTTCGGGGGCTTTGCGAAAACGATCAACGCGCATCTATTGTCTTACCGTGGTTTACTTCACAATCTTTGCTGGGATCATGGAAGTCTGTCGTGCTTCTAGTGGCTGGACACATACACCCATCTCTGATACCGTCCTCATCGATGTCGTAACAAATTCCTCCTCTCTTCTGGCACCACTGGCAGTTTGGGTCGGTTTCTTTGGCGATTGAACGATCTGAAAAGCAATGTAGATTTGCGATGCGATCGCTTGCTACCTGCGATTGAATACGATCGGAAGGAACCGATACCGGTCGTCTAACCATTGCCGACCTGAAATTGACCACATCTTCGCCATTGGGGGAAGCCACGTCTAGCGAGTCCACTACGGCGATCGAGTACCCAGTTGCACAGCAAGTCGCTACGCAAATCGGCTTGAAAATCAATGGTGGATTCCTAGCTTTATACATGTAGTGGAAAGGGGGGGGGGCGAAGGTATAAGCTGGTAACATGAAAAACCACATAGGCTATACTCACAGCATTTTTGTTGGGTTCCGTAAGGGATTGCGTAATAGCCAGGAGTGCATTCACACATGTGACGAGCGTCCAGTCTTCCCGCGTGGACGCATTCGGAATGGCCATGTTTGGGAATCGTGTCGTGTTGTGGGGATTGTAACATATTGTCATGGTACTTGCGGCGCAAGTTATGTTTACTGTAACGAGAAACTTACTATAAAGGCAACGTGCGATACCAAGCCAACATGCGATACCACTTCAACCGAGAAGTGGTGTTGAAAATCGTACCGCTCGGCAAGCACAACGTGCGCGCCTAAAGAAAGGACGTCAGATCGAATTAATTTTCCGAATATGGGGTGTAGGCTCCAATTCCTGTTCCGTTAAAAGCAGGTTTTGCTAGGAATCCTTATTTGCTCGTAGCCAGCTCATTTTATCTACCGCGGTCGGCAGAGTCCATTGAGAAACGGTCGCGACCTGCCAACGTCCAAAATGGAGAGTGTTTTCGCAAAGCCCGAAACGCCAACCCCGTTGTTCGATGCCGCGAAAAGCGCACCGAACAAAAACCAGACGTTCTCGTTTCGGCGTTTGCAAAAACTCGATCAACGCGCATCTATTGTCTTACCGTGGTTTACTTCACAATCTTTGCTGGGATCATGGAAGTCTGTCGTGCTTCTAGTGGCTGGACACATACACCCATCTCTGATACCGTCCTCATCGATGTCGTAACAAATTCCTCCTCTCTTCTGGCACCACTGGCAGTTTGGGTCGGTTTCTTTGGCGATTGAACGATCTGAGAAGTAATGTAGATTTAAAAAAAAATTCCTACCAGACCAAATAGTCAATTGGCCGAAACGTTGAAAAGTCGGGACACGCTTTAAGCAGGGAATCCACTGCAGATTTCCTGCGTTGCGACTTGCTTTGCAACCCGCTACTTGCGATTGAACACGATCGGAAGGAACCGATGGCGGTCGTCGACCGATTGCCGACTGAAATTGACCACATCTTCGCCATCGAGTGTCCAATGGCACCGCAAAATCAGCTCGAAAATCCATGGTGGACTCCTAGCTTTAGGCCTGCTTTCCATTGGCGCGTTTCTGTCCGCGCAAACGCGCTTCCGCGCCGTGACCAACGAAGCGGAAACTATGCTTTCGAGCGTTTCCGCGCACGGAAACGCGCCAATGGAAAGCAGGCGCCTGATTCACAACACCCTCTTAGCCTATACGTATAATCTTAGCACTGCCCGTATCTATTGTTCGTCGACTTGTTGACAATAGATATGGGCAGTGCTAAGATCATACTTACGCTAAGAGATATTTGTGAATCGGGCCCCGGGCCTGGGTTTACCTGGGCGGAGAAGGTACAAGCTGGTTACATGAAAAACTATGCACACTCACAGCATTTTTGTTGGGTTCCGTAAGGGATTGCATAATAGCCAGGCGTACATTCACACATGTGACGAGCGTCGAGTCTTCCCGCGTGGACGCATTGAGAATGGCCAACAACACACCGTACTGGGGAACCGTCCCTATCGCAGTAGTCGCCAATGTGCGCTGAAAAGGAATTTCATGTTTTTTTCAACGACAATGTTAGTTGCTTACATGTATGTATCGAAATCTAAGAGGTAGTCATCCCGTATGCTCTGCAGAGTACAGGAGAAACGCGTTCCAGTCCGCATTGTCATCAGGCCGAAGTATGACGCAAAAGCGGCGACGTGCAAACGTGATAGCTACTAAAATTGNGGGGGGGGGGGGGGGGGGGGGGGGGGGCAAGTCAATGACCATGTTTTCTGAAGCATGGTTTCGGATTGGTGGTCGTTATGACCAAAAAGGATAATAGGGAGTTTTCGCAAACCTGACGAAAAACGAAGTACGAAATTGGACGTCGTATCCATGACGTAACGTATTTCAGGAAAAGGCTGGTACCACAAATATCGCCTGCTGCAAAAGCGTCTTTTAGCGTATGACTTTAGAACGACAGAGGTACGGTATATATTAAACTTTGAAATTTATCTTTCGTTTCCACTTCGTTGATACGAATTGGAAATTTAAAAATTCAAGATGCGCCATAACTCCTTTCGATCTTGCATGACGTGCTAAAAAGCACTGGGAGGAGGGACATTTGTGGTACCAACCATTTTCTGAAATACATTACGTTATGGATATGACGTCCAATTTCGTATTTCGTACTTCGTTTTTCGTCAGATTTGCGCAAACTCCCTAATGACCAATGAACTTCGAACATCTGAAGAACTGGTTGTCAACGAATTTTACCTAAACCGATATCGCATCCAAGTGAAAGGTTGGTCGGGTCGCTACTGTTCTTCGATTCTGGACAAGAGCAGCCATCTGGTGTTCCATCATTTGCAACATCATAACAATGTCCGCCTGATTGTCGGCATGTTGAACACGAGGAATGGAAACTTTCGAACTGGCAAGTATCCGCGTCTTTGTCGTACGTCT
>NMRB01000465.1:175258-188695 GCA_002633025.1 Notospermus geniculatus
GAAAACCTCGCACACTTGCTGAGGCAGGAAAGACCAGTGAGGTTAATGTACCTAAATTAGTAGTTCCACCAATGCCAGTTAGAACACCAAGGGAGTCAGTAACAATTGATCACTTTTCAGTAACCCAGGATGAGTGTCAAGAACTTGAAAATTTCAAGAACAGTGTAAAACTGTTTGTTCTTGAACGCGAGGTAAATTCCCAAGTTAAGGAAGACCTAGAGAGTCAGAAGTTGCCTGGATTAAGACCCAACCTACTACTCCACAGTGACAAGTTTATGGAGAATTTAGAACAATCCAATGTGGTGTACTGGGATATACTACCCCAGCCAGCTGACAACAAAGATACTTTGCTTGACATCCTAGCAATGATTGAGGAAAAGCGGAAATTGAATAAGCCAGTCATTGCCGCTGGAGACGCCAAAACCTATCAATATCTCGTCTCCCTGAAGTATGAACTTGGGTCACAGCTCGACTTTCTCTATCCTTATCTTGGGGAATTCCACACGTTACTGAACTTCCAGAAAGTGTTACTGAAAATCTACCAAGATGCTGGGTTGATGGAGGTGTCGGGTGCCAAAAGTAAAAACATCGGTCAGATATTTCGCCATAACCAGGATTTCATACTCCAGGTTTGGGAAGCCATCTACAGATGCCAGATCAGTGCTTTCCTAAAATGGCGAGATAATCCCCATAGGCCTAGTGATTCAGGATGTTGTTTCAATACAGTAGATCTAGTTCAGGAGATACAAAAGTGTATCGACACATTCCCTGAAAACCCAACTAGTGATAGTGAAGGTGTGCAACACTTCCTGATGAGAGAAAGGGAACTCAAAGATTCCATTGATGGTTTATGGGATGAGTTCGACAAATTCACTGAGGAAATGTCATCAAAGAGCGAGACATTCAAATTTTGGAACAGATTTCTGCATGAAGACTGCACCATGTACATTGGCTTGTGGATTGCAGTTCGTAGTGAGAATTGGCAATTAAGAAATGCCTNAATCATGGTTGTCCTATTCAATAAAGTGGTCGAGGAGGGTTGGGCTTACCGCGTTGTGTCAGCGCGCGCGTCTTTTATGAAATAAACCTATTCAGTTGCATTGGACGAGGCTCATGAGACGACCATCAATAAGGATGTTAAAAGTGCTCTTTCCATTCCTGATGATGACTATGTAGTTGCCAAGTCCAGATACTTACCTTATCGAGCAAACTGGTTTCAGAAGGTTGATAAAACAACTTCAACCCCATAAATTTGACAGGAAACTCCTTGACTTCTCACCTAGCATCATCCAACTAGAACTTCGCAACATCTCCCAGTACCAAATGAAGTTCAAGAATGCTTGTGTCAATCCATTTGACTACAACATTGATGAAACCAGCAATAATGGATTGAAACACGTTTTCACAGGTAAACTTGCAAGGAAGGAACAAAGAACTGACTTGCTTGAATACCATCAGATTGGTCAAAGATCACTAGAGCACTACATAGAGTACAGCATCTTGAAGAAAACGAGCAAGACCTACATCCTTAAGAAGAAGAATCTCAGAACATTTGCCCCTATCAAACGCAGCAAACAGAAACAAAAGCAACAGATGAAAGATCTTAGTCTGGAAGCAATGCACTACAAACGGAGATGTGCATTGTCTGAAGCTTTGAACAAGCCTGTTTCTGATGTGGGGCAAATCTGTGAGATCCCAAGGGCAATTGCACACTCAGCCAAATTTGATGCCGCTCAAGGGAACCAAAGCCAATGCAACCAACTTCTTAGACAAGCGGTACTCTCCTAAATCAACTGCACCAGTTCAGGATCAGGACCAAAATTCAGACCAAACTGACGATCGAAATCAAATACAACAACATGACAACAGTAGCCAAGGCAATCATGATAAAGTTCCAATTTTGTACAACATTGACAATTTCTTTCCAGAAGCTGTCATTTTGGAAGGAATGTTCATGATAGCTGGCAGACCTGTTGGCTCATCCAAAACATTTGGTGACTATGCAAACCAATTAATGAAAAGGTGGATTTACTCTTGGTTTAGCAAAAGGGCTACAGAAGTTCATGTTGTTTTTGATGATCCTGGTCGACATGGTTTGAGTCCAAAAGACATCGAACGTGCCAGACGTGATGCATCCCAGGATGGTCCAGGACTTCAATAGATGACATACAGGAGAACACCAAGTTACCTGATAGTTCCAAGTGGCAGGAGTTTCTATCTGATCGTGAAAGCAAACGGAAACTCTGTGCCTTTTTGTCCACATACTGGTGTTCCATACTTGAAATGCAGTTGAAAAATTACCCCATCTAGGCCTACAGTAATTCTTTAGTGGTGGTGGTTTCACAGGGGAACACAGAGATGCAACATTTTCTGTGGACTGTCTAGGCATTAGGAAGGTGTTCAGTGGAAACCACGAAGAGAGTGACAGTAGAGTGTGGCTCCACGCTGCCAAAACCAGCAAGACAAAAGTTCTCATTTATTCTCCCGACACAGATACATACATGGTTGGTGTCCCTCTAGTTCATGAACTAGATAAGTCTATCATAGTTCAGTTAAGTGCAGTTCCAGGCAAATGCAAGTACGTCAACATGCAACAGCTAGTTGAAGCACTGGAAAAAGATCCTGAAATGTCCGATTTCGAATCACCGAGTTCGCGTGCTTATTATCTCCAAGTGTTGTATGCGTCCTCAGGATGTGATTACGTATCGTACTTTGCAGGTCTTGGTAAGACGACATTCTTTAAGCATGCCATGGAATCATCCAACTTTATCTGGAACGGGAAAATAAGTGTCAACAAATGTGTGGAGGGCAGATTAGATCATTTACCACCACTGTCATGTGAAGACTGCCGAGCGATGAGTTCCGGAGAAATATGCGCCTCATGTGAACATGTTCTTCAGAGTCAGTGCATGTGCATTTTTCAGGTTGATTGGCACTATGTATTTCAAGAAATACATGCATGCTTTTTCTGATTACAAATCCCCAGAAGTTCACTTTGACCAAGTGGTCGCATCAGGAACTGACAGACTGCAAAGTCACTGTCAATGGCTTGATGACATCAGAAAGAAGACATGGCACAAGGCACAATCTGAAAGCCAAACGCTTCCTTCGAATGATGCACTGTTCTATCACTGGAGAAGAACATGCTGGGTGCTCATGATGTGGCAGCAGGCTATCTCTGAAAATGTCATTCTTTGGCCTATAGAACAGTTTGGCTGGAGCACTGAGGGCAACTCTCTCAGCATAGTTTGGGACCTTCCTGAGAACATGGCCAAGATCAAAGTGAAGATGAAGTGTCTCATGCTTTGCTGTGGTTGCAAGAAAGGCTGTGCAACCAAGTCATGCAAGTGCTTTGGCAAAGAACAACCCTGTGTCACATGCAAATGCACTGGCTGTACCAATCCATTCAATGCTGTGACTCCAGCAACATCACTGGAACAAAGTGAAATGGATGTACATGTAGGAAATATTAGTCCGAGTGAATATGGCTCTGACTTAGATGATGAGCAACTTCATGAAGACACAGATTCAGATTATTGAAATGGTGTACCTCAACTTAGATCTTCTATTTTCATCAGCCAGTCATCATGCGTTTCCAGGCATAGTTAGTCTTTGTAGTTGAGTCTGCAACAATACAGAAAGCATAGTGTGTTAGTCATTGGGACACCAGTAGAATAGGTTTATCTCTAGTTACTCTGTAGGTCTATCATTCTTGAAACCCCATCCAGGATCACTTTATCTACTGTATGTACAACTTAAAGGAGAATTGCCTTGCTGTACATGTGAAGTTCCAGTTGAGTAAGTTCCAGGGCTTATCTGTCGCGTGTACCATGTGCCTAGTACAGATCTGTCTGGTGTTCTTCAGTGGCTGGAATCTATTCACATTTATGACAATCAAGTTCTACTTTAAAAACTGTACTTATCTTTTTTCGTCCACATCCCTTGCTCTTATCTTTTCCATAGCTGTTTCTAGTTGTATCTGCAATAGAGAAAGCATAGTGTGTTAGTCATTGGGACACCAGTAGAATAGGTCTATCTCTAGTTACTCTGTAGGTCTATCATTCTTGAAACCCCATCCAAGAATCACTTTATCTACTGTATGTACAACTTAAGGAGAATTGCCTTGCTGTGCATGTGAAGTTCCAGTTGAGTAAGTTCTAGGGCTTATCTGTCGCGTGTACTTCGAGTGCCTAGTACAGATCTGTCTGGTGTTCTTCAGTGGCTGGAATCTATTCACATGTATGACAAAAAAGTTCTACTTTAAAAATGTACTTATCTTTTTTCGTCAACATCACTTGCTATCCTTATTTACTCATTTCTGCCTCAGATTGTATCAAGTTGTATCTGAAATACATGAAGTGTATGAAATACATGAAGCCTAAGAATGACATTTTCAGAGATAGCCTGAAAACATTTTTATTTTTGAAGTATCTTAACTGAGCACAGCCAAATGTCTTACTCCTTCAATTTTATCATAAAATGTTTTAATCATTACAGGGGTATTATTATTGTTATTACCATTCCTACTACTATTTCTTATATTATTACTTATCGATTTTTAATGCCTTCTCTACTTCTTGTACAGTGCTTTGTAAATGTACAACATTATTTAGCACTTTAAAATAATTTATAATAATAATAATAATAATAATAATAATAATAATAATAATAATAATAATAATAATAATAATAATAATAATAATAATAATAATAATAATAATAATAATAATAATAANTCGGACCACTCGCTCACTAACCCCTGGAATCAGCTTCGGTTGCTAATCCAAGAATCTTGGACTAAGTATAGGTGGCAGCACGAGTCAAAATAATCAATTTGAAATACTTACTTGTGCTTTTTAAATTCTTTTTACAAAAAATCATCAAACCTGGATATAGATAACCTTCTGGTTTGATCCAAACTATTTTGAAAATTTCTTTGGGTATATTCTTGGATATATTTGACGGTTTCCCGTCAACCAATCACGTGCGTTAAATCCAAAGCTGATGCCAGGGGTTAGTGACGCGACCGCCATATTGTCAGAAAGCGAACTATACCCCTGGGAACGAGGTTGAAGTGTTGGTGCAGCACTTCGTGAGTAATGGGCAACTATACTGACATGACTGAAGGTTTACTATACTCAGCCCAGGCATTATTCTCACCACCTGAACCATGTGCATCACTTCATCTGGGTAGGCCTAGTAGTACGAGGACTTCTTGTCTTGTGCCTGTGGAGTTTCAGTTCGAGTAAGTTCCAGGGCTTATCTGTCGCGAGTACTTCAAGTGCCTAGTAGGCCTACAGATCTGTCTGGTGTTCTTCATCAGCTGAAAACGCTTCAAACACAGGACATTTGGCTTTTGCATTCGGATTCAGTATAATAATTTAAACCAAATGTATTTACCACATTTGTCAATGTAACTAACAACCAACCCCGAGTCAGCTGCTCTCATCCGTCTTGTAATTTCTGCATCGGGTTGTATCATGTTGAGTCTGAAATGCAGAAAATGTCAGTGCAGCACTTAGTCAGCACGTGAGTGATGGGCAACTATACTGAAGGTTTATACTCAGCCCTGACATTATTCCCACCACTTGAACCAAATGCATCACTTCATCTGGGTAGGCCTAGGCTAGTAGTATGAGGATGATTTAAATGATAATCCACTTCTTGTCTTGTGCATGTGGAGTTTCAGTTCGAGTAAGTTCCAGGGGCCATATGCATAAAACTACTTAAGTATGAAAATCCCAAGGGATTCCGTCAAACCACCACTAAAGTGGAAATCTTAACTTAAGGGAGATGCAGAAAGCTACTTTGGAATAGTGAAAGCCTCAAAATCACCCTTAACTCTAAGTGTGGTCACAGTTCCCTTAACTGACTCCTTAACTTCACAGTTGTGGCAGGCACAGGTTGGAATATGCTATCCATGCTGTTTTTTAATGCATGCTAGCCAAATAGGCCGGGGAAATTATGTGCTAGGCTAGGGTGGGATAACATTGAACTGTGCCAAGGATTTTGATTTGACAGACCATGTATCCTCTTTCTGTCCTACCAATTTGGTAACCTCTTTTTTGTTTTCCACCGTTAATAGCCACTTTACACAGTTCCTAACATACTAAAATGTGCATTACAGCATTGCCTGCAGTCATGTTCATGTACATGCAGCCTACATTTGAGAAACCTTCCTTAAGTATAACACTCAAGAAATCTGGGAAACCCCTTGAATACTGAAATTTCATTGGCTGACACCACAATTCCNCCCCCCCCCCCCCCCGATATCCCTTGGCCCTTGCTTGCACCTGGATAGGTTATAACTTCCTCCAAGGTTATAACAAACAAATGGCATATTTGCTTGCCCAATAGCCAAACGTGCTGAATAATACTGTATAGCAAGCACATATCCTGATTAATATTCATTAGGGGGCGTGACATGCTTGCCAAATAGGGAGGGACATTTTTCAGCATTAGATGGCAAGCATGCTTGCTAAATAAGGACGAAAAAGGAAACTGCTAGGCAAGCATGCTTGCCAAATAAACTCGGCCTTTCGGAATTGTCTTGTAAAGACTCCAAATTATGCTCAGCAATTGATGGCTCGGTTCCTCGCACCGCCGGGTGGGCTGAAGTACCAAATATAATGAAAATGTGCTTCAGGCGAAGAGGCCATCACTTCTGAAAATCAATGATAGTGATACTTACAGATATTTGGAACATTTCCCCTTAGGATGGCCGACACCCGAGCAAGATTGGCACGTCTGTCAGAGCGATCTTTGTAATGGCGGTAGTAATGTACATTTTTGAATGGCGCAGCAACACAGAGTTCTTTTTGTATCAGTCTGGCCATGACTTCCTGCCCCTGTCGATTCAGGTGAAGACCATCAGAGAATAGCTCTACCTTGGCGGGAAATACGTAGGTCGTGTTGTCCTTTCTCTCCTTGGCTTTCCTGTCCGCCGACTTGGTGAATTTGTGCTGAAAATTCAAGACATTAGTCATTATTTTGAAACCAACTTCAGCCAAAGCAATACATGGAAGAATATCATTTTCCCGGGATCATTTCACTACTAATGTGTTACCAGCATAAACTGTTCAAAGGATAGAAAACTTACATTAGGATTGAAGATCTTCACTCTTTATCATTAATTTGCTTTAAAGGTTACCTGAGAAGCTTCCCAGCACTCAGCCTCTCTGGAAAGCTGTTGGAGTAAAGATCATTTCAGTGAAAGTTGCATGAAAATTGGACCATTAATTACAGTGTTATACCAAATTTAAGATGTTGTTTCTACCTGACAACCAAACAACTTGGTATCCATGGCTGTCCAGGCGGCGGGTTCGTGAGGTAAATTGTGCTGTCCAGAAATTCTAAAATTGTCCTCAGAATCCATATTGAGGGAAATAACTGCAGTACGACTGACTGAACAAAAAAAAATACATCAAAACTACACCCAACTGCCCAAGTTAAATGAGTTATTTTGATGTTTTTTGCATGTTTACAAAATCCAATGACATCAAATGTGCTGTTCTCCGCTGCCTGACATGGTTATCAGGGGTGTGTAGTAGTCCTATTTAAATTGCCATTACTTTGTAATGGGTGACCCGATTTTCATGCGCTTTGCAGTTTCATGTTGCCTGACTAATGCTCTATAGTATTACGCAGAAAACCAGAAGTCGAGATAAAAGCTTCTCAGGTAACCTTTAACTTCTTCTGTTGTTTGTTGAGCTGCAGGCCCTTGGCATGGACTCTAGGGTGATGCCTGTTTCTTGGCAGGATGAGGCACACCGAAACCACTAGAGTGGACTTCCCTCGGCGCAGCAGCTCATCAACGATATCCTGAAATGAAACAATGAATACCGGTAATAACTTGATGTATACACAAAACATTACACAGCACAGCATCCATCAGACCATAGGCCTACAGGGCTAGGGTGTACATGCTACACATCCCCGAATGTCCTATGTCCAAAATCCAAGACATGACAGGATGATGACCGTCCCCTTCCATGACGCAGTTTGTGATAGTCCAGGAACACTAGCTAAAATAGGGGAGAGTAGGGCACCATGAGCCTTTTTTTCAGTTTTTGTGCCCTGGACAATTTATGTGTCATGTTATTGAATACTTTTCAATAGTATGACACACTATAAGATGTTGTTTATTTTCTGGTAGATCCATGAGAATGGGGTATTTTTCTATACCAGTCTAATACCGCTCCCAAAAAAGTCTCTGAAGTGGCTCGAGGTATACCCCGACCTTGGGGTACCTTGAGCCGGGCCTGGGGTACCTAGAGCCAACACATCAAACAGCCTGTTTTCAACCAGGTTTTCTGCAAAACATACTTCATTCTGTATCATTACACCTTCTTTATGCCAAATAACTCCACAGAACTTTTTTCAAGAGTGTCAGTGAAGTGAAAATGCTGATACAATATTGGACATCACAACGCTGGTCCACAAAATAACACGAAGGGTCTGAATTACATCTGTTGGTGGTATTCTCAACCACAGCCCTAAGCTGCATGAAACCACACCGGAATTAGGCCCAAGTCTGAAAGTGGTATTCTGACCCACAGTATTAAGCTGCAAAAACACGGCTCATGGTGCCCCACATCAGGTGGCTCAAGGTGCCCCATCTGGAACATTGACTCTTCTCATCCATGTGACCTGAGATATGTCTGGCCTGGTCAGGTCAGTCATGCATCAGTTATGCAGTGTACATAGGCCTTGCCCTTGACACAGTTTAAGGACTGGCTGCTGCAAGATAGGCCCTATCATGGTGCAAGAACAAAAAGAAAATTATTTTATAAAGTTACTTTCGGGTGCAAAAAATCGAAAGTGCTCTGAAAACACAGCTAAATGAAAAGCAAATGAAGATATAATTTTTGGTGTCTTTCCTGGTCAATAAGGGACACTACCAATGGAAGCTTCAGAACAAATGTTAAGCCACTTGGCCTGGAGAGGCCCTGGCTCAAGGTACCCGCCGGCTCTGGGTGCCCCACTCTCCCCCTACTCACCTTAACTGTTGTGTAGATATCGTGGGGACTTCTATTCTGCATCTGGTACCCGCTTGAAGCAGAATGTGGTCGAACTTGGAAACCTGTGAGCGTAAAAAGATAGATAGGCCTATGAAGTTGGAACTTCGTAGTGCATCCTGGATCCAACACATGCTGATGCATTGCGTTGTCATGACTTAAGATTGCACCGATTGATAGGCTATAAATTAGAGCGGTACCGATAGGCTACACAGCATGCTGCTAGGCCTGCATGCATGCAGTAGGCCGGCCAGCTAGCTAGGCCTAAATAAACAGGGGCCTTACGGCACTTACGGCTTAGGGCTGACTAGCCTACCCTAGGCCTAGGCCTAGGCTATAGGCGTGCTCAGTGGCGGATCGAGGAGTTGCCGAACAGGGGGGCGTGGAATGGGCAACCCCCATTCCCTGAGTCCCGAAGGCGCGAAGCGCCGAAAACTTTTGGGTAAAAGTGCCAGAAATGCGATTTCCTGGCACCTGGGCAGGCCAAATTGAACTTTCTTTTTACTGAAAATCAGGGGTCTGATTATATGCCTTCCAAAATTTTTGCTGCTCGGCGGCTGAACNATGCACACAGCAGGCCCCGGACACGTAGCTGCACAGTTCGCCTAGGCCCGCCTAGCCTAGGCCTATACGGGACGTGGCAATTCTTCGCACTGCACGTACGCCGCATAAGGCCTACGGTAGGCCTAGCCTAGCCTAGGCATAGGCATAGGCCTAGCTATGGGTAGTAGGGGGCCTAGGCTCTAGCCTATGTATGTTTGTATTTTATTAGGCCCTCCTAGGGAGGCCAATAGGCTGCGGTCAATTAGGGCCTGAGCTACCATGGCTAGGACTACTGAGTCAATGACCATGCGTGCATGCATGCATGCATGCATGATGTCATGACGGTGTTGAATTCATTGTCGATGGTGAGACTGGACAAAAGCAGGGTCGGCCAAACACAATGAAATTGACACGTCCGACGTCACTAGGGCGGTTCGCTATTTTGAACATGTTTGTTTGTTTACCTCAACTGAACGAAACTTTATCAAAATTTCTTGGCTCGTTGCACCAGGAAAACTAAATATTATGTGATTCCCCCAGTGCACTGATGGTCCTCTCGTTCATATGGCGCATTATTGAAGCGCTGATGATTGCTGTGCTAGACATAATTGTAAGATATTTGTCAACTCAAATTGAAACGGACAATTTGCGTGATTTGAATCTGTGAACTTTCGAAAACCGGAAGCGCCTCGTTTTTGATTTTCAGGGCTTTCATTTACTTTTTCCCTACCTGCATGGGTCATGACTTCCACAATTTTTTCATGGAAGTCAATTTGGGAAGATGCTGGGGTCTTTAGACTTCCAGCAATTCTTTTTCGGGGTCATGACTTCTTGTTATATTTTACTGGGGTCAAATCGTCCCTTCGTTTGCTGCTACTGCCCTACTAAAAATATTCATGAATTGACCCTAGAAACACCCTTCAGGAACACCGCAGGGACACCCAAGAAAATACCACACAGGATTACAGGGTGTTTCTAGGGTGCTTCCAATGGTGTCCCAATGGTGACTCAGCGGTGTCCCAATGGGTAAAATGAAACAGTCCCACCTCACAGACTCAGAGGTGTTCTTGTGAGGTGTCCGTGTGTGGTGGGACATTATAGAGTGTCCGTTTGTGATGGGACATATGAACGAATGGAGTGTTCGAAGGATTGAGGGAATATGTGCCCTTTGGAAGTATTCTTTCCCTTCCGGGGACACTAAGGAGAGTACCCCTTGTATCTCATAAAAATGCTTGAAAACAGTGAAGTTGTCAAGACTTGTAAAGTTTTTGAAAGGTGAAGAGACTACTCTGGAAGTGTATGTTTTACGTTTTAACATTAATTTGGTTTTTAGTCAAAATTATTAGCACCATATTCTCGCTCAAAATTGCAGATCAACTGTAACCAACATCAGAAATGATTAGTGTCTATAGGGGCCAGAACCTTATAGATTTACAAAGCAGAATATTCAAGTCCAGGATTTTTTATCAATGGAGAAAGTTTTTTACAAGGCTTTTTCATTCTCGTTTCGTTCAGGCCCGCGTTTTCGTTTTCGGCAACTTTCTTGTCGCATTTGTTCCACCGTCGCAGGCTGAAAAGTAATCACCACTGCTGTAAAACTCGTCCTACACGTAGGTCAATGGTCATTTTATGGCGAAATCACTATTTACAGGACCTTGACTGAAAATGTAACTGCAGTAAATATATAAGCCATGACTTCTTGGCCAAATTATACACTGTAGCTGTCGATCGAGGATATGCCAAGCGCATCAGTTCTCAATACCACAAGTTAATTTAATTTAATTAGTCTACGTGCTACACTAATTTCCATCTTGCTGACAATAGCAACTCTAATGGAGCAAGGAGTGCCCGGATGTGATGATGACACCTACCGTTACAGTTACTGCTCCAGTCAACAGTGATGGACTCCCCTCTTCGGTCTCTGATTCCTGCCACAAACCGGACGTTGGTGTGCTCGTCATCTGTGGACCAGACGTGCCAGAGGTGTCAGATGACGGCATGTCTTCATTAACTCTGCTGGACTGATCTGACTCTGAGCCACCGTTATCACCCTGGTTCTCTTCTTCATCATCACTGTGGCCTTCGCTGAGACTGTCGTCATCCTCTCTGGCATTCTACAATGTATAAAGAAAGGAATGAAGCTTGCGAACATATACCGGTACATGTATACACGAGGGGCTGTTACCACAAATGTGGCAAGTTTGTGTTTTAAGTCCATTACGAGCCAAGTCTGGAGTCTGATTTAATGTACATGTATTTTCATTCACCACCATTATTAAAATATTTGAAAAGGAATGAACAATTCTTAAGCTTACCTGACTGTCTCCCAGTACCGCCTGTTGATGGCCAACATGCCGTAGCCCTGCAGTTGCTGCCTTCTGCAACTCCTCTACCGAACGTAACCTCGTAATTCCGGAAAAGGGAACGTCTCCTGGCCACCAAGTCGGTCTGTTTTTCTTGTAATTTATTTTGCCGTCCGCCGCTGTACCTGAAGAACGAGACCGAAACAAAAATAATATTTACAAAAAATCGTGTTGACCACGGTTGCTGCTCCAGCCTGGCCTACAACAATGTGCATGTGAAGTTCTTGCGTCAACGATTTTCTTTATTTCATTGAAGGAATATCATGATGTCATCAGCCTGCTTTCCTTAGAAATTCAGATTCAGATTCGTCTCAAAAATACCGGTATATTCGTACATGATGCTGCCACAGAAAAACAATCAACTCGACTCGAGATAACGTGTCTTATTTCGGGGACAAAGAAGAATTTTAATGTTAATTTTGTCTCAACTTGAGACATGATTACCCCAAAGAGAGATTATTTTTCCGACTTGAGATCAGATGCCAATTTTCCGACTTGAGATCAGATGCCAAGACAGGTAATCTCGAGTCGAGTTGAATTTTTCTTTCTCAGAATACCCAAATTAGGACATTTAATTACATGGGTGTAGAATTGCTATTGGCCTTCTGTAAGGGAGTAACGTTCAAGTAAAACCCAACATACACAAATAGGTCGAATTTCCTGAAGTAATTAAGACGCCATAAACAAGGAAGTGTAGGTGTCATCGCACATGAGCGTGGCATGCTCATTTCCAGGAAAGGTGAGCGCTAATTAATTAATTATTTCGGTTAATTGTTGACACTTTCAAAATACCTCCCCTCACCATTGAAAGGATAAAGGAATTTAGTCCCTGGGCATAATTAATAAACAGTCAGTACCGGTATTTAAGGAGCTCACACGGCAACAAATAATCAGAATGAGATATGACGACGGATTAGAATATGGATTGCAAGTATTTTGTGGATGCTTTACGTATTGATGGCACGGATGACAAGGATAGACGGCGAAAAAAGAAGGGAAAGGTCTCCAAAAAGGATGAAATATTTCAGGCTATACTTCCCATTGGAAAAGAAAAAAGTGATTCATCTGCGTACATGTAAGTAAAATGTTTTCCTCCGTGTATCAATATCACAATCAGAATAATTTAGAATAATAGGTTGTACCGGTGTAACATTTCTTGATGTGGCCCATTTGCAGTGTCTCCAACAGAGTAGCCCTATCTATAGAAACAGAAAACAGTAATACTCACTTTGTCCCTGGTACGCAATCACCAGCTTGCGAACAGTTGATCTTAATTGGTCTTTGTCCATGTCAGCGGGGGGAATCTTCGGTGCCGAAAAAACTGTCACGGCATTTTCATCAATTTGCTCTCTCCCTCTCATAATTCTCTTTGTAACTTGTGGTAGGCCCAACTTCATAGCTCTGCACAATGCAGGTGTCCCAACAGTGTTCAATCCACCTTCCTGAAGAAGGTAACTAAAACTCACAGAGTATCCCAGATCCTGGGCAGTCTGAAGTTGTTTCATAATTTGTTT
>NMRB01000465.1:211102-230392 GCA_002633025.1 Notospermus geniculatus
ATTCCAAGGCAGCCATCTTGAATGCGCAGTGATTGCCTTGAGTTTCTGTGGCTTTGGATGCGGTCGCCTCATCACACCCTGCGCATGAACGAAATAGGTCACACAAAAACGTTGCGTTATTGATCAATAATTGGCAGATTGGGTGACATAATCGGTAAGTTTATATATAATATGCCTCAACTTATCCAGGAAATAAGGTTGGATGTCTTAGCAGGCCAAAATTCGGCGAAAATAGTTCCACGGTCGGTCACGTGGGTTTGTTGATAACAACATGGCTGCCTTGGACTTGTGTCCGAGGTGAAATGCGCCGCCCAGTGGATAGATAAGCAGTTCGCCTCAGGTCGTTCCGAATGACGCAGGCTTAATGAAAGCCCTGATTTTGTGTGCGTAGTGTACTCTATCGGCGAATAGGGAAATCAGCAAAAACATCGCCAAGCTGCAGGAAAAAGCGGACTACCTCGTAGTCAATAAGCAATTAAGCTAAAATTTGGGGTATAGTCTCCTGATATATCGGACTCTGTGTTTAAGTAAAAAAAACCCAGGTCACTTGGAGTTCTGTTGAGTTATTATGATTTTTATTGCGATGTTTATGAAAACTGACTCGTCATTTGTCAGAAAATTCCAACTTCAACTCAAAAAATAACGAATATTTCAGTGCGCTATTGTTGAAACAACTGGCCGAATTCGTTAATAAACATGTAAAATTGATACTAGTGTAATCAATCTAACGTTTTGTTGGGCTTGCTTTTGTATTTTCATGTTTTTATCGGGCCCGACCGTCTCTGGTCAAAAAGTTGCGCGATCGGCGGTCACGTGACCAAAATCCGGCCAGAGTTCGTCATGACATTTTTATGTTAATGAGGGCCGTGCGTATCGGCTATAGTGTGACGGCTAAACGGCCCTTTATGTACAGGTCAATCAGCAAAAACTTGGTTAAAAGATTCTGAAACAAAAACCAATTAAGGTAAGAATGAGGAAGTAGGTCACATTGACCTCTTTACACTAAAAACCCTCTTTCAGGAAAACCACTGGATGGATTTCAAAGAAATTCGGCAGAAGTGTTCAGCAGATGATGCCGATTCAACGAGGTGATTTGCGGAGCCTCACTTTTACACCAAGGGATGGCAGCCATATTGAATATATAATTAGGCGCTGCTCAATATTATGCAAAAACCCTGTTTCAGGAAAACTACTGGAGATATTTCAATGAAATTTGGCAGAAATGTTCATTGGATGATGGTGGCTCAACCTGATGATTTGCGGAGCCTCACTTTCACTCCAAAGGGGATGGCAGCCATATTGAATAAATAATTAGGTGCTGCCTAATATTACGAAAAACCCTGTTTCGGAAAAAACTACTTGAGTTATTTCAATGAAATTTGGCAGAAATGTTCATTGGATGATGGTGGCTCAACCTGATGATTTGCGGAGCCTCACTTTCACTCCAGAGGGGATGGCAGCCATATTGAATATATAATTAGGTGCTGCCTAATATTACGAAAAACCCTCTTTCAGGAAAACTACTTGAATAGTTCGGTGGATATATCTGCTGCAAATTTTATTTCAACAAAAAAGGTAACCTACCCGTTGTTTCCAAGACACAACATGCACAAAGACAAAGATTTAAATTATGGCAGTATTTCGAGGTCTCCATCTCTGTAGTCATCCACTAAACGGTAAGTGTAAATGGCCTCGTCATTTTCATACTTGATGTTGTACCATGCGGGAAATCCTGGGACCTGAGAAATGACTCGCGCACTGTACTGTTCTCCATCTTCAACCCTATGTTTTACACATTTTCCAACTAAGAGAGGTACATGTACGTGTTCCTTTTCTTTTTCATTTCTAGAAATAACTGTGACTGCTTTGCACTTGACTAGCGGAATCAATTAAGGCAAGTAGATTAGCTTTCAATTCCACATGTGATTTTTGCACTCGGGTTTTCTTATTGTTGGTGTCCTTTCTACTAAAAACAAACACAGAGGGATCTTCATGATGCTGACACAGAACCTCATTGCGAAACTTGATTTGCTTCTGTAATGGCCTAGGCCTGCGTCCATGATCATGATCAGCAGCAGCAAATCCTCCATTTACGTCACTTCCTGTTGATTCGAAATCTATTAAAAGGGGGCAGCACAATTATAGGAAGCGTGTATAGGACGGGGTTAAAGGTTTGGGCCAGTTTAATGACAAATTCCTTGAATGGCATTGTTAAGAAGGGCTTGAAAATTACACTACACAAAGTTTTTTGGTACTCCTTCTTTACACAGTATGATATGCACAACGTTTCTACCAGTGTTCCCTGGTCGTCTTCAGGTGGCTGAATTCAGCCACCTGAAGACGACCAGGGAACACTGGTAGAAACGTTGTGCATATCATACTGTGTAAAGAAGGAGTACCAAAAAACTTTGTGTAGTGTAATTTTCAAGCCCTTCTTAACAATGCCATTCAAGGAATTTGTCATTAAACTGGCCCAAACCTTTAACCCCGTCCTATACACGCTTCCTATAATTGTGCTGCCCCCTTTTAATAGATTTCGAATCAACAGGAAGTGACGTAAATGGAGGATTTGCTGCTGCTGATCATGATCATGGACGCAGGCCTAGGCCATTACAGAAGCAANTATGCTTTTGTGCAACCGGCCCTATCAGGTTTACTTATCATTTCTTCAGGGGCAGTGTCGAGACTTCTCATACCTCTTATTTTAATTTGCATCATGAAGGTCATGGCGGCGTTTTCAAATTGTAATCGTAAATGTAAAACGTAAGCTTGCTAAAACTCCATGTCCTACAATTCACGTGTTATACTTGACAACCCTGGCTTTAGGAGGACGATCCCATTCTCTCCTTCTGGGCCAATACATCAGCACTCCATGATCAGTGATAAAGACGACATGGTGGCCATATGTTTGTGAGAGAAATGTGAGTGTACCATATAACTTTCGCTTTTCCTTTTTCAACATCCAGTCACCATAATGCCAGGTCTTAATCTTATAAACGGTACAAACGGCGGAAACAAGGCTTGACGGATGTAATAACAGTGTACTGGAATCATATTCAATTAAAACTAACACATCGCTGGAAAGAAACACGGCCTGTGTCTTTTCATTTTCGCACCAAATATTTTTGAAGACCATTTCATTTGATACGTTATACATTTTCCGCTGGTTTCTCAAAGTGATTGTAAAAGGTTGGAATTGAAAGGTGTAGAGATTCGTTTTAAAGTTACATTGGATGTTCATAAGGAACATAATATTATTATAATAACCGAAGTCATTTCTACTGTAAATGTGTCTGTAACCTAAATCTTTTACATACTCTAGCCCCAGAACAAACCCTCTATCTTTTAGTTTAAACCAATGTAAATCTGAAATCAGAGTCACGTTCATTTGTTTCATGTTCTTCCTGAAAAACAACACTTCGACAAAGGCATTGTCTTTGCACGTCGTCAATCTAATGTTCTTGAACTTTCTTCGGTGATTCGTTAGTCTCCTGTTGATTTTTTCAAATGGAATGATCAATTCTCTTGCAAAGTTGCCATGTAGATCGAAAACAATGGCTTTGGTTTTGTCCATTTCCTCTTTATATAGAAGTTGAAATTTTCCCTCCCTGTTGCCAAGGCAGATGACGTTATTGCCAATTTCACCAGTGATGTAAAGAGCATTTGGTATTCTAAAGTGACTCTTTAGCTTATACACTAGCCTTCTCCTGTCGAAAAAGTAAACAAACACATTTCGTGCTAAAGTCGCTGCAATTGACATATCCGCCAACATTATAACAGCTTGGCATTTCTGATGGTAGTATACCGTAGAATACGCCATCGGAAACTCCCCCTCGATATCGATGTCCTGTCCAGCCGATTGGGAAATTTATAAGTCAATGAGATTGAGGACTATGTCCTGTCCAGCCGATTGGGAAATTTATAAGTCAATGAGATTGAGGACTAGACTATCACTCCAATAGAGCGCAGCACCCAGACGGGTAGCTAGCTAGGCCTTCAGCGTCACGACGTCCGGTGCCCCATTCTGAACGCCATGACGTCACTCGAAAAACCTCCACTTGTTTCAGCGATCATGACGTCGTCTCAATCATAAAACCACATGAGTGGGATTTCCNTCGGGTGCACCCCCCCCCCAAAACTGGAACACACCTTATCAGGCCACACTTTTACACTTTTTATGCCCCCGACTAAAAAAAGTCGGGGGCATTATGTCGTGGCGCGTGCGTCGGTGTCGGTGTCGTCGTCGGTGTCCGTTAACATTTGGTTTCCGTCAGTTGGCTTGAGAACGCTTTGACCGATCAACCTGAATTTTTTTGTGAGGGTTGGTCTCTATGAGGGGACGGTTCCTTTCGATGACCAGCTCCGCCGCCCATCCAAGATGGCGGCTATATGGTGGCCAGCGTGAAATCGGTTTCCGTCGATTAACTTCAGAATGCTTTGACCGATCAACCTGAATTTTTTTGTGAGGGTTGGTCTCTATGAGGGGACGGTTCCTTTCGATGACCAGCTCCGCCGCCCATCCAAGATGGCGGCAATGGTGGCCAGCGTGAAATCGGTTTTCGTCGATTAACTTGAGAATGCTTTGCGCAGTCAACCTAAATTTTGTTGTGAGGGTTGGTCTTTATAAGGGGACGGTTCCTTTCAACGACCAGCTCCGCCACCCATCCAAGATGGCGGCTATGGTGGCCATCTTGAAATTGGCTTCCGTTGATTAACTTGAGAACGCTTTGCACAATCAACCTGAATTTTTTTGTGAGGGTTTGCATCTATGAGGGGAAGGTTCCTTTCGATGACCAGCTCTGCCGCCCATCCAAGATGGCGGCTATGGTGGCCATCTTGAAATCGAGTTTCCGTCAATTAATGTCGGATTGCTTCGCCCACAAACAACATACCAGTTGAGGGCATATGCCACGCTCTGCGTTGCTCTTGTTAAACAACTGTCATGTCATTTTATATGTGGTATGAGGCCGTTAATTGTGGCTTTTAGTGAAAAATTCAGGTAAATATCTCAAAGCATTGCAAAAATACAGCAAAATCAGTCAAAATCTGCTGTGCCGGAGCCATGCAATTATCCTGGTACATGTACCAGACGCCTGAAAGTGATGGTGCCCCCATGTCCAAAATCAACCACTGAGAAGGGCAGTGTATCATTTAGCATGGTGTTTAGTGATAATGATCGGGCAGTTATTGTGGCTTGCTTTTTGGATAAATGATGGGGAGCGCGCAGGAATCTACGAGAATATCCAAACAGAAATTGGAATATCAGTTCTGTGAGTTATTTAATCAGAAATGTAAAGGACACTGGGTCAACAAGGAGAAAAGATGGTTAGTGGCAGAAAAAGAACTGTGAACTGTGATGAGAATAGAGAACATTTTTTCTCAAGAAGATCAACCTGGGACACACAAGCCGCAGTGGGAAATCGGTATACACTACACGCGATTCGCCCAACGCATGCGATAGTTCTTTGTTATTTCATGCCGCAATGCCTCCCAAACAAAAGCAATTCGCGTGCGATTCCAAATCGCTTGGCGAATCGCTTCAAGTGCAGTGTAAACGGTCATTCTGAGGCGGGGCCGACCCGGGTCGAGCACGGCACGGTTCGTCCAGGCCAAAATTTCGCGTAGTGTAAAATAGTCTCGCGCAACCAGCCCCTCGGTCATACTCCGAGGTCATCAGACCGAGGGTCTGGCACGGAACGCAATTCTCATTGTAGTGACCTCATTTCGATGATTCGAAATGAGGTCAGCTTCGCTGATTGGCTAGTCACTACCAATGTATTATGCATGCATGCATGAAGTGCAGTGTAGTTGCGTTCTACGTCATCAGTTGTAAGTAGATTGTCCGCCATGATGGTTTTACAACGTTACAAGTCAAAGTAACCATATGGACCAGACTCTAAAATTGGAAATTTATTGGAAATTGCAAGAGTCTGGTGGCACGAGACTAAGTGTAAAAAGGGCTTATGATATCCAGTGATGATAGTCCGTCGGACTATAGTCCCTAGTGTTGGATGACCCTCGGACTATAATAACCAGGACTACCAGAAGTATTCTGATAGCTCGACTAGAAAGTGCCTGAGGAAGGCCCCCGGTTGGGGTTGAAAATTTGTGAAATTCGGAGACGACCCTTCGTATTATTTCATTTTTCAAGCAGAAACCTCTGAAACCTTGAAGGCAGTGCTGCGTATGCAGATGAAGTTCACCTTCTTTGACCATAGAACGACTCCAACCCCGATCCTTGTCTTATTAAGTATTTGCGGTGCAATACAGCAGTTTCCTTTGAAAATGTAAGGTCGATACGAAAACAGTCGACAAATGCTGATGGAAACACAGAACAAACTACACTCCAGGGATGATTTAACATGAGCAGCCACAGGTGCATCATCAAAACAACCATTCACAATTCTTAATATGAAAAAATGTGAGACAAATGCGACATGCATTGCTGAAATTATTAATGATGTTTGCAGGCACACGTTGAATAATATCTCGTTTGTAGAACTAAAGAATGTCGCCACTCACTCACGAGTTTCTTGTTCATATTTCTGGTTATATCCACTTCTCAGCTCATTGATCTCTGAATACCAAAGAAACTAAAGCAGTGGACGATGTTACAGAACATACGTTCCGTACCTTTAATATTTTAAAGGTTACCTGAAAGGGTTTCATCCACTTCTGGTTTTCTGCGTAATACTGAATGTAGAGCATTAATCAGGCAGCACGTAACTGAAAACCGCATGAAAATCGGATCACCAATTTCGAAGTGATGGGAATTTAAAAAGGATGACTACACACCCTGGCAACCATGTCAGGTGGCGGAAAACAGCACCTTTGATGTCATTGGATCTTTTAAGCACATAAAAAACATTATAATAACTCATTAAACAGTTAAAGGAGCTGGACGTCCAAATTGTAAACACTCACTCACTGACTGGTTCTCTATCCACGCGACGCCTGCGGTGCTACCACCTATTGTCGGTGATATGTACTGACGTGAATATCGTGAGTGAGTTGCATCGGACCGGGAACCAGTCTTACGATCACGGGGCGCTACTGGTGCTGCCACCTGCACGAAGGAATAAAACTAGTTTGCGGACCATGTTTGTAAACAAACCAGCTTGTTTACAACTTCGGCGTCTAACTCCTTTAAGGTGTAGTTTTGATGTATTTTTCTTGTGCAGTCAGTCGTACTGCAGAGCAATATTTGGATTTCTGGATAGCACATTTGACATCATGAACCCACCGCCTGGACAGCTATGGATACCAAGTTGTTTGGTTGTCATGTAGAAACTACATCTATTTTTGGTGTAACACTGTAATTAATGGTCCAATCTTCATGCAACTTTCACTGAATTGTTTTTTACTCGAACCACTTTTCAGAGAAAAAAATCATGAAATTCTTCTCAGGTAACCTTTAAAGCCTCACTGTATTGAATTCAGAAAGTGCTTGCGTCCTCCGACGTTAGCGTAGTGTAAAATGTACGGTGGTCTATCTGAATACATTAGAGCTCTGCCTGCAGTTTTTTCGATGTTTGCTGGAAACTTAGGGCTTGATTCTTTGAAGTACGTATCAGGCAAGCATTTTGGGGACCTTCACGAGGCTATGAGACCTCTACCTGCACTCTCCTAACACTTGGAAAATATCGTAAAATTCAATGCAGTGAGGCTTTAACTCTGTCAAAAAGCACGCTTTCATGTGAACATGTGGTGACATATCCGTCAAGGCATCCGCCCTGGTCATGACAGTCGATGGAACTACAGTAGAACCTCGCTTAGCAGAAACCTCCGCCAGCAGGACACCTCTCTACTTAGGACACAAAAATTCAGTCCCAAGTCTGTCCTTTCTATTCATCTTGACCTCTGTAATCAGGTTGACCTCTGTAATCAGGTTGACCTCTGTAATCAGGACATTTCTCATGCTTTGTTCACACTGTCACGAATCACGCCACGATTGAAATCGCGATCTTAAAGCACCACGGTATTGCACTTTCTGTCGACAGCCGGCGCCACCGACACCATTTTCCAATACTGTAGTTAAGCCTTTCGCCCCAGTGTTGGAGAATGTATGATTACACTACAATGCACGTAGTAGCATGCTTGGCTTACCAAGTCGTCAATAGAGGTCTCCCTTAACGCGGGTAGGTGTAACGCAGGATTGGGAAGCAATACTGTGGTCCTTTAATCGTGGAGTAATCGTGGTTGAGGAACCAATCACTGCTCATAGTCTGGACGCAAACCCCCGAAAAGAGGCGTAACCCCTTTTTCTCTGATAACAGCAGTGTTTTGATATTTTTTGAATATTTGGGGGTAGGCGAATCAGAATCCGCCGGGTGCCACCGCTTCACCCTTTAGCGTTTTGAGAAAATCACATTTGAAGTTCAGGACATTGATTTTATCATTGGACCCAAGAACTTAGCTTTGTACAGGAGAATGGGACCCGATGTACAGCTAACTTTTGAACGGTTGGATTTACACCCCGATATCACCTGCACAAGTTGATACAACTCTGAATTACCTTGGCTACAATGGGAGGACTGACTTCCTGGTTGTCACACATGTCTTCTTGGATTCCGTCACTTCTCTACTTACTGGTTCAAAAAAGATTTTTCTTTCACATTCTTTAAACACAGCTGAACTTAGAATCCCTCCTTAATCCTGTTGTGAAGGTTATATGCCCTAGACCGTATCCCTGCTATATGCCCTAGACCATGTAAAATTAAGAGTATCTGCCTTTGAGCCCTGCGTTGAGCCCCTTTGCAATAGGGGTAGATTCTTCAAAGAGCCCTGAGAATACACATAAAGAGTGACCAACTCCCCCGAGGCATCAACCCAATGCCCCCCCCGAACAAGACACAAACTATACTCCTCACACCTGTATTCTAGAGGGACCCTTAACCCTATGACCAAAAAGCATGCAGGCAACTAGGCCTACCTGAGGACAGATAAAGTTAAAGATAATATATCACGGATATTTTCGCGGGCCACGAAATTCATTGTTTATTTTCATTTTGTTTGTTTATGTCAAGACTTTCTTTGTCTTATGAGTAATTTGTTGGTGGCATGCCTCTCTAGAAATTCTGTTGATTCCAAAAGTATTCCTTTTGGTGGGTTAGCATCTCCCAAAAGTCCAAAATAACATACATGTAATGTAAACATCCATGTTTACAAACATTGAACGATTCACGCCACGATTGAAATCGTGGTCTTAATCGTGGAGTAATCCTGGCGATCCTATCAGGTCTTATCAGATCTTGAGGTCAGTCGTGGCAATCGTCTTGATCGTAGGAAAGTTTTGGCCTGTTTAAAAATTTTCTACGATCAACACGATTAATTGTTAATCGTGATCATCGCATCAGATCGTAACAAAACGCGACAGATCGCATCTAATCGTGCTTCCGAATCGTGGTGATCGGGATCAACCGTGGACTAGACGACCCGGGCTAGACGAACACCACCAGCTAGGCGGTCTTGAACCAAATTCATGTTTCGGTTTATGCTGTCTTCACACTATCACGAATCACGCCACGATTGAAATCGTGATCTTAATCGTGCAATAATCGTGGTGATCCTGTCAGATCTGATCAGATCTTATCAAATCTTTTCTGATCTTGAGGTCAGTCGTGGCAATCGTATCGATGGTAGAAACGTTTTGAACGGTTCAAAAATTTTCTACGACCAAAAAGATTTTCACGATTGCCGTCATGATTGCCCTCAAGATGTGATAAGATCTGCTAGGATCACCACGATTACTCCACAATCAAGACCACGATTTCAATCGTGGCGCCATTCGTGCCACCTGAAATTGACCAATCGCGAACATATCGCATCCAAGCGCATCAGAACGTATCGACTCGCATCACCTCGTATCCAAACGTGAAACTTCAGAGAATTAAACAAATATTCCACGATCAGCTACGAATGGCCAATCGTGACGTTCGTAACGGACCGCGCTCTAGTGTGAACGTAGCATAAACAGTGAAGTCGTGATACATTATCTTTAAGAGCTCACAATCAACAATTCTGAATGATTTGGATGCACAACAATCTTCCTCCAGCATCAACATCAACTTATGACCCTTGCATCATTGCTGTGTGAGCTCTCCCAGCAACTCTCATGTGGTGCCAATACACAACAACACAATCGCCTTAACTTGATTGCATGTAGTTTTTTGAAGATTTCCACCAGAACAATGGTGAATCGATACTGACTTACGGTATTGTCACTTCGTCGTTGATGCCACAAAATTCAAATTGGAAATAAAATGATATGTTTATGAATATGAAATTTTCCACATTTCCCCTAATAATGTTTTTTAAAGTTATTATCACTTACGTGCGTACTTTCCACGGAAACATATTACATGCACTGACTCGTTAAGACTCTTGTAAAAAAAATGCATCTTTTTTACTCATGTGATGTAGGAATTAAATCCAGGGTATTGACCGTGTGGGTATTGTTGGTATTGTGGATGTTGGTGAGCACATGGTCCATGGACCATTTCATTTATGGGCAATGTCTGTAAATGTCGATGATGCTTATCTGCCGCAGCATATGTCTCAGATCTGCGTGTTTAACAGCAGTATAATTTGCCTAAAATCAAAACAGAGCACAGGAATTGCCTCTTCTGGTGATTTTGATTAGTTTAACAGCATATTTAAAGGTTTTTTATTTCTCTCGAATGTAATCATGTAGAGATACGTCTGTCAAAAACCTGACACTCTTACCCAGTCAAGTAATATTTACCCAGTGAGGGAATATTTCAAGTACTGCTGGGCGAATTTTGACACGGTTTGTTCCATACCGGTACACGGTTTGTTCCATATGAAAGTACATCTTGTCATTGCTTGTTGGTCATATTTCTGCATCAAAGTTTTGGAAATTTGGAAATACCGTAATTATGCAATAGCAGTGACCTAATCATGTAGAGACACGTCCTTCAAAAACCTGACGCACTTACCCAGTGAATACAGCTTTAAGGGCGAGCCGTAATTGTGAATTTTCATATTGTTTCAATCCAGGCCCCTCTGAGAAAAGCAACAAAGACACCCCCAGTTGACTGTTTTATAGTCCAATGTGATCACTGTGCTTTATAGACACGGAAAATGAGGAAAGTCCCAAGGATTACCGCTTAATTACATTACATAATCGTAAACAAAGAAATTCACCAAACACGAAAAACAGGTACAATTTTCTTGGAGAGGAAGCATGTAAATGACACATTGAAGGTGTGGCAACAATGTCACAAACCCATAGAACCTGGGGTGGCGAGGGTGTCCTGACATGTTCTTCATGTACACCATACACGCTCAGTACAAAAAGGACAACCAGGAAGTAAAATCCAAATCCAATATGGCCGCCCTGTTTTGGAAAATCTGGCAGCATGCATGGAATTCACATGCCGAGTACTGTATACCTGTTGAAAATATTGCTGTCAAAATGGGTGGACTAAATAGAAAACACCTCGAACTTTATGATCCACATGTCGTTTGATCCTCAAAATGTACCATTTCGTGGGAAAGTGTACCGATTACTAGTCTTTTGTTTCAACTTATTAGCTAATTAGTGCGTTCCAAGATGCATCTCATTCAATTCTTTTTGACTTATAGACCCCGCAGGTGCCTTCATTTCCGTCATATATCTTGTACTTTTATGGTATTTTGACATCTTTTATTTACAACGCCTGGCCACGTTTCAAAAATTCAAAACATTGGCTCGCCCTTAACGGCGTTTGGTGTTCGCTGACGATGACAACTTATGACAAAAGAAAAGGCTGGAGAGAATATGGACGGCATCTTGACGAAATTTGCGTCCTCCTCCAATGCAATACATGTAAAAGTTGATGCCGAAATTCCAGTACCAGAACCGATCTACACATAGAAACTGTAGCACGAACCGTGATGACCAGTACCTAGGGGAGCAAAAAATGAAAAGGTGCTGGGGACTTAACAGAGGTTGGTCGATTTGGGGAAATCTCAGAAAGTACTACAGCTATATCTTCTTGAGAATTTCATGGTATATGGTCCATATCATTGATCATGACATAATACGGTGGAACCTGCCGCATTAAACACCTTGGTACTTTGAACAACTGTCTACTTTGAACACTTTTGAAATTCCCCGCCAGATCTAACAGTAAATGCAATTAGCAGGGCCTTTATACATTGAACACTTTTCTAATTTGAACAGTGCACAGTAATTTGAATCCCCACCAGCAAAATTCACCTTGGTAAATTGAACACCCGCCAATTGTTTCATCGAAATGTTTGATCATCATTAATTACTTGTTCCTCAGATGTCCTTAAATTGGGATGGGGCGTGAAGGTGTGAACAACAATCAGTTGTGGTTTTGTTTGAACAGCTAATGTGGGTAACTGGCTAGATAGGAACCAGCTTATGACCCTCATCTTCATTTAATTTACCCATGGTACATGTAAGCTTAAGCAAGGCTGTATAATGGTGTAAATCCTGCTTGAAAAATTTATATGTTTGATTAGAAGCGATGTGAGGTGGATAGCTGCCTAGACAGTAAATGTACCAGTACATGTATGCACCTTCATATCCTTCCTGTTAGTCCGAACTTTTGACAAGCTCCTTCTCACAGCTCCATTGTGTCTTCTTCATGGGAAGTCAGTTTCTACATTCGATATTGTCTTGGTGAAGTTTGAGCAAAATAATTAACACAATAAATCAGAATGATTGGGGAGTTTTTGGGACCTGTTAATGGAAAATGAGTTGAGTCACTAACGCCACCTAGTACGGTGACCCTTGGTACATTGAACACCTCCTTACAATGAACAAGATACAGAATAGCACAAAATTGACACACAAAATGATAATAGGCAAGAAGTCAATCTCCAGAATTCCTTACAATGAACACTTTTGAAATTCCCCTGTGAGTGTTCAATGTAGACAGGTTCCACTGTATATCAACCAGCTCCTTCTGTTGTTTCACTACTTCCTGTAATTTTGAATTTAGAATTAGAAAGCATACTCCAGTTCAATCTGATGTTTTACATTTACTCATTCTATAAATGTCTTACCTGTCGGTCATGTCGTACATGGTATCCACTTGGAGACTGTCGTACAGCCGCCGAGGCAGAGAGGTCACGATGTAAGCTATTGATACAGAAATCAACATACGAGTAAGGTAATTATCAGAAGCTTTGCTGTCACTCCCCACAGCCAGACGTCGACGTTCCTGTGCTTTCCTATGGTATGTGACGATAATTAAAATATTGCCGAATAAAATTACGAAGAAGGGAATAATGGATGCTAATATCACTTGGAGTATGCCAATCATAGTATTCACCCATTCCTGCGGCGCTTTCCAGACCAGAGTATCTTGGGCAACGTCATTTTCTACCAGTTCCGTTATGACCCAGTAATATGAATTGAAACTACTCATAAGGAGAAACAAGGATATCATTGTCCAAATGGCACGTTTTGGGGTACATACGAACTGTGCCTTCATTGGATAACGCACTGCTATCAGACGATCTACGGTCATTGCAGCAACGTAAAAGCCTGACGTCATCGCACACGATCCGACCCAGAACCAGCTGAATCTGTAAGAAGCCATTACAAAAAATAATTCATCCCGACGGTGACAATTTTAATATTCGATTGTCGGACAGCCATTGTGTGTCCAACAATCGAGCCGCCCGTAAGTGCAAGTCAAATGGTGCTATGTCCTACATTAGTGAGGTTTCGCAAATCTGACGAAATGCGAAGTACGAAATACGAAATTGAACTTCATTTCCATTATGTACTGTATTTCAGGAGACGTTGGAACAAAAAATTTCGCCTGCTGCAAGAGCGAATTTTAGCCGACAGAGTTACGTTTCCACTTCGTCAGGCGCGGATCCAAGGGGTGGGGTGGGGTGGGGTGGGGGGTGGGGGCGCACCCGCCGCACGCCCCCCTTTCGGCCCAAAAATCTTTAAAATCGACCGTGAAATTCTGAAATTTGGAGCAAATCTACCGCAGATTTCAATGTTTCTAGCACAGTGCGCCCCCTCTTTTCCGAAATCCGGGATCCGTCCCTGTTCGTATCTACGAAGTGGAAATTTAAAACTTCACGATGCACCGTAACTCTCACGGTCTTATATAATACGCCAAAGGATGCACTGGCGGAAGGGACATTTGTGGTAGCAACCATCTCCTGATACGTCATGGAAATGAAGTCGAATTTCGTATTTCGTACTTCGTGTTTCGTCAGATTCGCGAAACCTCACAAATGCTTTGTTCTTTCGAAGTTCTTAAGCAGCATTCAAAGCCATCTCTATCTCGGCTTCTGTTGAAATCCAGGGCCCATATTCAGAAAACCTCGCTGGGCTTAGTTACCTGATAAAGTGCCCAGTTTGTACAGATGACTGTACACAACCAGCAACAAACTAAGCTAGCAAGGTTTTATGAATATAGGACCAGAAGCCGAAGACAAACAAGTAATCTGCGAAATACTCAAAGACTAAAATACAATGTAATACAATACATGCGTTCCGTCTGGGTTGTCAAAATGTACCAACTTATCAACTTTTAGTGTAAAAAGCTAAAAATTCCATCTGCTTTGAGAAGGATATGGGCTGAGAGGTCAACCGACTCACTTCTTCCTATAACTCAATAAGAGAACTAGTGTAGCCCTATGCATAGTCTATACATACGTTGCAGTGCACTACGAATGTACTATGAAAGCATTATCTAGCTGTTATTTTCACATGGCTCACTCGGGGACGTTTTGGGGAGATCGTAATAAGGAATGCCTAGACCACTCCATGAACAAATGTCCACTGCACCCGACAACAAATTAAAATTATGCACGTAGTGCATAATGTAGTGCACTTTATTGAACAGTATGAACATCCCTCTCTTAATCCCCGTCTTAATCCGTGCCTGCATCAGAAAACAAATGGCTCACCTACACCGCACTACCTACGGGTGTCCTGAAAAGGACGAACATGCTTTGAAACCTAATCAGGAACCTGTTGTACCAACATGTACCGACGAAACTAAATATACAGCATATTTCTCTATTGTTGACTAGTTTCTCTTCATCCCTTGGGCGGTTAAGTACTTCAACTTCAGAAAATCTTCTTCAAAATAGGTCTGCGATGACTGCAAGGTGAGATGAACACCGAATTCCCGTTTTTTTATTGGAAAACGATGACAATCTACAATTGCAGCTGAACATCTTCCCCTCACTCTATACACGGTCAGTCCACAAACTTGACGCGGCTTTTACAGTGAAATGGTCCTTGGACCATGTGCTCACCTGGTTGGACATAACCTGAGTCATGACAGTGTACATGTTATGAGCAATCTGGTTCAAGTCATTCCCGCGTTACAGGACGTTGATGATTTTAGGGTTATGCCACCTGGCGGCCATATTCGATGTCTGATCGGGCCGAAACTTCACATGCACATAAAGGTCATCTAGAGGGAGCCGCATAGCAAATTTGAGCGCTTTGGTCAAGTCGTTCCATTGATGATTTTTGGGTTATGCCACCTGGCGGCCATATTTTACGTCAAATCAGGCCGTAATTTGACGTGCACGTGAAGGTCATCTAGATTGAGGTAAATATCAAGTTTGAGCACTCTGGGCCAAGCCGTTCCCGAGTTATAGCACTTAGATGATTTTCAGGTTAAGCCGCCTGGCGGCCATATTGCATGTCCAATCGGGCCGAAACTTGGTATTTTTTTATAAACGTTTTTGCAAGATATGAAGTCGCTCGGTGAAATAATGACGTACTGTAGCAGGTTCTTTAAAATACTTTTGTAGATCTTTGACCTCTGTGACCTTGAAAAGTAGGTCAAATAATGTAAAACCCGTTATATATGCTATGTATTCTTTTAGGATACACCAATGATAAAATTTGTAGACGAACCAGTTATCAGATCAGGAGTGATTGCACTTTTTGTGTGTTTGGTTTTGTCCACCTGGTGGCCAAGCCAAGAATCGAATCGGACCGAAACGTGGTGTCACAGATCATATGGCCAAGGGGGTATATATGTAGGCCTATCAGGTTTCAGATCAATAGCCCCATTCCGAACAGAAAGCGCAGAAATGAACATGTTTTGTTGACGATTGACAATCAAGAGTCGTATAGGGCACTGACTTGTCCCCATGGGCACTCATTAAAGTGGTCCTAAACCGCCAAGCAAAAGTTGGCACCCGATCATTTTCACCGCCCACGAAAATGGAACTTCCGATTTCCGCTCCTGGCTTCTGAGCATGCGCAGTACGCTACCTTCGCTGAGTTTGTCAACGCTGAGATTGTCGTGCAAACCGCAGCAGACAGGATGCCGAAGCGAGAAGTGAAAGAAGGGAAAGGGCGGCCTAAAAAGGTAGCAAATGCCGACCAGCGGCTGTGGATTGTCCAGAAACATTATCGAAGTGGCTCATAATAAAGAAAGAACTCAGTTTTAAGACGATGAGGAGGTTGTTTGTGTGTATGGCATCATTAACATAATGCCGGACTGCGGAACTCGCCGCCGTGCCGGTGTAACGTCAGTGAATTCTGTGGTTTCTTTTGAGAAAAGACCAACTTGCCTGGCATACATGCATGTACCGGCCGACACCGTCATCAATGGTGTCACTCGTGTCGGATTGAACACTCTTAGGCATGAATATATCCGCTAAAACTCCCCGGAATCGAGGAGAAATCTCGACTCGGTGAACTGGTTGCATCCATGTTGCTTTGACAATCAGCTGTCACACAGCTGTCAATTATCAGAACTTGCCCAATCAGTGATCGCGTAGTAAATTCCATAGTAATCACGTGACGTGATGATGGACAGGCGTTCATTCATCCTGGCGTAGCGCGGGAAAATGAAAACGAGGCTGTCTCGCTCGCCCCGGCGGTTTAGGACCACTTTAAGTCAATGGTAGCCACTCCACCCCAACCAACCCAACACACACACCCTTTTTAATTCATTGCTAAACCACTTATACCTGTGCACTCACAAAATCGGTGATTTCAGATCTTTCAATCACTGATTAATTGACAAGGAATTCCTGTAAGTACTTACGGACCTCGCCCGACTTCAGTTTTGAGTTTTAATAGACGACCCATTCCACTAGGCCTACATACAGGACGCGAGAATCGTCTAAAGCCTGCCGCACACGAGAGAAATTAGCTGAGCAAAATGTCATTCGAGGATTTTTACTCAGTCAATGCCCTCTCGTGTGCGGCGGATTTCTTGCGAGTTTTTTTGCCTCAACTGCGCTTGAGCACAATATTCAACGTGCATTTTTTTCCTCGCGAGGGAAAAACTTCACCGTGTGCGGCGGGGACTGCGTCGTTTTGCTATAGAGCATGCGTAGAAAGCACATGACGGCATTAAATGGTAAGTCGCCGTGGAAGTGTAGGCCTACTGTCCGTTTTAATCCAAGATCCTTCGCCGCACACGAGAGGAAACTGACGGAGTAAAAATCCTCGAATGGCATTTTGTTCAGTTAATTTCTTTCGTGTGCGGCAGGCTTAAAGGGCGACATCCGAAAGATATTGCCCGGCGGGCACTCATTGCCATGGGAACGCACAGCGCCATCTGTTAATCGACGGTGACACTACGCTAATCAAAACAAAAACACAGGCCCCGAGAGAGCTATTAGAGAGTTTAGAATATGTATCTAACCAAAAAACGCTAGTTTGTAAAAAACACACCCCGAGCTCACGCATTCGTGAAACTAGCGGTTTTTTAGATACGCGTTCTAAACTCACTGATAGCTCTCTCGGGGCATGTGCCATAACGCACAGCGCCATCTGTTAATCGAGAGTGACACTACGCTAATCAAAACAAAAACAAAGAGTGCCCACGGCAATATCTTTCGGATGTTTCCCTTTAGACTGAGCGGATTATATCTTATACAGTATCTCACTTTGGATCGCGACTTCAACCATTTAAAGGAACGAAATTAAGATTTTTTTCGCCCCAAAACAGTCCAAACAGCACTGGCAGTGCACAGAAACATGTAAATGTGCGACCTCCCATATTACTTTCTTAAAAAATTTGTTGCCGAGATGACACAAAATCTGAGTGGGTGCTATGATAAGGCTCCGTTTGGGGCAGACTTTTAGAGAAGCTGTTTTTGTGTAGACTGCCTCAGAAGTCTACTTACCTGTACACTCGTCCCCAGTGGCCTCGAGCTAGTTATACGCTCTCAACCACTGGCACAGATNATGCTTGGGTACTCTATCATGTTTGGAGTCCCACTAAAACATGGCGGATGTCCCAGGTTATTTCAGACACTGCCCGCGCTGTGGCGCGGGTGTTTTTTTTTAAACGCGAGAGGCCCTGGTTTTATGCAAGCAGTTCAGCTTTAACATACTCAACGTCACATACGACCCGATGTGGGACAATACAGCGGTGTAAGTACTTCGCCTTCAGCATTTTTTGGATTGCCGTGATTGCGTCCATAGAAACAACACCGCCTAAGGTTGTTTGAAAGGTGATCGGTCATTGGCTGGTTGATCCCGCACTTTCGTCAACGACTGGTAGTGACATCTAGTGTTCAGAAACGGACTTTGGCACCAAATGTTTCAGTGGTTGAGGGTGACAGCTTCGAGCGGAGGCCGAGACCACTGAATTATTGAGTGTAACTTACCTGTAGAGAAACATTCTTGGCAATAGGTGGGGCCCCCAGTGGTAAGCTTCGATGGTCATGAATGCAAATGATTCCAGCATGACCAGGCTGTCCATGATGGCGGTTCCGGCGATGTACCAACAGATGCTAAGACGACGGTTATCCTTCCGCATGGCGATCAGAAAACTGAGAAAATTACCAGGGATCCCAAATCCAAGTGGAATAAGATTACAATAATACCAAACAAAATGTATGGCCCAAAGAAGTGGCGGCAGTCGCGGATCTATCGTCGTAGTTGTGTGCGCACTGGACTGGAATGGTCATCATGTTGCCCTTCATTATGGGAGAACCATGAGAACGGGAGAACTTCAGCTTTGAAATCGGCTTTCGCTGGACCGAGGATAATGAATGTGATTAACACCATCGGTAACATAAATTTTATTGGATGCGATAAGACCTTCAGTAGAATTTTAAATAAGTGCTTTGGCAGAGGACACGTACGACAAAGATACATGTACGTGTATGGGTGTGGTTAGCACCAAATTAAAGATATTAAATATTTATATGGAACATTTCTTCACTTTTGAAATTTCGAAAAAACCTGATAAAACTGAAAACAATGAAGTCGAGAGTGGGGACATTGGTATTTGTGTAAAAATAGAACAGGTAACACAACCCCGATATTGCACCGGGAGCCCGGGGGGGGGGGGG
>NMRB01000465.1:230412-245894 GCA_002633025.1 Notospermus geniculatus
AGGGTGGCTGGAAAGCTAACGAATCTTCTGGCACACTACAAAATTGTATGTATGTGCATCGGACTGGTCGACTGGCATGAAAGCAGTGGTGGGTGCGGGAGATAGAGCGTTTTGAAATTTTGGTACTCACTTCATCATTGGACTGGTGGACTCCGCTTTCTACAGGGGCAGGGGAAACAATGTACATGTACAGCTAACTTCTGAACGGTTGGATTTAGACGACTCTATAAATGTATCACTCTATCTCCCACACCCACCACTGCCTTCATGCCTGTCGACCAGTTCGATACACAGGGATACATATACAATACAGTAGTGTGCCAGAAAATTGGTTATTTTCCAGCCACCCTGACCCACCTGGGCTCCCGGTCTATCACCTATGGGGCGCAAATAGGGGCACACTTTGAATAACTGTGATGGAAAATTGCATTTCATCAGAAGCAGGTTGGGTGAGTTAAAATTTAGCTCACCCAACCTGCTTCTGATGAAAGTAGCGACGGCAATATACGTTTTGGGCGCTGTTTGTAGGCGGTACTTTCCTGTGACTCCCTGCCAGCGCTGAAATCACAGTATTTTGTGTTTTCTGTCACTTCGTGTAACGTTAGCTTGCAAATGACAGTCTCGTATAGCTGATACAATACTTTTTTTTGTCCTGCTGCACATGTCACTGGAAACAAACTGCTGCGGGCATTTTATAGTCGGCTGATTTTCAGGAAAAAAGGATATTCAATGGGAGCAGGCTGATGGCCACTGGCGTTCTAGCTTGGTAGTTTTTTAATCACTGGTTTTACATTACTGCGAATATCAAAGATAATTTGACAAATAAGCGTGGATGTGTTTCGTATCGTGATTCATTTGTTTGTGTTTTATACACAATAATATTTCCTACAGCCTACTGTTATGGCAAGCCGTGTGTACACCTATTAGAGAAACCCGGTATTTCTAAGAAAAACTTGGTATTTCGATCGAAAAACCATGTATTACGCCGAAAAACATGGTTTTAAGCGAGTTACTTGGTTTCGACAGAAATACCTTGTTTTTCGCTTAAAACATGGTATTTCCGTGTAAAGCGAGAAACTAGGTTTTACGTCCGTATCTTGAAAAAACCTGGTAATTCTACCGAAAAACATGGTTTTTCGTGAATTACCGAGTTTTAAGCAAGAAAGTTGGAGAAAAACAAGATATTTCGAAAGGAACTTGGTTTTTTAAGAATTACCAGGGAATTCAATTTTCGCTGGTTTTCCCCAGTCGAACTCGTTCCCTGGTCTCGTTCCGTGAATTTGTTACCTTGCTGTTCTTCCAATGGCAATAAAGCAGTCACATGACGCTGGATAATCTGTGGTTGACACAAGCAACCTCTTAGTTCTCTAAGCATGTTAGGCATTGGCCTAATGCTGCTCCCGTGACTAAGAAGAGAATCGGAACTGTGAAAGTCTATATCGTTTCTTTGTGAAAGTAAGAGCATGGTGGTATAAAATAATTTTATTCTATTTATTTGATTTGATTTTATCTTATTTTATACCTCCATATGGTAAGAGACAATTGCCGACGAAGAATTCTTACTTCACGGAAAAATGTCTCTAATAGGTTGTGAAGCTCGATTAGAACGGCCTGGCAGAGGGCAACGCACATAGGCCTAGCCACAGACACAAAGCAGTAGGCCTAATACAGGCAGTCAGGCATATTAGAAATATACGGCTTGTGGTATTCGACTCGACGCGACGCGACCACTCGATGACTCGATGGTTGCTAAGGACTGTGTATTGGAAAGATGCTTTTGATTGCTGTTTTCCCAAACCTTTAAGCAAATTTGCGCCTCCCAAACTGCACCCAGATTTGGAATTTAAAAACAATGACTGCTACATGCATATTCTTGTCTCTTAGATGCCACAGCGTATTACAACATTAATCTTAAAATCCTTCCACCCCCCCCCCAAACGAACTGATGGCATGCCACATCCCCTTCGAACTCCGGCCCATTGAGCCACTTCTAAGTCAAGTGAAAATTTCTTCTTAAATGCAATGACAGAGAGTTTCCAAATAAAACATGCTGCATGTATTGCTTGAATTGCATGGTGCTATGATGGCACATAGGACAGACATCACAACCTATTAATCTTGCAACGAAACAGAAGCTGAACTAAAGGAAGTGTCGACAGTCAACGTTACTACAAGGATGATTCTTATGTTATTCAAAATAAGTATGAATGATCCTCAAAATGTCACAAAATACCTCATCCATCCTCCCACAAGTGGGCTAGGTTTGTTTGCCACAGGTGTCACTAGATGGCAGCACATTTGATCAAGGAAGGATTCCACCAGGTTGACACGCTGCGGGTGTATTCGAATCCTTGTTCTTGACCATACTCATGCTGACCCAGTTCATGTACAGACTTGCTGACTAAACTCGAGAACGGCAGTCTCGAACGCCGAGAAGCCAACCCAAGTCGAGCCAAGAATGCGTTCTCTTCACTCCCCATTTGAGAAGAACACGTTCTTGGCCCATTCAAGCCTGGTGTCAGCAACTACATGAACTGAACTGCTGGGCCGGCATGGTGTTGTTGGGAATCTGGGCTGACTTCGATTGTAACTCGACATCTTACTCGAGTTGAAAATCTGCCACCGGTATGACGTCAAAAAAACACAATGCGCATGCTTACCCGCGTTTGGAATCGAATTCCAAAATGAGATGAATCGTTGTTGTTGTCAGTTCAGAACTTCTATTTCCAATGCGACCGTTCACATTAATGTTTTAGCAGGCGTTTTAAATTGACAAGAATCAGCTATAATCAGCAAATCGGGCAAACGAAATGATGACATGTTTCATCTTTGATGAAAATAATGATTATAATAGCGTCAACGATGAATAATGTGTACACCAACAACACCGTTGCCATGGTTGCTATGTTTATGGCTTGGCCAGAGTCCCCGAAGATGATCAGGCCATCATCATATTTAAAAGTTCTCAGGGCGCTGTCCCACTTATTTCTGGCAAAAACGACGATTTTTGAATGAGGATAATAAGCATTAATTCCATTTTCCGACAAAAATAATCCACGTCCGTTTCACATGCCACCATTTTGGAAGCCATCTTGGACGAGTAAGTTTTTCGCTACCCTCGACTGGTGGTGGGTTGGTCGGGCCCGGTAGATTCGACTCCATCTTTGTTGCAAAAGTTAGGCAACTCCGGTAGATTTTGCACTTCGATTGTAACTCGGGCCCCGAGTTCAACTCGAGTGACAATCCAAGTCAACCATGGATTCGAATATGGCTGGAGGCGCCCAGGTGACGTCATCGTGTCATGTGGTCAGTCTTTTTCCGCCAAATTGTGACACATCATTTTGTTGAAACAAAACATTCGACCACACTTGTCGCTACGTTCAGAGAGTCACAGGCGTGGACAAGGGGAGTGCAGGAGAGAGAGGAACCAGCCAACACTTCCCACATCCTTCGTTTTACCATCAGCTGTGTCACTCCATGTTCTGGCATTTATTTGAACACCAATACAAGTCCAACTTGGCAGTCAGACCTTCACAAAAATTTGTTTCGACTTATGTCGGCTACTTTTGACATTTTGCTGAATGGAGTTTCCAAATAAAACTTCTTGTACTGCTTGAGTTTCATGGTCTCATGATGGCACATTTAGGACAGACAACCTACTGACCTAGCAACAAAACAGAACTAAAAGATTAGTGTCGACAATAAACGTTACTACAAGGATGATTCTTATGTAATTTACAAATGTATATGAATTATCCTCGATATGTTTGTCACAAAATATCTTATCCATCCTCCCAGAAGTGGGGTAGGTTTGTTTGCCACAGTTGTCACTAGATGGCAGCACTTTTAATCACTTTCGACACTGTGGTCGAGTTCGATTGGAACCTGTCGATCGATCAGATCAATCTGACTGGCAATCGAACTCGACAGAACCTAAGGGTAGCTACCAGCGTGACGTCATATTTGACCTATTTACGGAGGCAAGCACACCAACAAACAAAGGACTTTTTGTAAAGAGAGGACCTACAGGCTCTCTTACGGCCCTAAAATTCCTAGAATTCCTACTTTTTTTTCAATCTCCCTAAAATCCCTAATTTTACACCCATTTTGGGCTATTCTCCCTAAATATCCCTAATTTTTGTCTTATTCCGTGTCCTTCCGCGGGCGCTGATGACGTCGAAGCAGCGTCGAGGTGCACGGCATTCACGACTACATCTGAAGATGCTCTGGATTCCATCAGTCTTCACATGGCCGTAGGAACAGGGGCAGGGCCCCCCAATATTTGGCTTGTCAAAAATAAAAAGTTGGCAGGCTCAGCATTTGAGTGCCTTTAGTCCCCAAAAGCCCAACAATACTTACATGGCTAGAGTGACATGATAGAGTACCAAAGCATGTAGATGGCAGCACCTTATTTGCGTCCTGACCACCAAGAAGTGATCAACGCTGTAAGTGCATGTGCATGTAGGCCAACATATCAGAAAAGCGAAATACATGTACTGAAAAAGTGTTCAAATGAAAAAAGGAAGAGCCCGGATCCGGATTCGAACCTCCAAGTATTGGCTTGGAAGCCCGGCACGTTTTCCACTACACCAGCAGTTCGCTGGTTTATTCGTGCCCTTTTTCTAAGTGAAGTTATTGCGTATTTGGTATAGTCGTCTCCAGGTTTCGCAAAGGAGTAAATGCCTATGTAGGCCTATTGTTCGTTCATCTAATATTGATCATATGGCCGAGGTTACAGGAAAGGCACAATAGGGCCATGACACGTCAACATTCGGTGGCGAGGAATATTTGTGAGGAGTCTTCCGCTTGTTTTGGGTTATTTCGGCTACTTTTGACTATCAGGATGTGTAAGGTGAGCATTCATAGCACTGTTTTCCGTCTTTTTTCATTTCGGCCTCGGTTCTCATATTTGCTAGGCCTAAATTGGGGTGTTTTGTTCGTCCCTATGCTCAGTGTGTGCATGCATGTTCCGGAGGCCTATGGATAGGCGGGGCCCGATAGATGAAACATATGGCAAGTGAATGTTGTAGGCTAATTTTTGAGTTTATGATAGTCGTGTCAGGCCTAGACGTATAACCAGCTTCTCTTATATTTGTTTTATTACAGCTCTTTCGTCTTTTCATGAGATGGGCGTGTACTGTCTGTATAGCCTGTACATACCGATGGCCTACATGGGCTTCTGGTATGTAGGCCTACATGCACATGTACATACAGCGTGACTTCCACTTGTTGATGGTCANACAAAATTGGAACAGATACAGTATCATGCTGGAATTGTTGTGAGCGGTGCCTTAAAACTCACGAGTTATGAGAAACTTCTGACCGAACTTGGCTGGCAAACAATACGTGAAAGAGTAACTTTTTATAGAGTTTGTCATATTTTTCAAATTGTCAATGGTCTTTCTAATCCATTCCTCCGTTCCTATATTCTTGATCGTGTTCGAAGAAATGATCAAGAGCATTATTTGAGAAACCGACCTGCAATTTTAGCACCGCCACATAGAACTAGAAGATACGCCTTATCATTTTTACCTTCAAGTATAAAAATTTGGAATCTACTCCCTATAGAAATGCAGAGAGCTCCGTCTCTAATGTCATTCAAGTATTTTTACAAAAAGAGGTTCTTTATTAAAAAGTGTTTACTGGGGTCTGGCTTTGGTGATCGCCGATTGAATGTTCTTCACACCCGATTTCGACTCGGCTTTACGGCTCTGAACAATGATTTATTTATTAGATCGATTATTCCTAGTCCTCGTTGCAATTGTGGTGGTGTGGAGACGTACTCCCACTATTTTTTATCGTGTCCATTATACACCGATGAAAGGGCCGAATTATTTCGGTCCGTTGATGATATTCTGATTCGTAATGATATAGATAGACTCACTCTCGAGATACCTGAAAATATCCTATTGAAATACCTGATATTTGGTTTTGATCATCCATATAATTCTGAGAATATTTCATTGTTCAGAGCGGTTCAGTCTTTTATTCAAGATACTAACCGTTTTCCCCTGACTTGATTTAATCAGATTATTTGATGGGTCTGTATGCCACTTCTTTCAGTTATTATTGTTGCAAGGGCCTTGTCACTAATGTCGAAGACATATCCCTTCTTTTTTAAGTCCGTGGCGTGCGGTCAGGTCCTCCAACTGGTTTTTCTAGTTGGCGGATCTGATCATGGTCCGCGGTCTTGTTATATTTAGTCCTATTATTATTTCGAACAGCGCTCAGCTTTTATTCTTCAGCTTCCTCCTTTTGTTTCCTTAGTTAATTCTCTGTATCCGTCATCTCACACTTGTAATGTTATTGTACGTAGTGGATAGCCATAATGGTAATTCTTACCGCGGCATCCACTATAAATAAATTGAATAAATAAATAAAATGGACAGCCTGGTCCAGGCATTTGAGCAGCTCTGCAGGTTTAGAACCCACTTTAGTACCGTCCTTCGAGAAACATCCTAACACTCCGAGCAATCAAAATGATTTGTCCTATCCCAATATTCCCATTTGCTACTCGACAGTCCTGCCACCAGGACGTCACAATTTCACTGGAATGGTTCCCGTCTTTGCCGTTGCACTCCCGCGGCGCAACTGTCCGATCCACAATTGTGGAATGAGTTTAGCGGAAAAGACGGAAACCAGTAGGCCAATCTCGTAAAATCTGTACGACGGAGGACGCAAAATTTAGGGCCGAACGGTGCAAACGAACAGGCCCCATATTCGTAAGTGTGACACTTATCCTTTGTTGAACACAAAGGATAAGTACCACACTTATAAGTACCAACAAGAATCAGTTGTTACAGCGCAGTTTCCGAAACCACGGTGAGAATTCTGTCCCAGCCATGACAAATATCTTTTTCACATTAAATGGTAATTAAAAGGAATCAATCTTTTTATTGCTTAGTGGTCAATACTCATAAAGACTGTGACCTAGCCCATGCATTGGTACATAACTGGAGGACACAAACTTTTTCTGATTATGGCAGTGCCGTTTTATAGTGTCACGGGTGGGACATATTTCCATTTGTTGATTGGAACTTTCCCTGTGAGACTGAAAATCAGCTCAAAGGCCAGGATACATGGTTACCCTATAGTCGGGTCAATATAAGATTGGACCCATAAAAAAATTGCAACAAAACGTTTTATTGTTTTAAATGCTGAGGTAGGCCATACTGAGCTCCAGAAAAAAAGTCTCCGGAAATCTGACCCCGGTAAAGGGGTTAATTTTGCAATTTGCAATTTGAAACTGACTTTATCATTGGGCCCAAGAACACAACTTTGTACAGGAGAATGGGAACCGATGTACAACTAACTTATGAACGGTTGGATTTACACCCCATAAATGTATTACAAACAGATAGAAACATGGTGCCTCTTAATCGAAAAAGCATGTTTTTGTAGTTTTTAACTAGTTACTTTATTGGAAATGGCGAATTTTATGTATTTTGACCCATTTTGAGAAATTTGCGTAAAAACGTCATTTATTATCACATAAAACAATTAAAAATATGCTTGTCTGCTTCTAAGATGCCATGTTCCTATCTATTTGTAATACATTTATGGGGTGTAAATCCAACCGTTCATAAGTTAGTTGTACATTGGTTCCCATTCTCCTGTACAAAGCTCTGTTCTTGGGCCCAATGATAAAGTCAGTTCCAGATTGCAAATTGCAAATTAACCCCTTTCCCGGGGTCAGATTTCCGGAGACTTTTTTTCTGGAGCTCAGTATGGTCTACCTTAGCATTTAAAACAATAAAACATTTTGTTGCAATTTTTTTGGGGTGTGGGCCATATATTTCATATTTTGACCCGACTACTATGTTCGACCACTTAATTAGTGCTTTGCACAAAACTGCTGGCTTCAACAATGGAAAAGCGTTGGGTTTGATGCAGGGATGGGTTTTTATGGTTCCCGATCAGTAAGATCGGGAACCATATTGATTTTGGTGATGGTGTCTATCTGTCTGTGTGTCCGGTCTGTCACGCCTTCATATCGCATCTCCTTGAGCAGCTACAGCCTTGGAAACAACTCCTACCCCTAGGTTTGTCAACCTGGGCAATCCAATGAGCCAATCATTTTCAATCTCAGATGCCTCCATCATGATGTAATCAACATATCGGACATGATATTTTGTCCGTCACGCTTTATCTGATGGCATAACCCGGCTCCTTTAACACCTAGAGCAACAGCAAGACGCTCTACCCTTAGGATTTCATACCCTAGGAATCGAATGAGCTGATTACCTTTGATCTGAGATATCACAATTTTGAGATAACTTGCCATATTGCCCACTGATCAACATGAAACAAGTTTAATTTCATGCCTGCTTATCCAATGGCATGACCATGTTAAAATGCTCAGCCTCACGTGTCTGGGTGCTTGAGATATCATGAGGTGATTTTGATATATCAAATTTGATAATTTGAAATATATCTGCCCATAGTAGATGTAGAGGCATGATATCATCCATATTTAGGTTATTGAAGATGCCAATTTCGATTATGCAATGGGGAACGTCACAACGTGGCGCTGCGAGCGATGTGACCGAAATCTCTTTTTTCTAACGTTATTTCCACTTATATCTGGCGTGAAAATAAACCATTTGTGTTGGTCGCATGGCAGTAAAACTTACATCATCGTGTAGCAGATGAAATTTTCTTTTAAACTCATTCCTTTTTTTCTTAAAATTAAGAGATCCGATAGCGATAAGGACAACGTCATTTGTGTCATTCTTCCTGTAGAAAAATGTACAGGAAATTTTTTCATGACGCAACGTCAACACCTAAAATGACGTCAATGACGTCGTTTCGGTACAATCGCTCGCAGCGCCGACCTGCCGGGATAAACCGCAGGGCGGGTTCCTCATTACCTTGATGATCAGAGGTCAAGATCAAGGTCAAACTTGATAATTTGAAATATCTTTGTCTGTGGTAGGCGTAGAGGTCTGATGACACCCACACTTAGCTTGTTGAGGATACCTATTCCGATTGCGTAATGACCTTGATGATCATACATTAAGGTCAAGGTCAAGGTCAAACTTGACAATTTTAGATATCGCTGCCTGTAGTAGTAATAGAGATATGATATGACCCAAACTTAAGGTTACTGAGGATGCCGATTTCAATTATGCAATGACCTTGATCATCAGAGGTCAAAGTCAAGGTCAAACTCGAAAATACGAAATATCTCTGCCTGTGGTACAGATAGTACGGCGCCCGTTACGGGACATGTATTTTTTTTTAAATCTCGAACTGCGTGTTTTATTCGCGCACTGCGACTTTTTAAACTCGCACTGCGACTTTTAATCTCACGTCAACAAATCATCATAGGTCATCATAGGTCTGTATGTTCCTTGGTCTGTTTGTTTATTTTATTCCACCAGCACGATTCTATGCACCATCATACTTTTATTTGTAAGTTTCTGTTCAGGGGCCGGTAATGCCTCGGCCTCGGCCCCTTGCACCTTCTTCAGTACTTTATTTTGTAAATTACATACATACATACATACATACATACATCATAGGTCATTACATGTACAGCCTTGGAAATTAGTAAATGGACAGTGAAAATGTTGTTTTTCTCAGAACTGGTTGATGATAATTGAATGCGGTTTTCTGCATATGATAGGCAAATTATCTGGCTATAAACGCATAGTGATGACTTTGAATCTGCTATCATAGAAATTGCCGAAATTTGGCGATTTCCAAAGTGACCAAAATCAACTATTTTGTTTTTTGAAAAAACCCAAAATTTTTCATAGCAGACTTGTCCACCACCCTCAAAAATGGTCCCTAGTTCTAGTTTCATCAAAATACGAAATCCCAAGACTGAGATAAACGCCTTTTTATCAAATATCGTCAGCTGAACTGGGCAATCAGTCTTGAGAAAGCCCCTAGGCATGTGACCTCTACTACTCAAGTTGTTGATCAATACTCATGACCTGGGCCTGCGTATTCCCTAGTTATTCTTGAAAGCTGTTATGAATCTTACATACGACTGCATAACTTTTGAATGGTGTTGATTAGGAAGTCCTTTGACTATTTCAATAAAGGTTTATTGAATACACAAAAGCCACTCACTGCAGGAATATGCATGAGCACTTTGGCCTATACACTTGACCAAGGTCTTAAAGACATGTCAGTATTCACTGTTCACTGACTATTGTATTGATTGAACATGTTGAAGGCAATGAATGGGCAGGGGCCATCTAAAAAGCCATTGACTTTGAGCTCATAGAAAAATGGTATTTTCAACAGAAATTCGGTTTAAATTAGCAAAACTAATTCTGTGAAAAACAACATTTTCACTGTCCATCTACTAATTTCCAAGGCTGTACGTAAAAACTTTTAAGAAGGCTAAACAGAACACTAAGGGTGGTCCAGGTTGGAAGCTGTTCTCTCCGTACCTTTGGATTCTACATGGAAAGAAAAGTGTCCGCTCAACCCACAACAAGGTTACGGTACCCATTGTTCAAAGAGATTAAAATTGTACATTTTCTGGCGAATCGCCAAAGGGGCTGGAAACGTAAGACAAGGTTTGTCAAAATGGGCCAATTTTGGAAACTACTTGACCGATTTTCCTGAAACTTGCAAGGTTAGTAGGGTTGACCATATCATTGGAAAATGTGAAGAAACAAAAGCAACAGACTGACCCTGGTCTGATGAACTAAGACAATGCAATTTTTCAGACCCCCAGAAACACAAAGAAAAAAACATCATATGAGCCTGTAACTTCACATATATGTTGCCATGATAATAAACCAAAAATGTCATAATAAATAAATAATGTATTTATGTCACAACCTTTGAAAATGAAACAAAGAAATATTCTAACTAATGGGTCCAGGCAATAGCTGGAAGGGCCTTATTTACAAGTCCTTTGTTAAGACTTACAAGGTTACCCAAGTAGGGTCCTATTCACATGAATGACCCAACAGGTCAGTAAATGTGCATTACATAAATGGTGCTGGGTCTAGTCTGCCTGACTACACTGAGCCTTAGGTATAATACCTAATAAAAACCTGTTTTATTTCTTTGATTTCAGCCATGACAAAGAGCTTTGCAAGGTTAATAGGGTTGACCACAGGATGTGCATGATGTCAGAGCAGTGGATAAAGCGATCAACCATTATAAACCTGATCATTTCAATAACAATACCATCAAGTCAACCCTTAAAATACATCCATTCCAGCTATTACCTGGCACCATTAATTCATATATTTCTTTGATATACCGGTATTTCTCAAGATAATAATAAACAAGAAGTCAATCTCCAGAATTCACGAATTTTCGACCCCAACCGGGGTCTTTTTCAAGTGGAACTTTACAATCTGAAACTCTAGAAAAGACTGAGCTGAAACCCGAATAAAGAGAATCAGCACAAACTCTAGACGAATCCACCGTAAAGTGTGTGCACACGATAATCCAAGATACAAAAAAGCACAAAATTGACACACAAAGTAATAATAAACAAGAAGTCAATCTCCAGAATTCACGAATTTTCGACCCCAACCGGGGTCTTTTTCAAGTGGAACTTTACAATCTGAAACTCTAGAAAAGACTGAGCTGAAACCCGAATAAAGAGAATCAGCACAAACTCTAGACGAATCCACCGTAAAGTGTGTGCACACGATAATCCAAGATACAAAAAAGCACAAAATTGACACACAAAGTAATAATAAACAAGAAGTCAATCTCCAGAATTCACGAATTTTCGACCCCAACCGGGGTCTTTTTCAAGTGGAACTTTACAATCTGAAACTCTAGAAAAGACTGAGCTGAAACCCGAATAAAGAGAATCAGCACAAACTCTAGACGAATCCACCGTAAAGTGTGTGCACACGATAATCCAAGATACAAAAAAGCACAAAATTGACACACAAAGTAAAAATAAACAAGAAGTCAATCTCCAGAATTCACGAATTTTCGACCCCAACCGGGGTCTTTTTCAAGTGGAACTTTACAATCTGAAACTTAGAAAAGACTGAGCTGAAACTCGAATAAAGAGAATCAGCACAAACTCTAGACGAATCCACCGTAAAGTGTGTGCACACGATAATCCAAGATACAAAAAAGCACAAAATTGACACACAAAGTAAAAAAAGGTTCTCAAGGTTGTGATAGAAGTATACTTTTTATTGGTTGTTACTTTTTTGTATATGATCACATCAACATATGTATGAAGTTACAGACCCATAGGATGTTTATATCATGTGATTCGAAGGGTCTGAAAATTGCATTGTCTTAGTTCATTAGGTCAGGGTCAGTCTGTTGCTTTTGTTCTTCACATTTTCCAATGATGTGGTCTACCCTATTCCTTGCGAGTTTCGGGAAAATCGGTCAAGTAGTTTCCAAAATTGGCCCATTTTGACAAACCCTGTCTTTTAAAGTTTCCAGCCCCTTTGACAGAGAACAGAATCTAAATGTTTGAGTACAAGTACAGGGGCTTGTTTCACAAAGTGACTTTAAAGTAATGGTACCAATAACTCAATGCATTTTTCAATTGGTTAAAGGTACCATATGCTTAAAGTCGCTTATGAAATAGGCCCCAGGTCAACAAATATTTCCAGCTAAAAAGGCTAAGAGAACACTTCGAGGTAGTCCAAGTTGGAAGCTCTTCTCTCCGTACTTCGGATTCTAAATGGAAAGAAAAGTATCCCCTACACTGAAGAAGGTTTACTCAAATGATAATTGTTCAAAAAGATCCTATGGGACTGTTACTGGCAATCACCAAATTCGACAGAGAAAGTGCAGCGCACTTCCTGGCTGTTCACAAAACAAAACAGGCAGTGTGTGAGTAAAAGAACTGTTTGGCATTATTTATACNTGTATTGTATTGTATTGTTATTTATTACGCAAAATAAATACATTAGAAGTATTTTTAGACATAGAGGGCGTCTTTGACGCTATCCCACATTTCCTTTTATTTCATAAGCTCAAGTCCTTTGGTTTCAGTGAGGGGATAGTTATTTTGTTGTCGTCTTATTTACGTAACAGAAGATTAAAAGTTAAAGTCAATGGTACACTCTCGGACTGGTCACCGTTAGATACATGTGGTATTAATTGTGGAGTTTCACAAGGGTCAGTATTAGGGCCTCTCCTTTTTTCTTCCCTACGTTAATGACCTAAATGAGTCCGTTACAGATTGTAAGTTGTGCCTCTATGCTGATGACTGTGCCTTATGTTTACCCATCAACCGTGGAAATGGTATTGATGCTGCTCATGATCTCATCCAAAGTGATCTGAATCGTGTCAATCACTGGTCGAAAATCTGGAAACTGAATTTCAAGGGTAGTAAGAGCAGGGATGCCTTGTTTATGTCACCACTGAAACCCCGATTACAGTTATAGGCCCTATCCTTTGTTGCTTTGTATGAGGTGATTCCCCAAGGTAATTTTCACAAGCATCTTGGAGTAATTATTATTATTATTATATGTTTATTCGTACGAAGTTGATGTACAATTAACAAGTAACTCAGTGCAACGTGCGTCCGTACTTACAGGTGCGGTGTAATGATGTGCATAGGGCTTTAAACACACCAATATAATGACATAAACAATGCGCACATAATATGTCAAGTCAGACTTCTAATTAAAAAGTATTAGTAACCACGTTTGGTGGTGCTAAGAAGAGGCCAGCCAGTCAATTATATCATTTAATTCACCTCTTGTGAAGATGCTATAGTCTCTTTTATCTCTCATAGCCAACATCTCTTTTAGCATCTCCGCCGTATCATTTGTTTTAACCTCGTAGAGCTGCTTCACTTCTAATCCCCTACATTGAGTACATGTAAATTATTCTTATCAAGCCTCAGCTTTTCACATACACTATTAATATTTTTCCCAACATTGGATCTACTCCCAGCGACGGCTAGCTTTTCACATACACTATTAATATTTTTCCCAACATTGGATCTACTCCCAGCGACGGCTAATTTCGCACAAGTTCTAACAAGCACATTTTCACTCTTCAGAGCAGTCGCCATAAATTTCAAAAACCTAGAGAACAACTGATTTTCTGGGGTCGTATCATTACATATCATCGGCAGTAAAACCGAGTGTGTCCTATAGGGAATAATAAAAAGTTTTCTTATACATTTTCTGCAAGTAACAAGAACTCTATTGAACGATCTGGCGGAAAAATTCCAAAGAACACATCCATACAAACTCATTACATATGTTTTAAACAGACGGTATTTCACCTCAGTGTCACAATGCCCAAATGTACTAATTAATGCGTTAGTTTTTGCACACATACTCGAAGTAACCTCGTCAATCACGAGTTGTTCTACGTAAGGACCAATAATATGTCCAAGGTGGGTTGCCTTCTCCTCAGCATTAATAGTCCAGTCCATCTGTGAAATATATCACTGAACCCTGAACACATTGCTCCAAAAGGTTTTTTGAGGGTTTCTGGTTCTCTGAGTCATGCTTTTTAACATACTAAAAGTTGACACCCGATGGGTACCCGGAAATGGGTCAAAATTCGGAAATTCAATATGGCCGCCATGTGAAATTTCAATGTACACAAAACTTTTTTCTGCTTCATTTTAGACCACGTAAATGTACTACCAATAGATATAAATATGCCCATTGTCAATCTAATAGACAGGTTTTCATGTCAGTGGGGGGTCTCTGTGACGTACAATGACGTTTATGACGTCATTCCACCTATCAGTCTCACTCTGAGATAAAGAGTAATGAAAAAGAATTTGCATTTCTTAAGCTTCCACGGAAAATTTTGATGATTTCAGTGTTGCTCTTGATCAGCATCTTGATAACATTAATATACCTTATCATGCTGTACATTGTCGTAATCCGATGTGTACGGAACACAATGATGAAATAGAAAACTTTCACAACAAGATTGTGGAAGCTTGTTTGCTGGCAGCCAACGAAACTATACCAGTAAGAAACCACACTGAGTATCAACCCCATGGAATTGCGGGCTGGAATGATACGGTTAGTGAATCCAAAAATGCAGCGTTATTTTGGCATAACATATGGAAAGACAACGGGAGACCTAGGCTTGGTGTGTTAGCCGATGTAAGGCGCTACACACGAACCAAGTACCATTTGGCAGTTAGGAAAGCAAAGCGTGATAGAGAGAAAGTTTCTGCCAATAAATTGGCTAATGCAGTGCGTGAAAAAAATAGCTCTGAATTTTGGGATGAGGTAAAGAAAGTAAGAGGGGTTAGTACCACTGTTCCTACCACTATGGATGGTGTAAATGGTAAGGCTGAAATTGCCAATTTATTTGCCGACAAATACAAGAAACTTTTTAACTCCGTGTCTTATAGTAAAGAAGATTTTAAGAATTTAGAGGGTGACTTAAGGAATGATATCCTAAATGACTGTTGTGGCGGCAATTGTGCCAACAGTCACTGTGTTGATGTTGCTGACGTTCGAGCAGGAATCAAAAGACTAAAAAAGGGTAAAAATGATAGTATTGAGCATTTATCCTCAGATCATTTTATACACGCA
>NMRB01000465.1:254297-266478 GCA_002633025.1 Notospermus geniculatus
TGGTATGGCATGGCCTTGCTTGGAATGAATAAAAGTCCTCACAAAGTCATCTTTTGGAGGGTGAGGTGCAGAAATCTTGGCTGGAAACTATTTATGGACATCTTAGTTATTGGAAAAGTGCCACTACTTAGTAACAACTGGTGTAGTTTGGTGAAAATTTGATGAATTTTGATCGGGTTTTTTGGGTGTTGCACAACATTCTATATAGGTAGTGTAGTGTGTACATACCCAACAGACAGTGGTTCGTCCCTTAGCTCAGTGTGTGCATGCATGTTCCGGAGGCCTATGGATAGGCCGGGCCCGATAGGTGAAACATCTGGCAAGTGAATGTTGTAGGCTAATTTTTGAGTTTATGATAGTCGTGTCAGGCCTAGACGTATAACCAGCTTCTCTTATATTTGTTTTATTACAGCTCTTTCGCCTTTTCATGAGATGGGCGTGTACTGTCTGTATAGCCTGTACATACCGATGGCCTACATGGGCTTCTGGTATGTAGGCCTACATGCACATGTACATACAGCGTGACTTCCACTTGTTGATGGTCAGGACGCAAATAAGGTGCTGCCACCTACATGCTTGGGTACTCTATCATGTTTGGAGTCCCACTAAAACATGGCGGATGTCCCAGGTTATTTCAGACACTGCCCGCGCTGTGGCGCGGGTGTTTTTTTAAAACGTGAGAGGCCCTGGTTTTATGCATGCAGTTCAGCTTTAAAGCCAAATTGTAAATCAGATGAGCTGAATACGCCTTGATTTTTGTCCATTAGGATATGGTCAAACACTTTACATAACACACTACTCAGTGCTATCCCTCGATAGTTATCTGAGTCATTCATTGATTTACGCTTGTTCGTTGGGATGGGTATGATAATAGCCCTTTTGAAAGATTCTGGTATATATGAATGAGTTAACATGAGGGTGAACAATGTTGCTAGCTGACTATCAAGTGCTGCAGTGCCATGTATAAGATGGTCACTATATAGAATGTGCTCACCATCATGTTTACCTTTCTTCAATTTTCCTATGGCAGAGCGCACATCCTTGGCAGAGATATTGTGCTGACTACAGCTGCATCTATTATACTTACAAAAAAGGTCAATATCCCTGTCTAAATCACTGATAATTCTTCCCATCTGATCATCATCATAATTGACCGATGAAAAAAGAGCTTCATACTTATCAGCAAATCTTTTCGCTATGGACTTAGCGTCCATCGCATCATCAATCCTCACTGCATAGCTTTTACTCGTCTTTTTCCCCTGGTTAATCATTTTCCAAAAGTCCTTATCATTTTTTTCTATGTACGCCATAGCAATTCTGTTACTCTCTGTTGTCTTACTTTCTTTTTTGGCAATTTTGATGGCATGGTGATAACGTGCCCTTGTGGTTTTACGTATTTCAAATACTACCCCTTGCCTCTGGGACCCCCCCAGCCTTCCAGATGTTATGCCATAGCATGGCTCTTTCCCTCAATTCTCTGAAGTTTTCATTCCACCCAGGTAATACTTTATGGTTTTTAGTCGACTGTTCGCCTTTACGAGGAAAACATTCGTCCGCTGCCCTCATGCACGCACCAATAATCTGGTCATGCAACAATTCTATCTCAGCTTTGTGGTCAATGCATTTTAACCTTGTGCACTGGGTAGCTGTCGTACGTTCAATGTCATTCAATTCATTGTCCAATTTCAATTTATATCGTGCAATGTGATCATCTGTTGATTTGTTCCAGTTGGGGACATTTCGAGAAATGTGTTCAAATGTTTCTTCACCATGAACATGTTCGATACCCACGTTGACCTTAATGGAAACAGGGCAGTGGTCTGAGACGTTATCAACATCATGAGTTACAGCCCAGAGACGTCGTCCAGAAGATTTTCTGTGACGAAGAAGTGGTCTATCACTGATCTACTATTATTTATCTTACTTTCGAAAGTAAAATCTGTATCACAAACATGATTAATTCTTCTAAGCGACTCCGACCTCAAAAATAACTCAATAACTCAAGTTCCTGCATAGTATCTGATTGTGCCCTACTCCAGTCTACATTGAAATCACCACCTAAAATAATTCTATCAGCATCTTGTGATACAAATACTAGTAGTGCATTAATATCATGTAATGTGTCTTCATATTCGAGTACATTATCCTCTCCTGGCATGTAAACATTGCACATAAGAATTTTCGTGTGTACAAACTCCACCAAAACGGCACATAAACGCCGAGATCTGACATTTATCGGAGTGACAACTTATCGGAGTGACCACTTTTCCATAATATCGCTGTACCCCCGTATATCGCAGGCCGGAGTGGACACAATTCATATTTAAGTGTCCACATTAATTCCGATTTTATATCCACATTAAATCAAGAATTTATGTCCACAATTTATCAACCAATCGCAGCTGAGTTTTTAATGTGGATATAAAATCGCACTACTTATTTAATGTCCATATAAATTCGTATTTTATGTCTTCATTAAATCACGAATTAATATCCACATAAAATCGACCAATCACGGATAAGGACTTTTGGACGGAAGCGATGGAATTGTTGACGGAAGCGATCGATAACACTCACATCCGTCCAAAAGTCCTTATCCGTGATTGGTCGATTTTATGTGGATATTAATTCGTGATTTAATGGGGACATTAAATACGAATTTATATGGACATTAAATAAGTAGTGCGATTTTATATCCACATTAAAAACTCAGCTGCGATTGGTTGATTTAGTGTGGACATAAAATCGGAATTAATGTGGACATTAAATATGAATTGTGTCCACTCCGGCCTGCGATACCCGTATGGCCTATCCCTCGTTAACACGCCAGGTCTCATACCTGATACAGCGTGTACATTATGGATTCCGCTTTAAATTTTCATGAACATATCGACGATGTCGTCATGAAATGTAATAATAAACTTAATCCCTTAGTTGCCTTGAGTAAAACCGTCAATTCTGTGTACATGTATATCTACATCAAATGTATATGTTTTTTATTCTGCCACATCTGAAGTATGGATCGCTTTTGTTTCTTCATACAGTCGCGAAATATTTATCAAAATTAGATCAGGTACATTATAGAGGTTATTTAACGTCAACGGCAGATTATCTCGACAGAGCATTAACAGAATACAGTACTTAGCCCTACTACATGTACATAGTATAAATTTTCGTCAGTTCACCGGTCCCCTCTGTTTTCCAACGGGGAGCTGCCGCACTCCCACCCTTGACCTTTTACAGGTAGTTTGCCGTCCTGGGTGACCGGCCCTCTTGACGTAGCTCTCTAGCTCGCTCGCGTAGGGCGTATTGGGGAGCTGTGCTGGGAAGGCCTGGTTTCTTCGGGATGGTACTTTACTCACTTTTCCACTTTGTTATGTGTTTTTTTCTGTTTTGTCTTGTTAAACTTGTTTCCTCTCAACTCTATAATTCCGCCATTACTTATATATATCTTGTACAGGGGCCAATAACGCCTCGGCGATACCTAAGTTGTATCGCAGAAGGCTTTTCCAAAGCTGTCAATAAAGTGCAGTGATGGATATTCATTTTTACATCAATGTATAAGTCCCTAAAATATGGTCAAAATTGAGAGTAAAAATTAATAATTAAGAGCGATGCATCACATGTGATGTGCTAAGCAGCTTTCCAAGGTGTAAAGAATTATGGTAACAAAACATTTTTAGCTCTCTCAGAAAATTACAAGTAAAAAATGTAGAAGCAGTGGCAATTCGTAATTTAGCAGGCCTCCCACCAGCTTCCAAGCAAATTATTGTAGGAATTAAGCAACAATAATGCCAAAGTTATAGGAAAAATATAGGAATTTTATTAGGAAGATACGAGTACATGTATACTGATTATAATCTCTCTTTCGCAGTTGACTGATCATTCAGTTTTCTTCAATTTCTTTGATGTATGCCTGTACTGGACATGGATTCGGATGGCTGTCTCTCTCTCACTGGAGCATGACACCTTAAAAGTACGAACAGAATGAGAACTTTATTGACAACAGTGGGGGCGGGCACGACAGTTGTCTGTCATGTCACAGGAACTTGTACCGCTAATTACGGGGTCCTACCCCCTATATATCGGGTGTCCCAAAAAAAGTGAACCGCTTTTTGACAAGTATTTTCTCAGCGATAGATAAACCGAATTCATTGGAATTTTTCACAGAGTAACCTCAGGATATCATCAACAAGTCTGCAAAATATCTAAGAGATCAGTCACACATTGTGCGAGTATTGTCAAATTCAAAACAGCATGTCGAAAAATCCAATATCAGAGCTAATGCAATGTGACCTTCATCATGTTCACGCAGGTGTTGACATGCTGTTTTGAATTTGACTCGCATAATTGGCGACCAATCTCCTAGATATTTTGCAGACTTGTTGATGATACCCTAAGGTTACTCTGTGAAAAATTCCAATGAATTCCGTTTATCTATCGCTGAGAAAATACTTGTCAAAAAAAGCGGTTCACTTTTTTTGGGACACCCGATATATAATACAGACAAGGAATGAAACTCATGCCTTTTCTTGTACATGAATAGGAATAATCCGATGTCCCGTCGATTAAACATCGTTTTCACGGTCATATTCACTTTGACTCCACAAACAATGGCGTTCTAATCCATCCATACAAACCAAACATTTATATCAACACATTGGTTTTACCATCAACGGGTGATTTCACATAATTTCAACACAAAATATCCAGAATTTTCGAAACATTGACACAAGAAAATCGCGAACTTCACAACGAGGCTCAACAGGCAGCGCGGCCAAAAAACACGGCGGCTTACGAAAACAATCCAGCTGCTACTCACTGATTGTTTTCGTAAGCCGCCGTATTTTGTGGCGGAGCTGCCTGTTGAGCCTCGTTCTGAAGTTCGCGATTTTCTTGTGTCAATTTTTCGAAAATTCTGGATATTTTGTGTTGAAATTATGTGAAATCACCCGTTGATGGTAAAACCAATGTGTTGATATGAATGTTTGGTTTGTTTGGATGGATTAGAACGCCATTGTTTGTGGAGTCAAAGTGAATATGACCGTGAAAACGATGTTTAATCGACGGGACATCGGATCATTCCTATTCATGTACAAGAAAAGGCATGAGTTTCATTCCTTGTCTGTATTATATATATAGGGGGTAGGACCCCCGTAATTAGCGGTACAAGTTCCTGTGGTCATACATACATGTCATATGTTATGAATGCAGCTAGGCGTATCATGTCAAAAGAATTGGAATAGACGGTTTCGAGGAAAATGGCCGCCGCTCGAAAAAGCCATAACAAACCGAGAGCCAACTGGCTTTTGGCTGGAGACATGTTGAAAATGTCGAAATCTTGCCTAAAAATAGGCCTACCTTGCCGCGCATTCCAAGAGCTACCACAGAGATGCTCTAGTCCACATGTAACATACTCAACCATAAAAAATAGAAAAGAAATTCGGACTTTCTTTAAATCGATGACTTTGAAATGAGATCGACCCACGCTGCTGTCTATTTTTACACTTGACGGGGTCACGTGGGTCAAGGTCGTGGGATTAAAATGCGCCCTCTTTGCGTGAAATGCAGAATTATGCTCATCCTCGGTTCCAATACCGTGAAAAATTAATTCGCAGACCATAAAACACTCGGAACACTTCGGTTATTTTCATCATGGAGCTTGGTAGATATTAATATTTTGGGAGTAGGCCTAATATGATAAATTATTCGATTGGGAGTTGATTTCACATTTTTCATATTCAAATTTTATTATTAAAGCCGCACACTATGCACCGCTACTCACTCTCCAGTTCGGCCGAAATAATAGTGCAACCTCATCTACAGGCGTGCGTAGCGTATAGAACCATATAACCACATATTATAGCATATCCTGCATCGAGGTTTCGGGAATCCCCTTGGGGAATCCCCAATGCTGTGTGTAATCTTGCGCAGCCAGCCACACAGTACTGCTACGGTTCCCCAGATTCGAAACAGCGGCTGGGTGACCGAGACTAGGCTCGTCGATTATAACCCATCTGTCTATAGTGTCTGGCTTTAATATGGCTCGTCTTCGTGGTCATGGTGGTTGTTGGTCTGTGGGACATCAAGTCCCGGAGACGAGGTTGAAAAAAATAGTTGATATTTCCGCCAATAGGTGTCGCGCGTGCCGATTCTATTGTGCGCCATGTAAACAAACTTCCTGTCGAACACGTGCGTGATTGAGGAATATTTTCATCGATCTACCACAAAGTCCGGAATTTTGTTAGTTTTCATGTAATTGAGGATGTTGCCTATGATATGTGACACGCACTGGTAGCTCTTGGAATGCTCGTCAAGGTATTTTTAGGCAAAATTTCGACGTTTTAAAAATGTCTCCAGCCAAAAGTCACTTGGCTGGCGGTTTGTTGTGGCTTTTTCGAGTGGCGGCCATTTTCCTCGAAACCATCTATACCGGTGTGATATTATCAGATGCACCCTCGATTGAGTGCCCGGTGGGGCATCCTATAACAGAAAAATCTGTTATTCATTAATACCGTTAATATCGTCCAGTATTGTTTGATGAGTAGCTATAATGCCCTAAGTGGGCGCTTGCACTCCTTAGATAATATTTAAAAAAAAACTGTTATAGGATGCCCCGGGGGGCATTTAATTTTACTAAGACATGATTTTAAATGCACCCCCGGTCACTCGATTACAGCCTTTTTTGTGAACACTGTTATAGAATGCCCCCTCCGCCACCACTATGACTGTTGGTACGAGGGTTAATAATCTTGGAAATACTAGTCTCGCGCAGCCAGCCGTTTCCTTCCGCAGTACTGTTACTGATTATATTTCACATCACAGCCTTCCAAAATGTCTGAATCTGGCAATGGGTGATTTCAAAGTTGGTTTTAACACCGGTTTTACAATGCATTAAAGCATTGTAAAACCGGTATTAAAACCAACTTTGAAATCGCCCAATGAATCGATTGTTGAAGTGATCTGAGATAGCGTACTGGACAGCATCAACTTTTATGGAGTTGTATTTCTGGCTGAAAACTGAGCAGGAATTGAGTATCCGTGTGGAAGACGAGGTCGAGAAGTCCCAACTGACATTATATGNCAAAACGTGTTCATCTTGGCCTTCAACTCCTTCCCGAAATGACAGGTCTATGCCTAGGCCTAGGTTCGGTTATGTCATTGTCATCATCAAGTTCAAGGGGAGGTGTGGTGTCCATGTTCTCTGCGTCGAGATCTGAATCGGAATCCACATCTGCTGGGTTGATTATCACTCGTCCACCGTTTTCTTGAATGAACCTTTCCAGATCATCATCTTCCTGTTGATGGAGAGTAACCAGCTCATCCTCAACCTTTGTGACCTAAACAGAGTTTCCTCCATATTTCAGGTGTAACCTTTTTAAAGCCATCATGTATCAAGTTTCCACGCTGCTGAAAACTGGTGTAGAGTTCGTCATTTCTGTCTGCACATGACGCTTCGTATTAAAGGAGCTGGACGTCCAAGTTATAAACACTCACACACTGGTTCTCTATCCAGGCGACGCCTGCGGTGTTGCCACCTATTGTCGGTGATATGTACTGACGTGAATATCGTGAATGAGTTGCATTGGACCGGGCACCAGTCTAACGATCACTGGTGCTGCCACGTTCACGAAGGAATAAAACTAGTTTGCTGGCCACTGTTTCTAAACAAACCAGTTTGTTTACAACTTGGACGTCCAGCTCCTTTAAATCCCCCAATCAATCTCAATGGGATTAAGTTGTGGGTGGTGTGGGGGCAACCAGATCACCTCTTGTCCATACTGTCTTGCAATCTTTTCCACTTTTGTTTCTCCTACTGTTATGTTGTTCTGTTAATACGCTTGAGTATCGCAGACCCTGTTGTTGGACACATTTTCAAACCTATTGATGTTGTCACTTGATCACCAAACTTCACTTTCACTGTCAATGATGTTCCAGGAATTTCCCCTTTCCTCCACATTTCAATCAGTTCACTCTTCTTTTTTTGTCCGAAAGGTAATTCTCCCACGTGGGTCAGCAAGTGTTTTATGGTACCCTGCGTTATCCAGTAATATAACACCCATTGTCCCATTCACCACCAGCAGGATCTTCTTGCATAGCTTCTCAAACCTATTGCAAAGCCAAAGTGTAATTTAATCAGTCTGATGAGAATTAGCCGCTAACAAATTTCTATAAAAACTAGAGGATAGATTTAAAATTGATGGCCAGTTGTCCAGAGTTAAAAAGTTGTCCAAGGGAAAGCATTTTAAATTGAGAACTCAATAGCCCTCCCCCAAATTTAATGAGAAGGTTATTGTGTTAATTGAGTTAAATTGTCATTTAACTCAATTAGCACAATTTTCTTTCTCAATGAATTCTGCTTTGGATTACTATACACACCATTCCATGTGATTTTTCTCATTCATCGAATCATGGTAATCTCCTGTATTTTTGGAAGGAAACACCATGTCAGCTCCATTCACCCATCCTTGATCACTACCCACATGCACTATAGTCCATCCTTTTCCTCTTCCAGCAGGAATTCTGCACCGGGAAACATTTTTTTCCTTGATTCATAATATTCAAATTTATATTTCTAAAGAGAAAGAAAATAGGGCTGAAGCAGTTTAAAATTTAGTTTACTTTGGTCATGGCCTTTCAATTTTCCACTTCAATTTTTTTTCTCTTTTTTAATTTAGTAGGTCATGGCCTTTCTTTTCTCTTTTTTAATTTAGTAGGTCGTGGCCTTTCAACTTTCCACTTCAATTCAATTTGTTTTTTTAAAATTTAAGTCATGGCCTTTCAACTTTCCACTTCAATTTTTTTCTTCCAATTTTAAGGGCTAGGTTCACTGACCAAAACTTCCAAGCCCACTTTTCTAAAAGGTCAAATATCTTTAAAATTGCCCAATCTTATTATTTTGCACCTGCACATAAAGTATCAGGAGGACAATGTGATAACTAAAGCGACAAATTAGTGTCTGGCCGATCCACTCATTAGCTGAAACAAAGGGTACAGCTTTCGGTACATAATGCCGCCTTATTACAAAGAACCAGAGATTATCTTCTGTATAGTAGTAACTTTGGTTTGTCTCTACACGGCAATGAAGCCAGAATTCAAAAATTTGTTTCCATTGTCGAGAAAATCTCAACTTTGTCAGAACTATCTGAAGCTATGCCCTACATGTATATGAGGTTTGACCACTCCACCCACTGAGCAATAACAACAATTGACTGCTATGGTAACTCAATGACTTGGAATCAGGTAGCCTTGTAATTCTATTCACATGTGAGGAGTGCCAGGGCAGGCTTACATCATCATGCCACTGTACATTCTGAATAGGAGTGGGCCCACCAGCATGCAGTGCATTGAGTTCAGAGGGTTTAGTCTGGAAGCAGCCCCTGTCTTAGGACCGACATTTGAGCTGAAAATAATATCGAGAAAAAACACCATCTTAGTCAGTTTTCGCAACAAATTTTGAAATTCTGGCTTCATTGCCGTGTAGATACAAACCCGAAGTTACAAGTACACAGAAAATAATTTCTTTGTTACAAAGCCGCATAATGTACCCAAAGGTCAGCCTTTGTTTTGGCTAATTGGGTCATTCAGCAAGTGACAAACTCCACATTTTTGTTATTGTACTGTCCCTCTGATACATTTAGTGTAGCTGCAAGTTAAAATGGCTAGGTCATTTCAAAGATATTTGACATTTTCAAAAACTGGACTCAGAAAATTTGGTCACTGAACCTAGCCCTTAAGTTTACCTTGTGTCATCTCTGAACCATCCATGGCTGGTCTTCGTTACAGTAGGACTCATCAGAGTAGGTGATGTGCTTGCCCTCTTGACGACATTCTTAATTTGTTTTATGAATTGGCGCTGGAGGTTTTTGAGATGTTTCGTCATCGTGAAATAATAGGTAGGCCTACCGGTAGATTTTCCCGGCAGGCCTACGGTTGTAACCCAGCTTCTTCATTATTCGTGCAAGCTGACGTCTGGAGAGCACCACTCCGTGATAGAAATTCATGTTGTTGAGTACTTTGGTTGCTGTTGGCTTCACTTGTTTTGCGCACATATGAGTGACTGTTTGGTGGATGTATCCGGCGACTTTCCTGTCAATTTCTTGAATGAGACTGCCACGTCTTGTGTGTAGGAGAGCTTCTGGCCATTCGCAGTATTTCGCACATTTCTGGCAGTATCACGACGCCTTAAGGAAGTGAAGTGGAAAATATTTCATAGTAGGCCTACCGGTAGACTCTTGCTGGGCCTTACCCTGTAGCCCCCTATCATGTCATGACTAGGTCTAGGCCTATGTCGTATTGAACAAATGATCGTTTCGGAAAGATGATTTCCACCAATTTTGAATTGTTATTAAAAATTGGGGAGCCTAGGCCTAACATTTTCTGCCGTTTCTGAGATCCATAGGCCCTATTCTCAAACGGACCTGAAAATATACGGTGGCCGAAATAGAACATGTAGGAGAACGAATCGCCATGAACTTTTTTTGGTGTCATGTAGGCTCAATGGTTGTTGCGGTATTAGCTCTGCTCTCTCGGCCCCTATCACTTCATTTATTTCGCACCCTCCCGACCCTTACCTGTCATTCTGGCACATTTTTCTAAGGACTATACCCGGCCTTGCGTCCCCTCTATGCTCATCAAGAAGGTAAATCAAGCCGCGAGCTACCATCTCTAGTTCGCGTTGAGACAGTTCAGCTGTGGTGTGGCGCCGTTTGTTTTGGAAAGTCAGCTGATGCTGGAGTGGGGATTTCAACGGGCCGCATGTTCGGCAATTAATGACAAGAACATGTCTGACTGCCGTGTCGCCTTGAGTTGTGCCCGAATCGTCTACACTTCGAACAATATTTAGGCCTAACCATTTTTTGCCTTGCTTTTACAAGACAAATGCGACGTCGCTTGCATCGCAGTTGTCACACTCGATCCAGAAAATGGCGAATGCGTTGTCTGCTAGGCCTACACAGAAGTCGATCGGAAATCGGCGATGTCATTCGATAAAAAAATAACAAACAAAAATTGTTTCCCGGTGCAAAGAGGAAGGTTTTGTACACTACGAAGATTCGCATTCTTATTTTTTAATACATCTCTGTACACTGCTAGGCCTACACAGAAGTCGATCGGAAATCGGCGATGTCATTCGATAAAAAAATAACAAACAAAAATTGTTTCCCGGTGCAAAGAGGAAGGTTTTGTACACTACGAAGATTCGCATTCTTATTTTTTAATACATCTCTGTACACTCGATACGGCCGACGAACACGGCGCTCGGCACTGAATTTTGTAAACATTGCGTGAGCGTTCGCTTTCGTCTGCGGGTGTTTTATACACATCGTAGCCTTCATCCGTCTTTTTTAAGGCAAAAATCGATTTTGATTACTCAGGATCACATACGTGTGTTGCATGTCATCAATGACGAGATACATGTACATGAAGAAAAAACTGGGCTGTGTATGGCTGAATGGGTCAATGTCGTCCTGGGTATACCTTTTGTTTACCCAGGATAATCCTGAGTAATCATTTTCTTTACCCAGGATCATCCTGGGTAAACATAAGGATCCTTAACTTTACCCAGCTTGGGAGTTCCCGCCGAATCGTGCTGATCGCTCCGAGGATGGAATATGAAATTTAGGTCAATATTCGATAGGGAATTCGTCTATGTGTATTGTGTGTTGATGCATTTTCTTTTCAACCTTAATAAAACAGTACAACGAAATTATGAAACTGCATTGGCATAATGTTTCTGATGACATGGTTCATTCAGCATCCAAGCTCAGGATGCGTTTTAGTGTTTTTGTCAATTCCCGGAATTGTCCTCTCGTTCCTCACGCATGACCATGCTCCGTGGAGAGCCCTGGTGGAAGGAATGCAGGACATTTTTTGTATTGTTGTAGGCGTAATTTACATAGCCTTCAGTTGACGTCATCGCGTCATGATCAGTGTCTCACTCATACATGTCAATTTGTCATACACATTTTGCTCGATGCAAAGTTTGAGTGGGCCGTATAAACAACTGAGGGCATGAAAATAAAAAAAATCACTTACCTGTGTTAGTTATTGAATGACAGCAGCTGGATTGGCTTGAAAACCCGGGGGAAACAAAGCGAATATAGTCCATACGGCTTGCTGTATATCGAGTGCAATCCCACCTCAATCTGACCGCACAACGTTTTGACGTCATCACCAATGG
>NMRB01000465.1:267473-287589 GCA_002633025.1 Notospermus geniculatus
AGAAAAGACCAATCCCTACAACTTTTCAAAAGGGACCGATAGTAAATTCTCAAGGACTTAGGAGCTATAGGCCTAGTTCGAGGCCACCCTTCATTTCATGATTTACGCTAAATATCAACCTCACTACACCACTCGGGAACTCCAATCTGGGTAAAGTTAAGGATCCTTATGTTTACCCAGGGCCGTCCTGGGTAAAGAAAAGGATTACCCAGGATGATCCTGGGTAAACATAAGGTATACCCAGGACGACATCGACCCATTCGGCCTATGTATGACGGCGTCATGTAAAATTTAGGTCAAACATGCAAACTTCGGCGATAATTTTACGTCACGCACTATAAAGTACATGTAGTTTTAAAAAGGCTAAAATACACTTGTTCACTTTTGGACACGCTGGAAATATAGGTATTATAGGACAAAACTGAAGAAATATAGGAATTATAGGAATATAGGAATTATAGGAGTGAAATCGTAAAAACATAGGAATTATAGGAACAGTGGGATGCCTGAATTTACGAGTCACGGGTGGGACAACGGCCATATTTTTGTCTGCCATATGTCTGTAGGTTGGAGACTGCCAAACCCAATGCAGTACGAACTTCCTCCATCTAATACCTGTCTTAGGAGAAAACTGACTGTCACGGGTGGGACAATCCATTTTATGTTTACAGATTTCAGTCACATTTGGCTTCTTCACATTTGGCAACTTCATTGTTGCGGCCTACTCGGCCTAACAGAGTCCCCTGCTCAGGGTTTTTTGATCGTCAGGAGTTCTTTGGTGGCTCCTCTCGCCAAGGAGAGCATTTTGGCTCCCTGCCTCATTGAGGAGAGCATTATTCAAAGTGAGAACCCACCTACTACAAAGTTGTTACTCGCAGTGAGTTGTGTCTTACTCAAATCTATTGAGGGGGCATTACTCAGTATGACGAAGGCACGCTACTCACAGTGAGTATAGTCTCTCTCAAATTGACGAATTCAACATTACTCATTCTGACGAATGAAATACTTGTTCTGGGGATCGGGGGTTAGTAATCTAAATTATGGTTGGGCAGGAATCTCTCCTCTTTCATGGAGAAAAATTGAGCGTAACGGCGGGGTGGGACAGATTTTAGACAAATTTTTGGAACATTGACATTTATTTGATTGACAGTCAGGAGCGGACGCATATACATTTTTTTTCCATTTTGTGCAAGAAAGGACACCACTGTATCTAAAAACTGGCAAGAAGTTACAATCAAACCCTGCTTTCATGTTCTTTTTGAGCACTTTTCTAGGTAAACATGAGTTGGAAATGTCACGGGTGGGACATTTTGAGCATGTTTTAACATTCTGTAAGCCAGACAGATTAATGTAGCGCAGTGAAATGTGGTTTCCCAACAAGGTCTTGGTGCATTTGTGTAGGGCGCAGAGGCACTTAAATCTCCAAGGATTACATAACCTGTTTCTCGCGTGGAACATGCTATCGTACAGATTTTACGAGATTGGTCCAGTCCACGATTTCACTCGCGCAAATTTTCGGTTAACTCTCGCGACAACTGCAGTTTTATATTTTGGATATCAAGGATGAAAATTCCGATTTGACGTTAATGGAAGAACTTCGCTAACGGTTGCTTTTACTAAGTGAAATCACGATGAAATCACCTCGTATTATCTACAATGGTCACTTCGAAGTTATCACCAAAGGCTTTTAATAAATGAAACATAGAGTTAGAGACGAAATCAGCTCGTACTATCTACAATGGTCACTTCGAAGTTATCGCCAAATGCTTTTAATAAGTGAAACATACAGTGAAAAAGATGAAATCACCTCGTACTATCACTAATGCTGACTTCGAAGTTATCGCCAAAGGCTATGACATTCTTGGACCTGACTTGGGAATGTCTGATGTTGTGTCAGTTTTGGCTTGTGGAGTCCTCTGTCATGGACTTCATACTTGCAAAATCTTTGTCGTTTTCCGACATGACATCACAATCGCCTGCCAGTTGGAGAGAAAACCAAGAGAATGTTTGGAAGGAGAAGTTTTACGACGACCAGGGTCAAGAATGTTTCAAAAAAAGGTAAAATATCGAAATTAATTTATGAGACTGATTGATTGCGTGACATGTTGGGGGGGGGGGGGAGGGAGCGACATCAACCACATTTAAAATTCCCGNCTCATACTCTATCCTAATTCACAACTTAGCGAAAAACCACCCATTTTTATTCCACCCATTGGACTGAATCTGGCACACCTCAGTATTCGTTTTATGACTACCGTTGATTCATTTTTGGTATCGTTCGAGGACAGACCGGTTCCTTGGAGACGAAATTACGTTTACCAGGTCAATTACACTGACCGCACATACCGCCTGCGTTACAATGCTACTTACTACCAGAACCGGAATGAGGGAAAAATCACACGACAAGTAGTTTACCACAATGACCGATATTATATTTTTATCATATCCATTATTTCTTCGTGCGTGGTAAAAGAAGCAAAGCTGTTTGACGTCTACCAGGGGAAATTTACATCACACTTTTTAATCCCACCGGAGTTGAAAATGATCTGCGGAAGTGACGCCGCACCTCTGTTCAACATCATAACATTTGCAGACATGTCCCATTTCGGTTTTTTATGTTCGTGTTTGATAAAATCTGGACTGAGCAAGATTTCAATCAGACTATACACCCCTACCCCCAAAAATATGGGAGGAAAACTTTACTACATTCTGCTGCCGAATGGAACTTTGTCTGTTATTGAGTCAGCTTTTAAAGCTTCATCTTGGTGTCCCATGTGGAGAAACGAATTGGTAAGCCTCTCTCAAGATACAGAAGAAGAAAATAGAAAAATTGTTATTTTTTACAACATAAATAATGGTACTACAAGAAAACGGACACACGTCGTTAATATGTCGTCTTCATTCGAATCCGATGTCATCCTAACAATAAACACGGCCTTAGGAATAATTTTGCTTCTCCAAGGGCCATCAGGTTCAAAGTTAACTACCGTTGAAATGGGGCGCTATTTCAAAAACGGTATTTGTTACGACAAACCCCGAGTAACTCGAGTTCTCATCCCTGGTACAGCATACCGTCATATACATCCAAGTTGGGTGCTGATAAATGGACAGGGCCTGTTCCAAATACACTGTTCCAAACGTAGGCAAGAGAAATGTTTTCATCTTGACGTGGTAAATGTATACAAAATGTAATAAAACAAGCCCGGTGGCGACAGCGGTTCGCTATGTCGAATAAGCATGGTTAGGGAGAAGTGAGGAATGCGGAGAAGGTGGTTACTGTAAACTCACTCCACATGGTCGTAGGGGAAAAAGCTTGGCTGAACATGTGACGAGCCACCCCTACGAAAAATCGACGCGACCACGCAATACCCAGCGCTCATAGCGGACAAATCGTGGAATTACACTTTGTGCACAAGCTCGCGTGCAAATTTTGCCGCATTATCCACACAGAAAAAAACCGATCTCGTCTCGAGATAAAATGATTCTCCAACACCTGTCCCTAAAATGAGTTTCTTTTGCTGCTCGAATTGAAGTACTCAGGTGGACATAACTGGGTCTCCACTGGTTAAAGAGATTCTCAGCTGTTTCCACCGGAGTGGTCTCGAATCAAATAAACAAGTTTTTTCTTAATCCCACGCCCAGTGGGATTCGAACCCGGGACCCTCTGACCGCCAGCCGGAGACCTGAACCACTACACGACCGAGCTCCTCATATGTCCAGAATTTGTTTCCACTCATTTGTTTTCCATGACTTGAGTTTGTCCCAGAATCAGACACCAATTTTTCTCCAGCTGATGCCCTGTCCCATCGACTGGAGAACTGAGAAAACTCAAAATGAGTAGACTTTGTCTCTATTTGATATGAATTCAAGGTGTGTCCTTCAGAATGAGACTCCAGTTGCAGTTGTCTCCAGTCAATGCAAGAGGGCATCAGCCGGAGAAAACTGGTGTCTCATTCTGGGTTCGAGTAGCAAAAGAAACTCATTTTAGGAGAATCATTTTACCTCGAGTTGAGATCGATTTTTTTTCTGTGCGCGATCCCACCGTACCGCGCTAAAATCGTGTCCAATCGAACGCATTGTGTCGGCTTCGATGTAACAAACGAATAAAAGATGTTCTTCCTCCTATCTCGTCTTTATTCTTGAAAGAACTCATCGCTGTAGGCTTACCATGGTACACGTACACGTTGAACTACAACTACAAAAAAAGAGTTCATAAGTGACGAACAAAAGAAAAGTAGAAATGACCAAGTTCCCCTAAACAAAGTAATCAGAGACATGATAAAGATGGATGCCCATGACACCCCCCAGCAAACCCGATAGAAACAACCTTAAACCAAAGGATTCACCCAGGACTCATCCACCTGTTACACCAAAGATAGACAAACTGAGCTGCTACTCAATGGTGCCACCTGTTGACAACCTACGAAACTATCATCATGGGTGATGACTCTAATTCCTAAAACAACAATGCTCAAAATGTGCACAGGCACTTCCTAATAAGCTTCTCTCAAATATTAGATCATAAACACCCCAATGATTCTATCAGGACAAAGCTGTCTATAACATTGGCAGACAATTTGACCAATCTTTACCCAAGGAATGCATACTACACGTGGTACATAATGTACGTCCCAAAAAATAGTGACCGAAGATTTTACGGCCCTTCAACGCCAAATTACGGCTCGCCGGGCGAATATACAAACTTTAAACATTCACATATTGATTTCTTAGTTCTTGCACATCATTCTTACCCTTGTCTGGGCATCAGGGGTCATCCATTTCAAAACATCTTTGCCCATAATTTGAAAGACAATAGAATCGAAACTTATGCAATTAAACAAAATGACGAAAGTGTGGTAAGCACGCGGTGGCTGCGCATGCGCACTCGTGAAATTACCAATTTCTACGGAAGCTCGTTAGACGCATACCACAATGAAAAACACTATCACTGATACGGTGGCTTGTTAAGACCGTGGCCGATACACGCATTACATAAAATATCTCCCAATAACTATTGACAACATTGTCCATGTACGCCTTTACAATTTTTATTATAGTTTACAAACATTTTAAACACCATTTGATGTACCGCAACCAGCCAATGCGTCATTTCCCAGACTCCCCTCTGACCCCCTATTAACATGATTAAAAATAGCTTTAGACATCGCCGAAATTTGTGCCTTTGCTGACGTTTGTTCTTACTGCCCAACTAATCAGGTCAAAAGCAAGTGGTACACTATCACCAGACACAATATGACGTTAAAACACCGCAAAATAAGGACGTAAACGTGAAGGAAAGGTTGACGTCTAAAAATAGCTTGAAAAGTGGTGTGAAAATAGGGGTCCATATGGTTGCAGCTACATGTAGCGCTCCAAGCGGCTCCATAGCGAGCCAAAAATGAGATCAGATTTCTATATATGTTAGGTATTTTGTGTAATACCAGTGCCTTTTTTACCTGGGGCCGGTTTCACAAAGAAAACTTTAGTCGGTAGGCTTAAGTCACTATTTTTGGCTAAGCTAAGACACTGACTTAAGCCCATTTCACAAAGCGACAAAAGTCTGACTTAGCTAAGTCGGTCGCCGTGACTTAAGTCATGCAGAAAATGGAACTCTTTCGCGAAAGGAGGTTAGAAAGCGAATTACATGACGAGTCGCATGATCAGGTCACCAGTGTCAACATTCAAAATGGCAGACATGGCAGAAGACTAGGCCTATTCTCAAATATCGGCAGGGTTCTGCCGATGCTGGTCGGCGCCGGACGGCCCCGTCCAGGACGCAGAAATGCCGACCGGCACTCAGCCTAAAAGGAGTATTTTCCGACCAGCACGGTTTTAAAAAAAAATGTTGAATAAAAATGTGTAGAACTTCAATAAAATAATCATAAGAGAAAGTAATCTCGTATTTGTGCCTATGATCGATCTGAATGGTGTGGTTATCATCATCATAATTTATGCAGATTGAGCGAGTGATCTGGCGAACTAACGAAGTGTACCAAGAGAGATGCCCGCTACGCACACTATAATCACTTCCGAATTTCCTTTCTATTCCCGCCATTCACAAAATGTGCTTCCCTCGGCGGGGCTTCCTGACACAGTTCTGACTAACGACAACAACGGCGGGATACTTTTGCAGTAGAGTGGATCGGGGTCATCTGACGCCAAACGAGGATGCGTTTATTGATAAAAAAGCTCATTATTTCGACTCTCAGGTGCCAGGAAATCGCATTTCAGCAAGTCTAGGAACTCATTCAGTCCTGGGCAGAACCCTGATGTCAAAGCAAACGCCTAAACGAAGCCACATTGCCTACCACTTTGGCCATAGTCTTGGACGTGGAGACTTCGGGTGGATGAACGTCAACATGTCATGATGTGCGCAGGCCTAGGCGATTACAACAGTGGACTGCGACACCCGAACAAGAGATCCTCGCACAGAGAAAAAAAATCGACCTCATCTCGAGATAAAATGCGTCTCCAGCCTACTATTTTGTCCCTAAAATGAGTTTCCTTTGCTATCGAACCGAGAATGAGTACCCGCTTTCTAAGGCTGGAGCCTATGGCAAGCCGTTTGTCCATTAAATAGAAAAACCTTGTTTTCTAGTAAAAAACCTTGTTTTTCTCTTGAAAAACCTTGTTTTTCTCTTGAAAAACCTTGTTTTTTATGCTGTCGGGGAGAAAACTTGGTATTTCTAATAAAAAACCATGTTTTTTGTTCTTACACTAAATTACTTTGTTTTTATCATGAAAAACCTGGTATTTCTAGAAAAACCGAGTTATTCACGTAAAAAACTTAGTTTTTCAATATTGTTGGTAAAATACCTGGTTTTATTTAAAAAACCTTGTTTTTCTCCTCAGAAAAACAAAGTTTTTCTTCCGTTTGTAGAAAAACAAGGTTTTATTGGTGAAAAACCTGGTATTTCACGCCATCGTAGAAAAACCTTGTTTTTCTACCACAACCTGTTCATTCTACCTCGCGCCCACACGTGAGCATATAATGACTTCACGTAGATTAAAAGTAACTGGAGACGGGGTAGAATGTCCAAGTTTTAAAACCTTTACATTCTACCTCGTCCCTTAAAGCCCAACAGACAGTGTTGAAATTTTATTAGATTTTCAAAGTGTTGGGGGAATGCTTGTAGAGGTCTCATAGCATCGTCCTTGTCAATACTGTTCATTTTCTTTATTTCTTCTAGTACTGCTATGTTTGTGCATTGTCCTGTGCCCAATCGAGGTGAAAGAATGGCGCAGCCGACTTCGGAAACTTGCTTTCGTGAGGTGCAAAGTTTCCTTCTTCGTTGAAAGAAATTGAGTTGGCTTTTCCCTTGTTGTTGATGAGATGTTCATCTTCATAATCTGTTTTTTTTCACGAGCACTTTGTAGCAGGACCAAAGAGGCTTCTTGCAGCGAGAGGCATGGGATTACTCCGAGGCATGTAGTTGCTTTGCTAGGCCTCCGCCATGAGTCACCGGCGACACCCCCACCGGACGAAAACACCACCACCGCCACCGCCACCGCCACTAGTGTGAATTTGGGTGTCTTGAATGAGGAACTCATTTCTTTCATCTCATCAATTCAGCGAATTCTTGTTAGGTCATGTTCGAGACAAAAAGCTGATGGAAACTAGGCGCGAGGTAGAAAAACAAGGTTTTTTTAGAAAAACAAGGTTTTTTTAGAAAAACAAGGTTTTTTTAGAAAAACAAGGTTTTTTTAGAAAAACAAAGTTTTTTTTAGAAAAACAAGGTTTTTTTAGAAAAACAAGGTTTTCTTTAAAAAACCATGTTTTTCTGCAGAAAAACAAAGTTTTTTTAGAAAAACAAGGTTTTCCTCTCATCTTGTTGTAAAAACATGGTAATAGTAGAAAAACCTTGTTTTTCACCAAAAGTACCAAGTTTTTATACGTACGGTAAGAAATCCTTGTTCTTCTCTAGAAAAACATGGTTTTTTATCAGTATTACCATGTTTTTCAGCGACAGAAACGAAAAACTAGGTATTTCAACAGAAAAACTAGGTTTTTTAAAAAGAACAAGGTATTTTAAGAGAAAAACAAGGTTTTCCAAGAGAAAAACAAGGTTTTTTACTAAAAAACAAGGTTCTTTTATTTAATGGACAAACGGCTTGCCATAGGAGCCCTCTTGCATCGACTGGAGATAACTGCAACTGGTGTCTCATTCTGAAGTGGAGACAAAGTCTACTCATTTTGAGTTTTCTCAGTTCTCCAGTTTTCTCAGTTCTCCAGTTGGGACAGGGCATCAGCTGGAGAAAATTGGAAACAAACAGAGGAGAACCAAAATCTGCTCATATGAGGAGCTCGGTGGTGTGGTGGTTCTGGTGTCCGACTTGCGATCAGCGGGTCCTGGGTTCGAAATCCACTGGGTGTGAAACGTTTTTTTATATGGAGACATCACTTGTTTATGTGATTCGAGACAACAGGCATGTTGGCCACCATCTGAGCCAAGTTAGGAGGAAAATAAGGAATTTATTTTTTTCAAGTTAGGAGTTTTTTAGGAATTTCTCCCTTAAAGTAAGGAAAAAGTAGGACTTTTTACTGATTGTTTTCCAAAAAAATGCAGCTGCAGCAAAGGAAAAGAAATGGTATCTTACCTCTTATTTGAAAAAAGAATGCGCAACTTACTAAAAATTCTTTACCAAGACAATAAATAGACTCGTGTCAAACCATGATGTCGAGGGCTCCGAGTGTCACACTTGCAGGCCTACTTGACAAGGATTACACAGCTGGATCATGCAGTGGCAATGTTGACAGGTCATCACCCTAAAAGTAGAAACGTTTTATTAACACAATAACAAGCGGTACTTATTCTCAGGTCACCTGCCCTGAACTATTAGGGTGACCGTATCCCGCTGTAACATTGGGGAGGTTTCGAAATCAAACGATAAACCAAAACTTTACGACAACGTTATTTTTCATACTACACATTGACCAGATTTTGCATTGCATTTTCGGTACAAAAATAAAGTTGTCGTTAACGTCGACGTTTATCGTTTGATTTCGAAACCTCCCTATCAACATTACAAAAACATTAACATTAACATTAGAAAAGGTTTACAAAATGAGGTACCGTACACAACAGGCTAAAAGCAACAGAATGAGGTCACACAGTTCACTACAGTAAAGAGGGCTCAGATAGAAATAATGCAGATTTCTTTAAAAGTCTGAGGGTGGCCCCAAACTTTTGGCCTGCAGTTAAGTTACTAACAAAACGCCAGGATGGGCTACAAGAGGGTCTGTTCCAAGTGAAAAGACTACCAGTAGTTTTTATGGCTAGTACCATAAGGCTCGTCTACACGATCATGCATTTGTTCAAAACATCATCATACATTTGTGTGATGATGTCCAAGCTTGTTTGTCGATTTCTGTCTTGTGACAATGCAGCTAAAAGTTTGAACATCATCATACATTGTTCAAAGCAGCATCATAATCTTGTATGATGATGTTCAAGTTTGTTGGGGATTTCGATCTACAGTCCAACATTCATGGATATTGTATGATGAAGTATGATGGAGAAAGGATAATGTTGGATGCTATTCAAGTTTGTTGGGAAAACCGTCCACACGATCATACATTTGTCCCTGAACATCATCACACATTTTTTTTGGGTGTTTTGCATTGGCAAGATGAAACATGCAGCTAAAAATTTGAACATCGTCATACATGTTCAGGTTTGTTGGGAAAACAGTCCACACGATCATACATTTGTCCTGAACATCATCATACAAATTTGAACATCATCATACATGTTGGTTGCTGTTCAAGTTTGTTGATAAAACAGCCTACACAATCAAATATCTGTCCATGAACATCATCATACAAATGTATGAGGATGTTTTGAACAAATGTATGATCGTGTAGATAGGCCTTTAGGAATAAACCATAAAGGTTCAACTTACAAATTTAGCATTTTATGAATGTGGAAAATATCCCTGTAAACGTCAACAGATTTGCATTCTGACTCTTCCATATGATAGGGGAGACCCTTCTGCACGTTTACTGCAAATTTTGTTGAATTCCGACCAGATGATCTTATGATACAAAATGACTGAATTAATGAGAACCCCACGAATGATGTGAGCGAAGGGTCATCTCTGTAGATTTGAATAGGCTAACGTACATTTGCACGTGGAACACTAATTATGCTGAAAATTGCTCTGTTGTCCTCCGAAATGGAATTCAAAGCATCAAGTTGACAGGTCCGGATTCGATTCAGGGTCGTACCCATCCGAGATTGGGATGGCTTCGGCAACTAGTTAATGTTAGTGCCATAGGTCTGTCATGTGGACAATCTTAAGCTCCTAGGCCTAGATCTTTGCGAATTTAATATTACATAGTCATTAAAAAACCTTATGCACCCCAAATTTTAGGTGGAAGATTGATTTTCTGTCTAAATTGAGGGCGCTTTCTGACAGAGGTACCTCGTGAATTCGGCCTACACTTCTCAGGTCTTTGAGAATAAGTTCCTTTGGGAAAGTTTTAGAGCGATGTCTTTACTATTTATTCCCAGATTTTAGGAGGCGCATAGGGTCAATATTCAACCTTTTTCCACGATTTTCCTACTGCGCGTTCTACACAACCGCATTTATTGCGGGAATAACCGCCCATAAAGTGTTGGTTAACGCTTGAAGATTGAAGTCGGAGTTAGTTCAAGCTTGAAGATTGAAGTCTGAGGGTTCAAGCTTGAAGTCAGAAGGTTCAAGCTTGAAGATTGAACTCCGGATTCAAGCTTGAAGATTGAATGAGCCTTCTGGGCTTTCGTAAAGACCACATCGAAGGGAAGAACATGAGTAGCTTGAGATGGCTTCTTCAGTACTTAGGCCTACCAGGGCCAGTCTGCCCTCCAAATGAAGACTGCATTAACTGCACTTACTGCGGTCTTGCGTTTCATGCCATATCTCCCTTGTTTTAGGTGGCAGCTCTGAATAATTTTGCAAGAAAGGAGAGCAGTATCTACTGATGTTATTGCACACCTACATTGTCCACTTCACTGAATAGGAAAGGCTGCAGAGGCTGTACAAGGGAAGACTGCAATATGCAGATACTGCAGTCTTCCATTGTAGGGGAGCAGTAATGCAATGGCTTTGGCGCAGCTGAAAAACTCGAACAGAAATAATTATAAATCTAGAGATTAGATTAACGACTATTCGGTCTTCACCCATAAACTACAGGTGATGTTCATGTATCGATTCGTGAAAACATTGCCGATTAAACCGCAAATATTGTGGCACGAAAATGACGTGCGGTATTTTGATAGAGTATCCGGGAGGATTGTGACAATACTTGAGCCACGTACGACACCCTACACAATGGTTCTTGTTTACAAGATGCTGGGTGGAAGTTTCATAATTCAATACAACGCGACGGTTTTTGCCGACTTCCCAGAAATATATCTCTTTAATCTATACAAAAACTATGTGTTTTATCAGGTTAGAAAAAACAGTCCTAGACGCTGCAAAAACTGTATTTTCCACTTGTTCGACCCGGAGGGATCTCATAGTGGGGCTGTAGTTTTGACGGGGAATTTAGTGAACAGTTCCACCATTTTGTCCACTGTGGAAGATTTGCTCTTTGGATTCGACGGAAAAGTTGTTTTACGGTCTAAACAAGGAGGAAATATGAAATTTACAATCTATGATGTGCTGGTGGAAAATAGAACAGGTCATATTCGACTGATCCTGTACAATGGGACTGACGTTTCATTGAATTGGAAGAACACAATCTTAGATAATCATTTGGTCAGCAAGGGAGTTTTCGATGTTACGGTCGGTAGCTCACGTTTGTTTTTAGAATACTACCAAAAAAAGTACAATTATTCTCCTTTAAAATATCGTTTAAGAATTTCGCTAATGATTTTAAAGGAAAGAATGAAACAGATAAGCAGAATCAGTCTTCGGTTCATACCGAAGTACGACCTATTATTTTTCCTCGCCGTTCCCGGGCCCTCTCTTGTCGGTCTGAAACGAATATGCAATCATGGAGACAGTCACACTGAAACGCTAATCTTTGAGGAAATTCCTGCGTTTTTTCATCCCAAGCGCACCATGGAATTTGATAAAACAATTGATCACTACCAGTTCGACCCTAATGATGGATCATTTATGCATTTTCGAGCCTCTGGAAGAAACAGACATGGCTTTAAACGCCCCTTTCACTCCGTCGACGTTTACAGGGCAGAGCAACAATAATAGCGAGTTTTCGCAAAGCTCGAAAACGCCAACGCGAACGCCTATCCTTTTGTTCCGTGCTCTCTTCGTGGCATCGAACAATGGGTTTGGTGTTGCGGCGTTGGCGTTTCGGGGGCTTTGCGAAAACTCCCTAATAGTGAGCTTTCGCACCCTCACGTTTAGATGATCGACTACATTTAGTTATACGTAACCGTAACCGGTGAAACGGTGACTAGGTTTTAGTGGTATTTATTTATTTATTTATTGATGCAATTGGTGCCGGTGTAAAGGGAAAGAGTGTCCCCAGGAAAAACTGTCCCAGGAACAAAAGATCCTATTGTTACATTCTAATCTCTGGGGATTAGTTTTCTATAGTCATGCCGCTTATTCCGTCATTCAACAATAGAAGTGGACACTTTTTACAGGGGGAGACTCTGTACCGTTACACCGGCGTGTCAAAGACACATTGAGGCTACCTAGTCTACAAATAAATTAAGGAAACGGCGTGCGAGGTGCAAAGCTTCCAGACAATAATAATAATAATTGTACGGATGAATAAAAGTAAAAGTGAAAACCTCCACGGTAGAAAGAACAAGAGAAACCAAACGAGAGTAAGGACCTACACATAAGGAAATAACAGGAGCATCAGGAACATTAAGATGATAATAAAGATAAAGGGTTGTATCATCTCAATTCATAGTAAAACGATTTCAATCCTTAATGAACTTCTGTACCGCCAAGAAACGCAAAGGATTCAGGGATGTGAATTGATATTTAAAACCATTGATCAAAGAAGATGACATTGTAAATGTCGAATGGATCCCGATGTACAGGTACTTCTTCCGGTACATGAATGGTACATTGATAGAGATCAAGATATGTTGATAGAGATCAGATACATTGATGGAGATCAGGATACATTGACAGAGATCAGGGTACCGGTACAATAGGGAGGTTTCGAAATCAAACGATAAACGTAAACATTAACGACAACTTTATTTTTGTACCGAAAATGCAATGCAAAATCTGGTTAATGTGTAGTATGAAAAATAACGTTGTCGTAAAGTTTTGGTTTATCGTTTGATTTCGAAACCTCCCCATTGACTGATGGATTACGATGAGGCCAATCGAACCTGATCTCATGCCAATAACTCATCCCGTAATTGACCTTGATCTTGATATCTGATGCTTCTAGGACAAAATGTACCTGCACAAAAGGTACCCGGACAAAATGTACCTAGGACAAAAGGTACCCGGACAAATGGTACCTTTTGTCCGGTACGTTTTGTCCTAGGTACGTTTTGTCCGGGTACGTTTTGTCCTGTCACCATATCTGATCATCAAGGTCATTGCATAATCGAAATGGGCATTCTCTATAACCTAAGTATGACTGATATCATGCCTCTACCTCTACCACTGGCACAGGCATTTCAAATTGTCAAGTTTGACCTTGACCTTGACCTCTGATTATCGAAGTCGTGGCATAATCGAAGTCGGCATTATCAATAACCTAAGTAAAGGTGATATCATGCCTTTATCTCTACCACAGGCAGAGAAATTTCAAATTATCAAGTTTGACCTTGACCTTGACCTCTGATCATCAAGGTCGTTGCATAATCGAAATGGGCATCATTAATAACCAAAGTATGGGTGATATCGTGCCTCTGTCTCTACCACAGGCAGAGATATTTCAAATTATGAAATAATGATCTAACAGGATGCCATCGGGAAAGTTTAAGGGATTCAAATTGCATTGTTCACAAATTAGAGTGATATCTTTAAAGAGCCGCCATCGTCATGATCGTGCTGCGATATACCAAACTCCTCAGAGCGCCACTTGTCTCCATTCTTCCTACCTCGTGACACTGCCAACAGGTTCCTACTTTTCCGGCGGAGGATCGTAGTTCCAGTACATTCCAAATGGAATTGAAATGCTTCATGGGCACGTACAAGAAACGTTTTGTCGACCTAATTTTATCTGATTGGTAAACAGAAGCACGTGAACAAAGGACGCCCTCTGATTGGTTAAAAGTGTGAGAACGTGAGAGCCTAATCTCATCCCATGCCCGTAAAGTTCCGCGAACAACTTACTTATTCTGATCATTTATAGCATTTATTCGTCTCAAATTTTACATTTCCGCGTTTGGTAACTTTATATTAGGGAGGTTTCGAAATCAAACGATAAACGTAAACGTTAACGACAATTTTATTTTTGTACCGAAAATGCAATGCAAAATCTGGTTAATGTGTAGTATGAAAAATAACGTTGTCGTAAAGTTTTGGTGTATCGTTTGATTTCGAAACCTCCCCATTGTTTCATATGATTCGATTTTTGGTTTAGGTGGGCCTATAGTCCCTTTAATGACCATTATATTTGGTCCAAAATGAGCTTTCGACACAACTTTCGGCACTAAATCAGTATCGGCTTTTAAAACATACAGCTGGTATGTTACTTTTTATGCCCAGTAGTGTCCGGGCCAATAATAAAACCGATTAGTTTGCGATTAATATGTTTTTTCGGGCATTTTGCGTTTTTTTTTACCGATTTGATAATTAAGAAATGATTCTGATTGGTTAAAATCAATGGGGTTTACATAGGCTCCCCTATTTACCGACGGAGTCCGAAAGTGGGACAGAGGCTGATGAGCACGTGCTCAATCACGGGCGGACGAGCAAATACCTATATGATGGTTTGTGTAATTAGTTTGATCTCGATGTGGCGCCGAGGTTGAGAAGCACGTGGATTTGTATTTAGAAGTGGATTTATATTTAGAAGTGGTTTGAGGTCAGTCTCTATCTTTAGCCATGGTGCAAGATGGGGTGTTCATGAGCGTTTTCATTTGTTAATTACGACGAGCCGTGGATTATCACTCATCCTTTTTGTGCGAGTACTGCCTTGTTTTGTTTGATCATGATGAAGAGGGAGGGTTGATCTGTTTACTTTTTTTCAGTCGGTCTGTTGGCCTGAACTGAATGCCCTTTGCGTACTGGCAGGCGATGACAACTTCTGTTCATTGGACGGTTTAGTGTGTTAGGTTGAGCACGAAGGGTTTGTGTGTTTGTGCGAACATTCTTTATTTCAAACTCTTTCCATGTGAACCATTTACGCCGCCAGGCTTGTATTAACTTTTATTCGATATTTGCTGTGTCAAATGTACGCGCACTATATTCCAGCCAGCTGGAAAGCGATGAGGCAGCTGATGCTAGCGGCATAAGCGGCCAGTCCAGAAGTAGGCCGCGCATGCTCGGTAGGAACTAGTTTGGCGATATACCTGTCACAATAAAGAAAATAGTGTTGGTATGACGCAACGTCCTGCATACAGTCACAAACTGGTGATTCACAGAGGGATCGTGAGAAGAGGTCATTATAAAGGGAAGTAATAAAGCCAATTCTGAAGCGTGTATGCAGGACGCTGAGATAACGCGACCAGGTGTGAAAGGAAAGAATGTCCCCAGGAAAAACTGTCCTTGGAACAAAAGATCCTATTGTTACATTCTAATCTCTGATGATTGATTTCTAGAGCTGTGCACCTTAATCCGTCATTGAACAATAGAAGCGGACACTTTTTGCAGGGGGACACTCTCAACTGTTACACCTGTCGTAGCAACGTAGCATTGTGATATGTAGCAGGTTGTCTCCCAGTTAAAGTTTGCAGCTCGAAAGATTGCTGAATTAAGTTTGTGTTCAATTTCGGTGTAACAGTCGTAGACGTCATGTGTGCAGGATTTCCCTATTGTTGATGAGATAGTGGGTCAGAGAGTTTTGGAGGTGATTGGTTAATTGTGTTCATTTGCCCACAATTAGATGGCCGGTAATGTAGCCGCCAATGTCATTTTCCAGTTTCCTTTCGGAGGATTGGCTTGTCAGTTCCAGACTTCTCCCACAGGCTCGCTGGCAGCACTGCTTTTGGCCGCAATGTTTGCAATATCAGTTACACTTGTGGTCAAACCCGGATTCTTTCCGTTATTTCCTAGTTTGTTTGTTTCAAGCACGAGGACATATGAGGTAAACAATAATGAAAACATGTATAGACTCCTTTCATGTGGTTCTTGTGACTTCTGAAGGTAGTTTTGGTACTTTGCCAAGTTGTAAGTTGCTGCAAAGGTATGGTGTAATAGGAGAAGTGGTCGTTGGGTTTAGGCCTGTTTCTGCTGTTTGTAAGACTAATGATTTTGTTTCAGATTTACGACTAGAATAGAATACAACTGTATTTCGATGTCAACAGTGTGGTATTGTTTGAATGAAATAAACAATACGAAGAAATCATTTACCGGTGTAAAGAAATCATTTACCTGTGTTGGAACTTCCGTTGTGCTTGAATCAACAGGGAAAGAATTCGTCAGTGGCTTCCATACATATAGCTCTCAATTTTTTTCAGTAATCTACAATGTGGCACACAGTCAAAGCTTTAGCAAAGCCAAGGTAAATTGCATCAACATCATTTCCTGCATCCAGAGCTTTAGTCCAAATCTCAAGTGTTTCCAGCAAATTCGTTACACAGTTCCTCTTGCTAACGAAACCATGTTGTTCTCTGCTTATCAGTTTGGTACCCTCCAGGTGGCATACGATCCTATCTGAAGTATCCGAAGTATCTGCTCCATAATTTTACAGCATATGGATGTCAAGCTAAACCGGCCTATAGTTATTTGGTGACCTCCTGTCTCCTTTTTAGCTACGCTGGAAGCGTAGCTAATAGAATACCCTGGGGCTGTTTGGGAGCTGGCGTAAAAGTAGTTCCTGCAAAATAGCTACCATCTCCGATCTGCAGCACTGCTGGCACAGCATTTGTGTTGCAATGCAACCATTTTTTACCATTCTCTGTGCGCTTTACCATTTTACTCAGCAAATCGTCAGAATTGCTGTTGATTATGAAGAAATAAAAGTTATCGGCTGCTTGCCTGAGCTGGGCAGCCATTGGGTAGATTATAACCTCCTCACCTTGTTTTGGCGATGCACTGAGTGTGCTGTACACAGCCATATCATAGGTAATTTGCAGCCGAGGTTGTATCTGCATCGGACTCCTTTGTGCCTGTATTCGTACAGTGCAGATATAGTTTTTGGTAAAATCGGTCATCAACCGTACCTGGAACATTATATTTCGGTCTATTTTAGTTCCTAGTGTCAGTGTGTCTTCATAGTTTGTCATGCTGCTATTTGTTTATTGTAATTTTTTGGCTGTCTCTACGATCTATGAAGGCCTTCTGTCTTTGAATGAGGTATTGCTCCGCAAGCAGCCTCACTTCAGTATGAATTGCGGTACATTCAATGCACGTAGAATGCATTGAGAGCCTGTGACATTGTGTGATGTAGGAATGAGATTGCCATGGCGTCTGCATTGAAAAGATGCTAAAAAATTTGTCAAAGTACGCCGCAAAATGGCTTGTAGAGTGTGCTAAATGCTTGATTAATTATAATTCTATTGTCCTTGGTTATAAAAACGGTGAACTACATGGGTTCAGTGTCCCTAGCTGGATCATACAGGTACCTGTACCAGTGGCTGGAAGGATGGAAGCAAGTCAACCTGTCAACTTCCTGGCTGATTTAGTGAGGTCAGCGTTCGATAATGAATAGCTCATTGCCAAGACACTGTGTGAAAGCAGGCAACAAAGAAAATGCACCCTGACCTCACTGATATCCGAATTCATCATCTACTGAAACTAGAAATGTTGAGAGTGCTCCAGAAGGTGAACAATCCAACTTGGAGTTGTTGTTCACATCGACAGTTTCACATTCTAATTCAGGCACCGATGACCAAGATAATTACACTACTGGTACCACTAGCAGTGAGTGTCACAGTGAGTCTGATTCTGAAGGTGAATCTGATGCAAATTCATCAGCATCCTCCAATACTGATTCAGACGAAGAGTTGTTGGAGTGAATGAGGGTAGGTGTGGAGCACAATGGCAATGGCAATGCCAGGCATGTGTGCAGCAGGTGGTAATTGCATTTTGTGGTTTGTCAAAATCACATGCTGATAGTGTGCTGTGCAGTCAATCAAACCAAACTAATATTTGTGTATTCTTTGGAGGTTAAGTAAAGTTCCCCAGTTGATTGGTTTGTAGTTTAAATATAGTGATGTAACTTAGAGTATCCTTCTGTTGACATTAATTTGTTGATTAATTTCATTTTACTGAAATCTTTAGACGTTGTATTTTCTCAATAAAATTGTTCTTGTTGTGCAAAAATATTTCAGTGAGTTCATGTTCTTTGTCTGTGTCTGTCTGATGCAGACTAGACCACTTCACCATGTTCACTGGTTCTGGCCAAATCCCTCTCTTGGCCCGCCTTCTTTCTAATTCTTCTGCAGTTGTCAGTACAGCAACAAAGCTTCTCTTCATCAGGATGTTTGGGGTGAAAGACAAGAGAAGGCCTCCCATGGATTTGAGGAATGCCTGGACTTTTCTCCTGCTGCATCTCAACTGCATTTTGCAAAATTGGATGTTCACCTGCAATGACTGAACAAACAGTGGGGAGATGCCCTCCCCAATTTTCATAGGCTTGGGACTATCCATCACCCCCAGGGTCAGATCTTGTAGTCTGTGATCAGCCTTGTCAACCACATGCTGTTTATTCAAAAAAGTGGCTGCCTTCACAATTGAGTGCACGATCCATTTAGAAGTCAGACAACCTACTTACCAGTAGTGTGATAAAAAAGTAAATGAAGACCATAGCATGCACACCAACACCAAAGGCAAGCAAGAGGGACAGGAGGCAAGGCAGAAAAGTTAATGGGTGGAGGACAGGGCTAATTGCAGTCTACTAAATCTAACTATAAGAGGGTGGTGGGCTGGGTTACAACCCCGCCACCTTGTGTTATTATTTGCAACCAAAAATCACAACAATCATGACAAGCACAACTAACTACTTTGTGGTATCATACAACAGGTGCATGCATGTGTACAGCAATAAAAACAAGTTAGAACAACACTGTAATGAGAAGATGTCCAATTCCTGAGCTACACTGCTTAACATGCTTCGAAAAATAGTCAAATTTTGAATCCAAAAGAGCTGGGGATGAATGGCCTTGGTGCCCTGGAATTGCTCCAGATTTTGGCCTTGGTGCCCAGGATCAATGGCCTGGTGCCCAAGAAAAATTATGATCATCCAAGGCCAAAGTGGCATTGCCCCCTAAATCCTTATGTCAGTGCCTGAATTCGACAGAGAAAACAGTCAGAAGGATCTTTCATTCAACTTCTGGCGACAATACATGCACCTGGTATCTATCTTTCGCTGAAATGTTGTCATTGTTCACAGTTTATGGACGCGTACATTACCGGATGTGGGGAGTAGTCTTCCTTGCGGACATGAAGTTGTTACCGAAAACGGCCCCAGAGGTACACCAAGGGTTCATGGCTGGTGACTTTAGTATAAGGAAAGTGAGGGGATCTGGACGGAAGAGGAAGATTAGCCGCACCCCCCAGGCTAAAATACACTAAAATATCCCTATTTCCGGGCTGTTTCCAAAAACTATACCTACCTAAACTTGCAAACTAATAAAACCTCTTCCATCCAGATCCCCTCACTTTCCTTATACTATAAAATTCTTGAAAAATAAATAAATGGACACAGAACAGTACCTTAGAAACCTATATTTCAATCCTGAAAGTAATGTTGCTTATACGAATATAGCAAAAATTTGGAAAAAAGTTAAAGAGGATAAAAAACTTATAAAATATAAACAAGTGAAAGAATGTTTAGATAATTTACCGACTTTTCAACTACATAAACCGGTTCACAAAAAATTCTTATTCAGAAAAACTATGGTCTCTTACATAGATCAACAATGGCAAGCGGATTTAGTCGATATGCAAGCTTATGAAAAAAATAATAAAAATTATAAATATATCTTAACTGTGATCGATTTATTCAGTAGATACGCTTGGGCTCTAGCTTTAAAGAGTAAAAGAGGTGAAGAGGTTAAAGATTTATTCAAAACTATTTTTA
>NMRB01000465.1:293755-304972 GCA_002633025.1 Notospermus geniculatus
GAGTAGATCGGAAGATTTTTGGCCGTCACCCGGCCGGTGGCCCAGATATTCTCCGGACACTGAGGTCGAAGTCCGACAGGTATCCCTCCAGCCACCCACGGGTGCGCGACCAAGTCCCTAGGATGTCCGGCCGATCTACAGATCACCCGATTTGCCGAACGGACAGCGGGCCGATATTCGCTGGGACATTGGTGGGGGACTGGGCGGTATCGGCCAACCATTTTTCAACTTGTCGGAACAAAATCCGACAGACACGTGTAATAGGTCAGATACATGTACTGTACATGTACGTTGACTAGGCCTAAATACGATTTCGATTGTTCATGGGCACATTTTACCTATAAAAGTAACTCTAATCAGAGATTTTCATGTTCTCGGAAGATGACAACAGATTTTTTTACCTACGAAGAGGACTGAATCCATTTCTATTTATATTTATTTGCCATGAAAATATTTGCGGCAAGACGGTTGTATTTGCCAACAAGGTGATTTGTCATTGTTTAGCCCTTTTCAGAATGAGGTATCATCGACCAGTTTTCCACAGAAATCACCATTTCGCCCAATTCTGTATCGAAACATACGCAAGATAAATACCATAAATATGGTATTATGGGAAAATACAATGATTTTACCCTGGCAAACCTTATATTTTTGAGAATCTAGGAATGTGTTCTCCTAAAAAATCACATTTTTTGTGGGTTGCTAGAAAATAAGAAGGAATGATACCGACATCAGAAATATTGATGTACACTCTTGTAGGAAAGTAAAAGGACAGCAAGTTTTCCTAAATACCGCAAAAACCATTGGAGCGACAGCAATGGTATTTGCACCCAGTCTGTAGCAACATGCTGGGCATAGAACCATGGTGTTTTGCCAAAAATCAATTTTAATTAATTGGGAGAAAAGTGACATTTTGTAAAACCACTATTTTCACAATTTTTGAAAAATCGTCCGATTTCAAATTTTCTTTCTTCATTACATTCAACTTGCCTGGCTGACCAATATATGTAACTTTTCCCTTTGAAAATCTCAAGAGAAAATGCCTCTTTTGGGATTTTTCAGCAAAATAAATTCCACTCATACAGTCAAGTAGACAACACCTCTGGGACAGCCCCTCATAACCAGGGAATCTTGGCGTCAACAGACTCTGATCAACAAAACCAGTGGCCTCCCAGGATGACATAACTTCCTTTCACAATAAACGTCAATTCATGGTGTTGATTAGGTTTTGAATTGAAAAGACATGGGTTGAAGTCAGTGTCACTCCTCATTTGCTGCATAACGTGAGAAATGAACTGGAACAATCCCTGGTCTAGATTTCAGACTATAAAATGTAAAGAGGGGCTGTCCCAGAGGTGTTTCTACGTGACTGCGTGAGTGGGATTTATTTTTGCTAAAACATGCCAAAAGAGGCATTTTCGCTTGAGATTTTAAAAGGGAAAAGTGGCAGATGTTGGTCAGTCAGGCAAGATGAATATAATGATGAAAGAAAATTTGAAATCAGACGATTTTTCAAAAATTGTTAAAAAAGTGATTTTACAAATGTCATTTTTCTCTTAATTAATTAAAATAGATTTTTGGCAAAACACCATGGTTCTATGCCCAACATGTTGCTACAGATTGGGTACAAATACCATTGCTGTAGCTCCAATGGTTTTTGAGATATTTAGGAAAACTTGCTCTCCTTTTACTTTCCTACAAGAGTGTACATGTAGATTACTGAAGAATCACAAAATTGGCCCATTTTTGAGCACGTTAAACCACATTTTTCAGCATTAGAATTCATAAATGCTTTGCACCATTGCAAAGGGGTATTGATGCTCTATCTAAAATCCATATAAAACAGGAGGTCAACTCATCTGGTTCAATTTTTTAAAGTTTTGATGGATATTTTTTTCAACAGAATGTCCTCTTTTCCACTTCGGCCGAGAACATTCACAGCAGTGAGAGGTACCGTATCATTCCATGGATGAATCACCAAATATCGCTACTCACATTCAATTTATGTTGGGTAAAGTAGTTTTTCTATCGCTTCTTCTACAAAATAACGCATTACATTATACAATAGCCCTAACCTGTACCATTACTTAGAGGGAAGAATCTCATATATTTATAGAACTATTCTGCTAGAGGAACGACCCCGGAATTATGAAAAACTGGTCGATGAGACCTGAGATTTTCCCCCGAGGACGAGAGGGCTAATTACTGGTCAGTCTCGTACCCAGAGTTCACATCTTGCCCTGACAAGTGTTCCTATCATTCCTACCCTCGCTCAATCCACCCTTGCCTGATACTCCCCACATTTCCACTCTCACTGCTGCCCGGAAGACAAGTGGCCAATCACAGCTCTGGTAACAAGCTACCTCGCCCCAGGATCTGAGCAATGAACGAAGTACACTAAATACGTAGTGTATGTAACCGGATACACCTAGGCTCGATGGTGAATCTAAACTCCTCACAGCGCCACCTGTCTCCATTCTTCCGACCTAGTGACACTGCCACCAGGGGTAGCGAGCATAAAGGGGTCGTAACCCTACGTCAGGCCTAAGCCAGGCGTAGTGCTGGTCGTGGCCTTATCCTCATGAGCATAAAGGTAGACGCAAGCTGCGTCTAGGTGTATATATGGGCGTAACCCTACGCCTGCTCATGACCAGGCGTAAAGCTGTCTTAGTCAAAGTAGACGGTCATTTTTCCGACCATTGGTAGTCGCATTGATGAGTTTGCTTGTCAAAATGGCCTTTGACTGAGGAAATTAATCTACAACATTTTTGTATATACACAGTTTCTCATCTTCTGAAAAACTGGCCTTTCTCGGATAGGCCTCGGTTTCACGTCCGCCGTTGCGACGCAGAGTCTGGAGGTGAAGGGCGTCGAACCCGCACAATAGAAACCCAAGGCCACACAACCTTTTCAATGAGCAGTTACGCCATATATCACTGTTATACCTCGGCGCAGACGTTATGTCATACGCCTAGTTTTATGCTCGCTTCCTAAATAGGCGACCTAACCTTTATGCTCGCCGACTAAAAACTGTTACACCCAGTCCTACGCCTGCTTCTGCATCCAAGTTTACGACTACACTTACGACCCCTTTATGCTCGCTACTCCAGGTACCTACTTTCTCGGCGGAGGATCGTAGTTCCAATACATGCCAAATGGAATTGAAGTATTTCATGGGCACGTATACGAAACGTTTTTCGTCGACCTAATTATCTGATTGGTCAACAGAAGCACGTGAACAAAGGGCGTCCTCTGATTGGTTAAGAGTGTGAGAAAGTGAGAGCCTAATCACATCCCATGCCTGTAAAGTTCCGCGAACAAGCTACCTATTCTGATCATTTACAGCATTTATTCGTCTCAAATCTTACATTTCTACTTATGGTAAATGTATACTGTTTTATATTAATTGACTTTTATTCGAGATTTGCTGTGTCAAATGTACGCGCACTATATTCCAGCCAGGTGGAAAGCGATGAGGCAGCTGGTGCTAGCGGCATAAGCGGCCCGTCCAAAAGTAGGCCGCGCATGCTCGGTAGGAACTAGTTTGTGGTGAATCAACAGAGCAAACATGGCGGCTTCGGAACTTTGATGTGTGGCTTGGAGTCAGAAATTTGTGAAAAATTCAACATTTCGTCGCTAGCTTCATATCAGAAGGATACTATTCATGTGCCTTTGCATCCTGTGCATGCACTCGAACAGTCCATGCCATTCTTTCGACAAGTGCATCGGAGACTGTCACAGTCACCCTTGCATTGGCAGCGGATGACCTTAAGCAGATACTGGGGAGAGGTCCACCTTTTTGGGCAGCCGTAGGTGACCGTCTGATAGCTGCCAACCCCAATCCGTTGGACTCAAATCTTCAGAACCCATCCAAATCTGGGCTTGGAAATAAACTCTCTGGCTGTGGTACTTTGCCGCATCTAAAGTTGGAGGCAATGACTGGACCTGAACACTACTTGCACTAGTGGCCACCTTTTCAGAAAACCGCTCGCTCTCAGTATTGGTCAAGAGTGTTTTCCACTGTCCCGCCATATAAATAGACTAGAGCAAGCTCTCCTGCCTTTTCTGCATCTTTTATCTGCAGCTGTCCTTGGGTCAAAATCTGTACTTACTTCTTGAACCCATTATTGTTTACTTTCTTCAAGGGCGCTCCTTTTCCAATGCCAAAGAGTCTGGATGTTGTGTCACATCCACCAAGAGCATGAATCACTGGAAGGAGACTACACATTTCCTTTCCCAAGAGATCTCTCAGACGAACAATGTCCCAGACTCTTCTCTTACCCTCCTTCTCTCCACACTTCTTTTCTGATCTGAAGACTAGCCCTTTGCAATCATCACTGCAGTAGAAACAGAGCAGTATGAGCAGATCGGTGTCTTCACCAATTAGGTGAGTACAGCAGATGATGAACACCTGACGGCTGTTTTCGCTATCAGAATGTCAGCGTCTCCATCTGCGTTTAAACTCTTGATACCACTTTCTGTCATTTTTTTCTGTCAGCAAGTCAATGAAACGTTGTTTATTTTCGGCATTAGCGAGAAATTGGTCTTTCTTTGACTTGAGGGGCATTGTCGGAGAGAAGGACACCCGAGGTCCTCTGTGCCTTTCGTCCTCCTTTGATGGGCAACATCTTTGGTGGAAGGACCCTGTGTATAGCCATCAAATACAACTATGGCATTCTTGTAGAGCCGTTATATATGGCTGTTCTGCAACAGCGTCATACGTGCTGTCTTTTGTCCAAGGAATTCTCTGGCGGAGTGACCCTCCGTCTAGCACTGAGATGGTAGTGAGGAGTACGAGTTTCCGACAATGCCACTCAAGTCAAAAAAGACGTTTGATGCTATTGCAGAACAGTATGTCAGCCATGTCCACTAGTGCAAGTACTGTTCACACAGAAACAAAGCGATCTCAGCTCGAGTTAAAATGAGTCTCTAGCCTGCTATTTTGTCCCTAAAATGAGTTTCTTTGCTACTCGAACACAGAATGAGTACCAGTTTTCTAAGGCTTTACCAGTTTTCTTGCATCGACTGGAGATTACTGCAACTGGAGTCTCATTCTGAAGTGGAGACAAAGTCTACTCATTTTTAGTTTTCTCAGTTCTCCAGTCGATGGGACAGGGCATCAGCTGGAGAAAATTGGAAAGAAACCGAGGGGAACAAAAATCTGCTCATGTGGTGTGGTGGTTCTGGTGTCCGACGTGCGATCAGAGGGTCCTGGGTTCGAAACCCACAGGGTGTGAAACGTTTTTTTTTATATATGGCGACATCACTTGTTTATTTGATACGAGACAACAGACAATCCGGTGGAGACAGCTAAGAATCATTTTAACCAGTTGGAGACAATGTCATCTCAAGTGGAGACCCAGTTATGTCTATTCGAGTTGCAAAAAAAAACCTCATTTTAGGGACAAGAGTTGGAGATTTATTTTATCTCGAGGTGAGATCGTTTTTTCTTTCTGTGCAGGTCCAGTCATTGCCTCCAACTTTAGATGCGGCAAAGTACCACAGCCAGAGTGTTTATTTCCAAACCCAGATTTGGATGGGTACTGAAGATTTGAGTCCAACGGATTGGGGTTGGCAGCTATCAGACGGTCACCTACTGCCCAAAAAGGTGGACCTTTCCCCAGCACCCGAGTATCTGCTTAAGGTCATCCGCTGCCAATGCAAGGGTGACTGTGACAGTCTCCGATGCACTTGTCGAAAGAATGGCATGGATTGTTCGAGTGCATGCACAGGATGCAAAGGCATATCCTGTAGTAACGCTTCTGCACCTCATGCTCTTGAAGAGTCAGATGATCAACCATTTTAATAAAACTTGGAATACAGTGTTTACTGATGTAGCACACATCCTTACAATCATGACTGTTCCTATTTTCATGACAGGGTGCACAGACTGCTCTAGGTTCATTTCACCAAAGCTGACATAATATGGAACCATAATTAGGTCATATATGATGTAATAATGCCATATATGACATGTATGACGTCATATTTGACATATATGACGTCACAACGTAATTCTGATGGTATATTTGGGTTCCATGGGGGTCACATTCCTTTCTGTCAGTAATACATTTATGGGGTCTAACACGCACCGTTTAAGAGATATTGGCCAAAAATGGACTCATTGGCGGCCATATGTAATTTATGCAAATTAGGGTACTTAGGGTCGTCCGATTTTTGCCTAAAATGATATGTGCTATCAGAGTAACCCCCTGAACCAGAATCTGCAAAAAAATTCTCTAGCAATTTTGTCTAGGTTAGGAATTTTTTTTGCTATTTCTACTGGACTATGCCGTCTCAACTGCATAGAGTTGCACCTACCTGATTAAACTACTGGCCTAGGTAAAATCCAAAGCATGAATTGAAAATAAAGATGAGCAGTAGGCCCTCTCTGCGCAGGTGACAGATAAGCTGTGAGTGAATGGGCCGTCTCTCACTTCCCTTTGTCAAATCCACAGCATGCAATGGTGACATCATCAATGACATTCACTGAGCATGCTCAGGTGCTGAGAGGGAAATTCAAATACCCTTGTTTTTGATCAGGCCCGGATCCAGGGGGGGCACATGGGGCATGTGCCCCCCCCCTATTTTTTGAGGGGCAATGATTTTTTTACTGCATTTTTTGAAAATCGTCTATTATTTCATGTCTAAGATGCTGGGAAATCGCATCTCAGAGCTTTGATTTTTTTCAAATTTTCCCGGGGGAGGCCCCCCGGACCCCCCTTCATGTGCGCGGACCTGCGGGAAGCGCCAACTGAGGGCTTGCCCTCAGGGTTGTGCCCCCCGTATTTCTAAACCCTGGATCCGGCCCTGTTGATTTCTGCAGATTACGCCCCCTGGTGGAAAGATTTCAAACAATGACCCCACAGGAGGTGAGGGCAAAACTAAGCAACACAATATGTGAATTACAGTTTGATTTATTTTCTATGGACTGAGTAATGGGATTTTTCATTTTGCGTAAAATGTCCCCTGGAGAGCAGAATGTAGGTCAAATTGCGAAACTTTTTGGTTCTGTTTCAAGCCCTCCCTAGGGCCTACCACTCCACCAACTTTCATGACCCTGGACCTTGCGGTTGCGAAACGTGCCATTTTCACGGACTACAGACAGACGGACGCCACTCAGTATACATATGAATAGCTCCGCTGACCTTTGGTCAGCTGAGCTAAAAACACTAAAAATCAAACTATTTATTATGTAATATTTTTATGTTTTTTGTTGCAGATGTGATAGAATGGAACATTTTAAGGATTTTGCGCTTTGTTTCATCAAAATATGTTGAGTGGTTGATGAGATATTTGAGATTATCAAAATTTTGAGAATTTGAGATTTTCAGGTTTTGTAGGAAATTTTGATGCCATTAGATAAAACTAACCTTAGGATATGGAATTACAAAATTTTGGAACTTTTTGTCTTACCTGGGCAGAAATATTGCGTACATGTATTTTAATAATAATAATAATAATTTATTAGATTAAAATGCTACAATAATGTATATCAAACATTTCCTGAGCACATACATAAGTGATATTAAACATAAAAGAAACATGGAGTGCTAAAAAACATTATTAAAATTGGTCGAAATGTGTCCTAAAAAGATGTGTTTTTAGATTTTTTTTTGAAACAGGGCGTGCCTGTGAGCTCACGCAGTCTCATGGGGAGGGAGTTCCACAGCCTCGCAGCCAGGACACCCAGACTCCGGTCACCATAGGTCCCCTTGACACGTGGAATTTGGAGGACCCATGGGTCAGATGACCGTAATCGGCGCCCGGGCGTATGGAGGCTGAGGAGCTCCCTCAGGTACACTGGACTGTCCTCCCGGTGAAGCGCTTTGTGTGTCACCAGGAGGACGCGGTACACAATGCGTGATCTCACAGGCAGCAAATGCAACTCTTTTAGAATGTGTGTGATATGTTCCCTCTTTCGACACTGCTTCAGAAGCCTGGCCACACTATTTTGCGTCCTTTGTAATCTTGAAATTTCGATGTTTAGCAGGCCCATTAGCAGTCCCCCCTGGAAATCAAGTCGCGAAGTGACAAGCGCGTTTTTCAAAGTATCAAAATGTTGATATTTTGAAAAACATGCTTAACTTCTAACCAGTTTCGGCTAAACGTTCCAACACTTCATACGTCATGGTTTTTAGGCGAGCTTTGTCTACTCTTATGAAAATTTTGTGAAAAATTTAAAAATCTCAAATTATCGAAATTTTGATAATCTCACATCTCAAATATATCAGCAACCACTCAACAGATTTTGATGAACAAAGTCCATGATCCTTAGAGAGTTCCACTCTATGACAAAAAAACTGTGACAAAAAATCACCAAAAAATTACATAATAAAATGTTGATTTTTCTGATGAACTATTACGTAATTACGATATTTCCAAATTTCCTAAATTTTGATGCAGAAATATGACCAACATGGTGTACTTTCATATGGAAAAAATCGTGTTAAAATTGATGCAGAAGTATTTGAAATATTCAAAGTGTCAGGTGTAGATAAACTAATGTCCATGACTGTACCTTGACGCAAGGACCCTGAACGCCGCGGAGCGGCAAATGCGCGAAGCGCGACTAAACACTGAGGCGGGTCACATCGATTCATACCACCTTAGAGACGAAATCTGACCTCCTCACCAAAACTTGCCGAAATGGTCGTTCTATGCGGTTTGAAGGCGAAATTTCTTTATGGAGGCCTGTGGACGGTTATTTAATGTTGTTCAGGTCGGGTGAATCTTTCAAAGCTAGTGTGAAATATGATTTACAGGCGAAAAATAAACCAAAAAAGTTTGTCGTATACGTCATCAAATTTATTGAGAACTATATATTCATGAGCTCGCCGAAGGGCTTCCGATGTGTGCCGAAGAACGCTCGGAATCTGTCAGTGTCACTCTTTCCAACGCACAAGTCAGACGGCTTTATATTCATGTACATGTAATGCCTGCCTAGTAAGGTTGGTTACAATAACGAGGGCATGCCAAAAACCATCAAAATCGTTACCTACTTAGTTCCGCCCAATCTATTCCTTAAAGCACCACGGTATTGCCACTTTCTGTCGACAGCCGGCGCCACCCTACCCGTTCTCCGATACTGTAGTTAAGCCTTTCGCCCCAGTGTTGGAGAATGTATGATTACACTACAATGCACGTAGTAGCATGCGTAGTTTACCAAGTCGTCAATAGAGGTCTCCCTTAACGCGGGTAGGTGTAACGCAGGATTGGGAAGCAATACTGTGGTCCTTTAAGCCGATTAAGTTATGAATTAGGCCATCGCCGCATTTGTATCACTAAAATATTCGGTGTTGTCGTGGCGAGCCCGGTAGCCCAGTGGTTACAGCCCAGCATGAGCAAGGAATGGTTTCCGCCCATCCGTGGGTTCGAGTCCGGTCGGTGGAAGGACTTTCTCTCCCCATTTTTTTCTTTCACATACATTTACTGTGTTTGGAAGTAGACTTGTCCAGATAATAGGGAGGTTTCGAAATCAAACGATAAACGCAAACGTTAACGACAACGTTACTATTTTTGTACTGAAAATTCAGTATAAAATCTGGTTAATGTGTAGTACGAAAAATAACGTTGTCGTAAAGTTTACGTTTATATTGTTTGATTTCGAAACCTCCCTATTATTTTTCCCTGCCCAAAACGGTTACACGCCGCAGCAACTCCACTCTCGCTGCATGATCTAACACCACAAACCGTCACTTCGCGAACCCTGTCGCCATCAGGCTGGTATATGGCTAAACACGTAGACACCTCTCCTCACACTCGACAGCTATAAAAGCTGTCGGGTGTGAGGAGAGGTCCATATTGTCCACTCCCAACATAACCCCAACCAACGGTAATCCACCGCCCCCTGTTCCCATCAATCTGGATAATTAAAAAACTGTCGCAATATACTAGCAATTCCGGAGATCCCAAAACGCTTGTTAATACACGGTGACCATCCAGAACGAGTTGTTCCCAAAAGAAGCAACGTCCAAGGGAAAAGAGAACTGGACGATGTCGAATAGATAACATTTCCCTCTGATAATGTTGTATACGAATGCAGTGCAGCTTAGTTGAAGTTGCAGACAGTGTGTCGCACAATCTAGAAAACGTTTTGCGGCATCATTGGTTTGAATCAGTTTTCCTGCAGGTGCCGCTGCTTGCGATTTGAAATAAGCACTGGAGGTAAGATCTGGAAAAAGTACGTTCGGGTGTAATACAGTTTTTCAATCCATTTAGTTACGGTTAAGGGAGTACGAAATAACAGTGGAAAATAAGACGTGGGAAAATTTAGAATTTTGCACGAATTTTTCAATTTCTCAAATTGGGAGAAAATGTTTCCCCATTTTGAGAAATTTTCATAAAATGACATGAAATAAAATGACATAAAATTTCATAAAATGACATTTTCTCTAATTTTTCGGGCGATATTTCTCAAAATGGGAAAAAAATTATCTCCCAATTGGAGAAATTGAAAAATTCGTGCAAAATTCTAAAAGGGGCTGTTTCACTTTGAATTCAAGATTGCGATTTGTGATCTGTGGGAAAACTGAAAGAGCTATGATCTTGCAATTTGGAGGGATGATTCTGTGTTTAAGACCAATTTCAATGGTACAACAATCAATAACATTTGAAGTAATTTTTTAAGACAATGGGTGTTTGAAGCCTTCAAGTTTCATATTAGAACCAAAATATTTCTAAAAAAACTTGGATTATAGGTTCGCGAATGAGCCATGTGTCACCTACCTGCAAAATAATCCAGTTGTATTCCATGAAAGTACCAAAAAAAGTCACAAAAGTAGTTTGATATCACTCATTTGGAAGAACATGAACACTCTGAAAACCCTTAGGCCTATTGTTGACTGCCATTGTCAATAAAGTCATAACAGTGACATAACAGGGCTGGACGCAAGGACCCTGAACGCCGCGTAGCGGCAAACGCGCGAAGCGCTACTGATCAATACCACGGGTCACTCACTCTCATTCCACCTCAGAGACGGGCTCAGGCGAAATGTGATAAATTTACCCAATATGCCGGCGTTACGCGGTGTAAAGGCGGATTTTGTTTATGGAGGGCCGGACAAGTGTATTTTGGAGTGTCCAAGTCGGGTAGACCGTTGAAAAGTGTTACGGATTATAACTTTGAGGCTGTTTTAGGTTGGGAGAATTTTATTGCAACGTCATCGGGTCAAAGGTTATTTATCACCGAACGTTTCCGAAGTTCGCCGGTGTATA
>NMRB01000465.1:306846-326138 GCA_002633025.1 Notospermus geniculatus
CCTTAATTACATCCACTCTCTTAATTAGGTCCAGCAACCATCCGTGGGCTTGGACACTATTCTTTCCTTAATTGCTCACTCATCCTGTCTACACAGGTGTTAGTTCTACATTCGGGTTTCAGCTCAGTCTTTTCTAGAGTTTCAGATTGTAAAGTTCCACTTGAAAAAGACCCCGGTTGGGGTCGAAAATTTGTTACGTACTACCAGTGGCAGTCGGAATTCGTTTTCGTTTGGACTTTCTGCATTTTTGACGCAGATTGCATGCGGTTTTTTGGATACGTACACTGTATATTTGGAGCCAATTACCTCTCTCCATGCAGAGCCCTCGATCTTTCACTTCCGGTTATCAGGCGAGTAAATGATAACGTAGTTGGTATGCGCAGGGTGTAATGGGTGTTTCAAGGTAGGAAGCTTTGTGTACATTACGAACATTACCGAACGCTCGACTTCGGCAGCCTCGTGGTCTGCTGAAGTTGAGCGTAAAAATTTTTGCATACAAGTCGGAGAGATCTGACCTGTCAGCTTTAACATTAAGGTCCACCATAAATGTATTGTTCTCGATGGTTTTACAATAGACTTAAGGTCGACCTTAACGTTAAGGAACGTTCTAAAATACGGCCCATAGTTTTATTCATTTTCAGATGCCCAGCATTGGCTACGCGACAAAGGAAAATTCAACCAAATGAAAGGAAAGTTGTAGGCTTCCGGCTTCCGACCCAAGGGACACTAGCGCCCTAGTGTTCTACGCAGAACTGCAACTCTGATTATTGATGAGGTCACAATCCGGAGGGGGAGCGATAGGTAGCATTCGTCCCGGAGTAGGCAGCAGCTAGAGTTCGGTCTTCGTTAAGGAACTGGGTCTTCTGGCCAGGCTCCCCAACATCCAATCCCGCAACCCAGGCCTGAAGAGGTTTGGGTTCAATGTTTTCGGTCTGTACCAGCAGTATTACAATCGGATATGAGAGTTCAAATACATCAGCAATTACTTACAAATGGATCCTTTATATTATTTTATCGGCCCCCGGAAAAGGGTACGGTATTCTGGAGTTTTTGGGGGGGGGGAGTGGGAGTTTTGGGGAAAGTATTGGGAATCTGACAGGAGAACTGGGGTGATCAGGAGATTCGGTCCNGCCTCGTGACTATCAGTGACGCCACTTCCCTTTTCGCGGCGGGGGCGTGGGGGGCGGTGTTGGCAGGGCCCCGTGAGGTGACCTTGGCGGGCGGCCTGTTTCAGGCGCTGGAGAGGGTCCCACGGCCAGGGATAAGTTTTCCTCCGCGACTTTGGCCGTGTTTGCACCGACTAGGGCCGGCCGCCTTGGCGGGCAGCCTGTTTTAGGCGCTGGAGAAGGGCCCACGGCCAGGGATAAGTTTTCCTCCGCGACTTTGGCCGTGTTTGCACCGACTAGGGCCGGCCGCATAGAAAGTCCGCTATTAAGTGCTTCGACAGCCTATCAGTGTTAAAATGCATGGGAAAAAAATTCAGCACTATCGGCAGATGGGCTCCGCTAGCGCTAGCGGAGTTTCTATGCGGCCACCCCAGGTCGTAAGTGTGACGGAGTTCCAACTATTGGCATTGCATGACTGGCGACATGATGGTCAAGGTCAACATCTCAGCAAAAATTACCTTTTTTATCATATTCATTATATTTTTTATACCCAGCGTAAAGAAGATCCGAGCAAATGTGCGGTTTCAAAGCACATTCGTCCACTCTGTATTGAACGCTACGGCAGTTCGGCAACTTGCTGCAGATCCCCAGACAGAGTGTGAAAGGCACATACCTGTCATGAGTACGTATGTCATGACCAATACAGTCACCATAGCGATGAGTGTAGCCGGATGGCACAGGAAATACCGCTGTAAGGAAAGCAAGCGCATGATGACGAGTGTTAGAAAAGTCATCATTATGGCATCCATTCGGGCCTGGGGAGGGGATAATTAGGACTATGGCTTAAAGCTGGGGGACTTAAAATTCGTATATATCGATCCATGCATTTAAGAATCAACGTTGTCTCGTCAGCCAAAACTTGAGGTTTCTCGAAATTAGCATACTTACGCCAAGCACAGCTCGCAATTTCAACAACGGGTAACAGAATGATAGCGGTAAACATCCCTCTAAGAAACTGGACTCGAAACGAAATTTGATCTCAGGGCACTATTACACGGAAAGCTGCGATAGGGCGGCTGTCCGTGGTTGACTTGAAAACGGCCACAATGTCCTGTTGTCAAATGGATTGCAGCGCAAGCAACACCACCACGCGAAACTAATGGTGTGACATTTGATCCGACTTCCTCTGAACTGATAAGCATTGCACATTAATATTTGTCAGAATAGAGGAAGAGCCGTAACCTGAAGAATCATCATCGCATTCCTTTAACGATTCGCATGGTATCCATTATGTGATTTTGATTTTGAATGGCAAATGAGGAGAGAAAAATAATAAGTGAACAGCTCGTTCCTGTGTAAAAGCAGCCTAATGTAAACTAATCCATCCATTCTTCAATCTGCTTGTCAAGCAAAACAAACACATGATCTCCATCATGATTGTGAATGATCAGTCTATTTTCATCCAGATGATAGATCCAGATATGAACAGACGACTCTACTAGCCCCTCAATGGAGTCAATGATTATTAGAATGGTACATTATCTCATTTGATTCGTATCGACTTGACCTCAGATCAATACCGCAGAACAGATCAACAACACGATGATATTGGCGTAACCTAAAATATTGGAAGGTCGGCCTGTAGCCTACTTCCAGAAGCTTCCTTCACACAAAGGTCTACCTTTAGCTTTTGTATTCTGCCCTGCAAACAATAGCTAAAAGGTAAACTTAGAGTTACCGAACAGTCCAGAATTACGGCCCTTATGCTGATGTCACCTCTTTGTTCGTAAACCCTCAGCTGGAGGGATAGTATTAGCCACCTGGCCAGAGTTTACCTTTCCGGTAATTAGTGTACAATCAGCATTCACTATACAGCCAATGGCAGCTCTCCCTTTCAGCTTCAAGGACCTAGATGTTACCTCTCAAACCCATTAGATCATCACTCTCAGAAACGACTTATGTGGAGGAAGTCCTACATCATAATATTGTATATAACTCCTGTGTATTTTGATCATGTCCAACATCTTACTGAACTGTGTATTTTGCTGAAGCCCACCCTCTCCACCCCGGTTTTTTGACCCCACCTGGGGACAAAGTAATGTAATGTCGGCAGTAAATAAATCCGTCACGGTCGTGGCCGTATGAATGGAACACACTCTTGTTAGTTTTATGGTATTCTGAATCAAATTCTTCTCCCCAGCAAACTAGCTCGCCGTGTACATACTAGGTGTTGCTATGACACTTATGGAGAATTTCATATAGAAGCTGCAGATGTTGGTCAGTCAGGCAGGTTGAATATACATGTAATGAAGAAAGAAAATTTGAAATCGGACGATTTTTCAAAAACTGTCAAAAAAGTGATTTTATAAAATGTCATTTTTCTCGTAATTAATTAAAATTGATTTCTGGCAAAACACCATGGTTCTATGCCCAACATGTTGCTACAGACTGGGTGCAAAGACCATTGCTGTATCTCCAATGGGTTTTGATATATTTAGGAAAACTTGCTGTCCTTTTACTTTCCTACAAGAGTGTACATGTAACTTGATAACTACATTCTCAGAAAGAGAAGTACGCAACATGACGTTTGAAGATTGAGTGTCGTCAAGTTAGGCCTATAATGTTATCAAATTTCTCTAAAGTAAAAACATTCTCGAACTTATGTGGTCACATATTGGCTCTGGATCTGTTAAACTGTTTAGTGTAACAATCAGCAGGCCAAGGTCCAGGGGTGCGTACAGCGGTCCAAACGACTGGGAAGAACTGGTCGATCTGTTTAATTCCGTTCTCGCTATAAGATTTATCTTAAATGTTGGTGGCTGGATCCATGGGACGAGGGGCGATAAAATCAAGCTTTCGATAAAATATTTTCAGAGAAAGGCGTCGATAATGAACCAGGAAATTAGCAATACGTCCTCAATGGTTGCACCATCTCTTTGTGAATCGGGTAGCTGTGCGACAGCAGCGTTCAGTTCGTTGAAATACGCTGTTGACATTGCTATCTACGTCATGACGGATGCGGTATAATCCTCGGCCTTGTTCAGCTCTCAAGGACGTGGCAGGAAAAGTACAGTCACTGGCTATGTCCTTATCAATACGACGCGCCATTTGACGTAATCTATGAATGGAATGGAGCAGTAATTCAAACATTTTTGCCGATATTGGGTATTTCGTTCTTCAACATTGGGATTATGATTGCCATCAAGCGAAGCAGACGAGACAAGGAGATGAAGAAATCGACCACAGGGTCCAAGGGCTCCTCCGTTAACCTGGCGACGTTTGTGGTGACGAGTACGTTCATTGTGTTCAGGATTCCAATGGAGATTAACAATTTCTACTGGGAATACAGAAAGGGGGAAGTGACACCTGACATGCAGCAATTAAAGAGAATTTCACTCAATGCTGGTGTTTTGGCTGAGGGCATTATCTACTGCCTCAACTCCTATTTTTATGTGTTAGTTTGCAGACGGCTAAGACAGGAGATGTTTCAAATAATTTCATGTTTTCGAAACTGAAACGTCATTTTAATTGATACTTGTGCGGTTTAGAAATGAAGCGATGAACGTAAACATTACGACTTTCTTCATACTACACATTAACCAGATATAACAAAAATAACGACTTCGTTAACGTTTCTAACACTAGAAGGAGATTTCTCAACAATTACTTCTGTCACACTGAAAGGGGCTGGAAGCATAAGAGACCAACTTACGGATCATGCACTTTGAGCAAACCGTAAGAAATATTTCTTTGAAACTTGGCACACATATACCTTGGACCAAAACATAATCAATGATGACAAACTTTGAGATGCAGCTGTTATGTAACACCTAGCAACCACCATAGCAACCTATTGTTTTCTGGTTTTAAACGGTTTCCTTGCCCCCAAAGGGGTCAACATCATTCAGCATGGTTGTCTGTTGCAGCATAGCTTTGATTAAAATCCCACTGCATCATTATTACGTAATATGATTGCATAATTGTGTTTACTGTTGTCACCACAGCGACCTATTGTTTTCTGGTTTTAAGGCATTTCCCTCTTAGAAAGAGGTAAAATACCATTTAACATGATTGTCTGTTGCAGCATAGATAAAGATGAATCCCACTGCATCATTATTACATAATCTGATTGCATAATTATCTGTTGTCACCACCAGCAACCTATTGTTTTCTGGTTTTAAGGGGTTCCCCTCTTAGAAAGAGGTAAAACACCATTTAACATGATTGTCTGTTGCAGCATAGATAAAGATGAATCCCACTGCATCATTATTACATAATCTGGTTGCATATCTGTTGTCACCACCAGCAACCTATTGGTTTCTGGTTTTAAGGGGTTCCCCTCTGAGAAAGGGGTCAAACATCATTTAACATGATTGTCTGTTGCAGCATAGATAAAGATGAATCCCACTGCATCATTATTACATAATCTGATTGCATAATTATCTGTTGTCACCACCAGCAACCTATTGTTTTCTGGTTTTAGGGGGTTCCCCTCTGAGAAAGGGGTAAAACATCATAGTTAATATGATTGTCTGTTTCTGGATGATACATCCTGCAGTGAATGATCTGTCATGTCTGTCCCCGGATAACTTGTCTTTGAACAAGTCATTCTCTGGGAAAAGCCATCCCAAAACATGCCTGTCTTGTGCTGAGAAAACTTGAAAATAATGAACGTTAGGGATGATGTATCCTCTGGGATGAAGTGGCTTGCATGGGGACAAAAAGAAAAGGACAAATCATGCATTGGAAATGCTGTACTACCAATGCAAGTAATTCTGGTTGGTGATAGGTAGGCTGCTTTAGTAAATCTCACCAAACCATTGATATGCTTGGCGTTTTTAAGTGTCTTGCCTTGTTAGTTTATACGTGAAACGAGAGATTCTGTATCTTTGTTCTAAAGGAAATCAGTAACAGAATGAAAAAGCAGAATATAATCTTTCAAAGGGGGGGGGGGTACTATGATGACAACAGATAATATATGCAACTGCATTATGTAACAATGATGCAGTGGGATTTATCTTATCTATGCTGCAAAAGACAACCATGTTGAATGATGTTTGACCCCTCATTGGGAGGGGATCCTGTTAAGACCTCAAAACACTAGGATGCTATGGCGACAACAGATAATTATGCAATCAGATTATGTAATAATGATGCAGTGGGATTCATCTTTATCTATGCTGCAACAGACAATCATGTTAAATGGTATTTTACCTCTTTCTCAGAGGGGAAATGCAATACATGGAGGTCGCTGTGGTGACAACAGTAGACACAATTATGCAATCATATTATGTAATAATGATGCAGTGGGATTTTAATCACAGCTATGCTGCAACAGACAGCCATGCTGAATGATGTTTGACCCCTTTTGGGGCAAGAAAATCCTTTAAAACCAGAAAACAATAGGTTGCTATGGTGGTTGCTAGGTGTTACATAACAGCTGCATCTCAAAGTTTGTCATCATTGATTATGTTTTGGTCCAAGGTATATGTGTGCCAAGTTTCAAATAAATATCTCTTACGGTTTGCTCAAAGTGCACGATCCGTAAGTTGGTCTCTTATGCTTCCAGCCCCTTTTCACAAATTATGATCACTGAGAGTAAGAAGAAATTAACAAAATTAGCTTTCTTCTGTAAAAATCTGATCTCTAATGTCAAATAATTCATTCTGTAACTTGTCCTGCATCCTTTCCTGTTAAATTGTATATGGCCTCAGGGCTGTGGCCATGTCCATGTTCTGTGGTGTTTCCACAGTTTGTTTAACAAATATGTTTCTCAAAGTTGTTCATGTACCTTTTCTATAAGGTCTGAATAAATTCATGTTTCTCATGTTTCATGTTTCTCATGATCGTTTGATTTCTCTAACCTCCGTACTACCTCTCCTCAGCGTTAACAGAACCAGTCGAAGCCTCGCGTCGATTTCCGGATGGATCATGCTGTAATCAAAATTTTGTAATTAATTGAATTTCGTATGATTATGAACGTAGCATTGTTGAATGCAATTCATATAATTTGAATAAAATATTCATATAATTAGGAGTAAAGTGACGTTTTACAATTTATGGTATTTTAATGACTACATGTACTGGTTGATGTTATATTGATTATTGACTGCTGGCAAAGATATCAGTCGTCAACAAGGCCAAAGTGAAAATGAGAAACGTGAAATCCAGAACTCACACCGAAGTGAACTTTTCTTGCCATTTCAGTTATTAGTGAGCTTTCGCGTCTGTCCTCCATCGTAGTTCTCGTCCAAGCCATGCATTAAAAGTAGGTTTAATTTGATTGGCTAATGAGTTTAAGGAAACACAAATCCAAGATATTACCAATTGTTGAATTTCATATTTCAGTTTCAGTATCAAATAACGAATTTCTGATTTCGAATGAGCCTTTTGTGATGTGCAGTTTTTGAGTAGGCCTATTGCAGCCGATATGATTGGCCACTAAACAAGATGCTATGTATCCCCTACGCTGATTGGCTGTAAAGGATATTGAATCTCCAATGTCGATTTCGAATTTCAGGATTCAAATTTTGAAATTCGGATTTTAGATTTGGGATGAGTTTCCTTCATGCATGCCGGAAAAGTGTCAAATGTACATGAACAGAGAGTGTCTCATCTCCATCAGATGTGCTGACGGATAAAGCCACACTGAAACCCCGGGCATTGAACGTGTAGAACACAGAAAAATATCGAAGTACGATACACATGTGATATGATCAACCTTGCGACACGTGCCGCAGCTGGTTAAAATTCGCCGTTGACTGGCAACTTCGAAGGGACTGGTTCCTTTAGGGAGGTTTCGCAAGCGCCCGGTTAGGCCATACGACGACGTTTATCTATTGTTTGGGTATACCCACACAATAGATTAACGATTTTTACTGGGACTGGAGACAACGGGACAGGGGTAAGTGACCCCTGACAATGACATGCAACAGTTAAAGAGAATTTCACTCAGTGCTGGCGTTCTTGCTGAGGCTATGATCTACTGCCTCCTCGTATTTTGTATATAAACGTATTGATGGGTGCCGTGTTGATCAGCAATGATATAAAAATGAAGAAATTCGAAAACACCTTCTTTATGATCAACTTGGTATTATTGAGACTAGCTTTCGACCCCTACTAGGTCTTCATCGGGTCTGATGGAAAACATTGGTTACATGGTATATAAGGCAGAAAACAATGACTGAAATGCAATGTAAACAGGATCTGCTGCACAAAGGGCAGAGAACTGTGTACACACGGAAAACATCCAGGGAAAATACTAAGTCAAACATATAGAGTAACGGTGTGAAAGTAGAAGAATGCTGGCTTGTTGGGGTACAAGAAGAGGATTAAGAAAAATTGTAATGTACACAAATGAAGTAGCACATATGGAGCAAGGTAGAGTTGTAGGGATTATAATGTCCGAGTGGCCAAGCCAACTAAGCACAATAGAGAAAGTTAGGCCCTACAACTGGTAGCGTGACATGAAACCGAGATCACGATTTAGTCCATTCAGTACACAGTTGAATTTGGTTATTTGTTTCTGTTCTGATATCCTTCTTTGGTTAGTGTCAGTGAGTGAGCCCTGCAGAACTGTCACTCTCAGGTCATCAAGTTTGTGATTGGGGAGATTGAAATGTTCTCCCACCGGGAGATGTATGTTCCCATTCCTAATAGTGTGCTTGTGGCCATTGAGTCTCTGGCGAAGTTTTTGGCCAGNTGTCACATTGGTGCAGTGTTTGTGGGAGTCCTCGCCTATGCGGATGATATCGCCATTTTATCACCAACAAGGACAGGGTTACGCAGACTATTAATGAATATTTGTAGCGATTTCTCAATGGAATATCATGTTATCTTCAACCCCACTAAAAGTCAGCTATTGTTTTTTTAGTGATGACGGCGGTCGTTTTTTACACCCACCCTTGCACTGGTCAGGACAAAATATTAATGTCATCCATCGTGCTACACACCTTGGACATCTCATCGGTAATAATGTTAATGATAGTAACCTGGAAACAGCCATTCATACCTTGTACTCGAGAGTTAATAATTTAATTGCAACCTTTGGCCATTGTCATTCACACATAAAATACAAGCTTTTCAAATCATTTGCGATGGCTCTTTATGGATGTGTATTGTGGAATTTTGCTCCGAGAAAAGTCGAGAAATTTTGTATAACATGGAGAAAATGTGTCCGAAAGATTTTTAGCTTACCCTACATGACTCACAATAATTTGCTTCCTCTGATCTGTAATGACTTACCTGTGGAGAGACAACTGCACAGTAGATTTAGTAAATTTATAAGGTCTGTGTTGAACAGCGACAATCCGCTGGTTTCGCTTTGTGGTCAGTTAGCACTCGACGGAAGTATGTCTAATGTATCCAACAATATTAGCTACGTATGCGATAGAGCAAATGTAAATAGGCACGATATTGTCACAGTGAAATTGGACAAGAACAGTTATTTTCATGGTGTCGATCAGAAAGTGAAAGACACTGCTAGGATTATTGGTGATATGATAAGTTTCAGAGATGATGGAGACTACACTTTATTTACGAGACTCGAAATCAGTGAGATAATTCATCACCTCTGTGTTGAGTAATCGAATCACAACGGGGTGATTTTCTTCCTTACAAACGAAGAAGAATTGATGGCCCCTTTTGGATAGTTTATTAAGTACCCTTTGTTACAAAACCTAGATCTACTTATTGCACCTGTACTTATGTTCTGCACACTCGCCGCACTGTTGTACTTTAGTACGAATAAAGATTAAATTAAATATGTATAGTATCAGTGGTGAATTATGTTTCATTGAAAGATTACGACATGGTTTAAAAGTTGAGCAACATTTATAAATTGATACTTTTACAGTACCTTGCACAATTGACCTCCCTTTCGCGCCGCGCACCATCCGCGTACTATATGCAGCGTCATGCACGTACCGTCCTCGTACCTTCCGAGGACGTGGCGCAGCGTCATGGAAGGCATGCCGTGAAGACGTAACGTCATTCACCCGACGTCACGCAACAGAGACGCGTGACGTACCCATACCATACGCGATGAACTGAAGTCTACCTTCCTCGTCACGTACGGGGAAGGTACGCGGATTTAGGGAGGTCAATTGTGCCAGGTACTGTACACTGAGTATCGAATATTCTGCATGAAGTTACACTTGAGGCGTTCAACTTCGTGGTACAGTGTTTCTGAACGCTTGGAGATTCGATTTCTCTGAAGCATCTAAATTAATCTCCACGTTCATACCACTAAAATCATAAAGGAATCAAACACAAAGGTTCAACTTACAAATTTAGCATTTTATAAATGTAGACAATATCCCTTTAAACCTCAACCGATTTGCATTCTGACTTTTCCATATGATAGGCAAGACCCTTCTGCACGTTCACTGCAAATTTTGTTGAATTCCGACTAGTTGACCTTATGATACAAAAGGACTGAATTAATGAGAACCTCACGAACGATGTGAGCGCAGGGTCATCTGTGTACCTTTGAATAGGCTGACGTACATTTGCACATGGAGCATTAATTGTGCTGAAAATAGCTCTGTTATCCTCAGAAATGGAATTCAAAGCATCAAGTTGACAGATTCATGTACCTCTTCACCACAAAAATGTTAAAGCTCGTGCCTATTACGTAGGCCTAAAGCCGAAATTCAGGCAGTAGAGACATCTGGTGGCAACACAAGAAGTGTATCCCTCAGTAAGTTCATCGTTCGCAGTTAAACCTTTATGGTTGATTCCTTTATGCTAAAATGCACTATTCAATCCTTCGATGATGCCGAATGCGGTGTAGATGCAGGAAGGATGAATGGAGGACATAAGGATGCATAAAAAGGGCTTGACCCTAGGGTATTCGAAAACCCTGGATACTGGAGACTGGAGAGTGGCCAATGGAGAGCGTCATTGTTCGCCACCTGGATAAACATCGCATATCTAGGATGTAACAGATATAAACTCCAGAAGTGGAGTACAGAAGGCACTGCTGTGCTGATCATAGGTCTTCTTGGCCCTGATGTTGATTGTTGGTTCGCTATGGAGCCGCATGGAGCGCTAGCTGTGGCCATATGGACCCCTATTTTCACACCAGTTTTGAAGCTATTTTTAGACATCCTTAATTCAGGGACTACTTCACGTTTACGGCCTTATTTTGCGATATTTTGACGTCATATTGCGTCTGGTGATAGTGTACCACTAGCTTTCGATCTGATTAGTTGGGCAGTACGATCAACCGTCAGCAAAGGTACAAATTTCGGCGATTACTCGCCGAGCACGAGAGACTGTTCACTTCACATATTAATTAATATGCATGCGCGATGTAGTTCGTAATGTACCCCGGCCGGTACTTTATATACAATCGCACTGTTTCCTTTAGTCTTTGATACAAAAAAATGTCTCTTATTTTGATACATTATCTACATTGACGTTGGGGAGGTTAACGATTGCGCATCTTTTGCCGAAATTTAAACACAGGAAATTGCCAGCGCCGCCTGACATATCCAAACAATAGCCTACATTCATGCATATCAGCCCCATGCAGAATGAATTGTCGCCGTGGCCGAGTGGCAAACTGCCGGCTTGTCGAGCGAAAGGCCCCGGGTTCGATACGCGGGGCGTGTAAATTTTCTTTGCCTTGACTCATTATTTTTTTTCGTTTCTTCTTTTACCTTTCTGTTTTGTTAATCGTGAACGCTAGGAATTGCGTGGTCGCGTCGATTTTTCGTAGGTGTGGGCAGCCATCCCTGCGTTCACATGTTCAGCCATTTCCCTGGCGTGAGATTCGTGTGCGGTGAGTTCTCCCTTCTCCCCAACCATGCTTATTCGACATAGCGAACCCCAGTCGCCACCAGGCTTGTTTGTAAAACATTTTCTCCGCACCAAGGGTGCATTTTGTACTTGTTGGAAAAAAATGAAAAGACTCTATCACTCCAATAGAGCGCAGCACCTGACGGGTAGCTAGCTAGGCCTTCAGCGTCAAGAAGTCCCGTGCCCCATTCTGAACGCAATGACGTCACTCGAAAAACCTCCACTAGTTTGAGTAATCATGACGTCGTCTCAAGTCAAGATGTAATGGAATGAGTACGGGACGTCGTGGCGCTGTAGTTACCCGTCAGGTGCTGCGCTCTTTTGGAGTGATATCGTCTATTGAAAATGAAATGGGGTGCCTACAGTGTGGCCCAGACTTTTTTAACATCAAACTACATGTATATGGAAACAGCACTTCATAGACTAAAGTGCAGTTCGTACAAAAATACCGTTCCCAATAAGGGCGTGAGGAAAATCTAGGCCACCTTGTGAAGATAATTGGGCTTCAATGGGAAAACCTCGACTTTCTGGCACATTTTGCAGACAGGGCTGGGCAGAGCAGACGTTGGAAGAAATGATTAAAGTGATCCTAAACCGCCAAGCCAAGTTGGCACCCGATCATTTTCACCGCCCACGAAAATGGAACTTCCGATTTCCGCTCTTGGCTTCTGAGCATGCGCAGTACGCTACCTTCGCTGAGTTTGTCAATCGTGCAAACCGCGCAGCAGACAGGATGCCGAAGCAAGAAGTGAAAGAAGGGAAAGGGCGGCCTTAAAAGGTAGCAAATGCCGACCAGCAGCTGTGGATTGTCCACAGACATTATCGAAGTGGCTCATAATAAAGAAAGAACTCCGTTAAAAGACGATGAGGAGGTTGTTTGTATGTATGGCATCATTAACATATTGCCGGACCGCGGATCTCGCCGCCGTGCCGGTGTAACGTCAGCGAATTCTGGGGCTCCTTCCGAGAAAAGACCAACTTGCCTGGCATATCGGCTGACATCGTCATCAATGGTGTCACTCGTGTCGGATTGAACACTCTTCATGCTCTTAGGCGTGAATGTATCCTCTAAAACTCCCCTGAATCGAGGAGAAATCTCGACTCGGTGAACTGGTGGCATCCATGTTGTTCTGACAATCAGCTGTCACTCATTCAGAACATGCCCAATCAGTGATCGCGTAGTAAATTCCATAGTAATCACGTGACGTGATGATTGACAGGCGCTCATTCATACTGGCGTAGCGCGGGAAAATGAAAACGAGGCTGTCTCGTTCGCCCCGGCGGTTTAGGATCACTTTAATGTGGGATCCATCAGAAACAGGCATAGGACTTCTGTTTGTGCCAGAGGGGGATTGGATGTCAAATTGAGGGGGCGCCACCGTCTATGCTTCTTGTAACTGATCCTGCACCCTGCACCTAGGGTTTTAAAAAATCCTCAACACCTGGTGCAAGCGCGAAATTTTTTATCTTCATTCGTGCTAGGCATGATGGGACATCACCAGCACCAACATCCAATCTAACCAAATAAGCAAGTGTTTTGTAGTTTTTAACTACGTAATTGAAAACGGCGTTTTTATGTATTTTGACCCATTTTGTGTCAATTTACATAAAAAAACGTCATTTCTTATTACATAACTACTGAGAACAATTAAGGACATGCTTATCTGCTTCTGAGGCACCATGTTTCTATCTGTTGGTAATACATTTATGGGGTGTAAATGCAGTCGTTGAAGTTTTGAAGGTGTGGTCGTAGCGTGGTAGGGATTCTTCACGATGGGTATAGCAGTGGAGACCTGGAGGGCGAGAATAGGTTGTTTTGCACAACCTCCAAGCCGTGTGTCATCTCGGAACAAGGTGGAAGGGCGTTATACGCCATATTGCACATGGCCTGATGTACACTATAGACTTGCTATAGTATTGCTGTACATTACGTGCATTGTATGTACAGCCCAGGTAGTTTTGTCACACGTGGACGTGTTGTTACGGATCGCTTCGCATTGCTGTAGGAGTATAGTCGTGTTATTATGGTTTCCGATCTCAAGATCGGAAACCATATTGTGTTTGGTCATGGTGTCTGTCTGTCTGTGTGTGTGTGTGTCTGTGTGTGTGTGTGTGTGTCTGTCTGTTCAGTCTGTCACACCTGTAACTTTGTTCCTGCAAGAGCTACAGACCTGGAAATGTGACCTACCCCCAGGTTTCATGACCTGAGCTACAAGATGTAATGAAAATTTCCGGCCTCCGATACCTGGTTCATGGTGAAATTGATATATCAAGAGTTGAGATTTTGTCTGTCACACTTTTGTTTCTTGAATAACTTGTCTCCTAGGCCAGGTAAAGCACTGGTAAGAAGTTCCTTCCCTATGTTTATGACCCTTGGCAAGATACTGGCATCAACGAATTTATTGTCCAGTGTCAGCATCATAATGATATTGATATATCAAATTTGATATTTTGACATATCAGGAAGTCTGCCACAGTAAGCAAGTTGAAACTGGTATCACAACATCATAGCTCATCCACGGATGTTATTGCAACTGAAATTTTCAGTTTGCACCTGCTCGGTCGCATGATATTTGCCGATATCATGGTGAGATTTGATATTCAAATTTGATAACATGATGTAAGTCAGAATCTCGTGATGGTAGAAGCCTAAAACCTTCATCTATACCTAGGTTATCAAGGATGAGCTTTCAGATTATGCAATGACCTTGAAGGTCAGAGGTCAAGGTCAAGGTCAAACAGTTCTAAAGTGCAAATCTCCTCGGAATTTCAGGAGAAAACGAACTAGTAACCTGAATTAACCATCCCCGATAGGCTTATATCAGGGATCCTGTTCCAGTTACGCAATACTTCTCAAGGTTAAAGGTCAAGGTCACAGTGAACCATCACAAATAACATGAGACAGAACCTGGTGATGGTGGAAGCCTAAAACCTTCATCTACACCTACGTTATCTAGGATGAGCTTTCATATTACGCAATGGGCTTCAAGGTCAGAGGTCAAGGTCAAACAGTTCTAAAGCGCAAATCTCCTCGGAATTTCACGAGAAAACGAATTAGAAGCCTGAATTAACCATCCCCGACTGGCTTATATCAGGGATCCTGTTCCAGTTACGCAATACTTCTCAAGGTCAGAGGTCAAGGTCACAGTTCACTAGCTCTGAGTAGTCAACTTCTCATCGGAAACCATTGACATCGCTCCGATGTCCTGCTCTTGTTGTCACCTGAGGTTAAGATGGAGATTAGTCTGGTGGAGCGTGGCTGGTGGACAGGAGTCAATTTTGGAACGTTTTCTAACCCAGGCCATGATCTGTGTCCAGTATTGTCAGGTAGTATGGGCACTCATGGTGGTGAGTGGTCGAGTGGGTTGCTGTTTTTGGCTGGGGACGTTGAGCTCAACCCTGGACTAAAGGATACAACGGGTAACACGACGAGAAATACGAGACAGACGACCTTAACGCAAGCGACTTCCGAGCCCAGTGTTGCAGACGTAATGAAGGAATTGAGGAGTATTAACACTAGTATGTCAAAACAGTTTGATGAGTTAAAAAGAGATATAAGGTCTGAGGTGAAGAGTATAAAGGAAGGTATGGACGGATTGAAGAAGACACAGAAAAAACTTGTTCAGGAGGTAAACGGTTTAAAGAGTGAAAATAGTGCGCTGAAACGGAAGTTGGATTACTTGGAGGACCAAAGCAGAAGAAACAACTTAGTTATACGCGGGCTAGCAGAACAGGAAAATGAGTCTTGGGAGGATTGTGAACGCAAAGTGAAGGGGTGTATTGCTGAAGTGCTGGGCATAGTTGAGGAGATTGTGATAGAAAGGGCGCATCGTTTACGAAGGCGAAATCGTCAATCGGCGGATAAACCTCGGGATGTGATCGCAAAGGTTGCGTTCTTCAAAGACCGTGAAGCAATTTTGAAGGCTGCAAGGAATGTAAAACCTAATGGTCTTTACTTTATGGAAGACTTTAGTGAATCGGTGAAATTTGCTCGGTACCAACTTGGTGTTGTTCTTGCAAAAGCCAGAAATGCAGGGTTCAAGGCTTATTTGTCGTTTAATAAGTTGATTGTGGAAAATGGAAACGGTCGTAAGAATGTGTACAGGTACGATGATGTGGCGGAGCAGGTGAGGGCTATCAAAGAATCCTTCGCTTTTAATACGGACCAGGGCGAAGATTCAGACGAGCAGAGTAATGGAGAGGACTAGCAGTCTGGCCGGCCCTTTATTTCTCTGCGGCAACCCATTTCCGTCGTAAGCGGGAGGACTTGCAATGTAGGAACGATTAAAACTCTAACTTGGAATATCGAAGGACTGAAGAATAAAGTTGCTGACAATTCATTTGTGGATTTTCTTCGTGATTTCGACATATTTGGTCTAACAGAAACATGGTGTGTAAACTTAAATGACCCTTGTATATATTTTAATGATTACGTTAGCTATGCATCACAGGCTACAAAGTCAAAGCGAGGAGGTAGACCGATGGGTGGGGTAGTTGTTTGTGTAAGAAAGCACCTGGACAAGTTCGTGACAAGGTTGTTAGATCAACTGTGTAACATGGTTTTCCTGCGAATTTCTAAATCTGTATTTGGTGTTGATAAAGATATTCTATTTGTATGTGTTTATATCCCGCCTCCGGGTTCACCCTTTTTCAGTGATTTGGAAACGAGGGGTTTGGATATTTTAGAAGATGGTTTGTCATTGTTGGATTTTTCTTTAGATCTTGTGTACTTGGTGTTATTTGGTGATTTCAATGCGCGTACAGCTGAGCTTCTTGATTATGATACTGACCAGGGGGACAACGGTGTTCCTGTACTAAATAATTTTATTGAGACGCCCCGTAGATCATTAGATAGAGTGGTGAACCAGCGGGGTCGGGATCTTTTAGCCTTTTGTAAGAACTATAGGGTCCAGCTTGTCAATGGTAGAGTTGGCCAGGACTCTGGTATCGGTAATTTCACGTATATCTCTGGGAGTGGTAAGAGTTTAATTGATTATTTTGTTGCTACACCTCAGATGTTTCCCTTATTTGGGGATTTTGCTATCTACTCGCGGGTAGAGTCGTCGCATATGCCACTGGCTATTGAGTTTAAAGTTAGGTTTAACCAGGTTTATGGAAATGTTAATAATGTACAGGTTGGTAATAGAATCCCCTTTAAGTACGTTTGGAGGGACGATTGTAAGGCAGAATACGTGAATTCTTTAGGATCCGAATTGGTATCTGAAGGGTTAGACGATGTTTTAGCATGTTTGTGTAATATTGGTGTCAGCGGTGAACTTGAGGGTGGAACGGGTAGGTTAAGTGGTAACGAAGTTCGGGCTCCACCGGTAGTGGACAGTGAGCATGATATACCAGAGGTAGTAATTGGTGAAATCTGTAACTCACCTATTACTTTGGAGGAAGTTACTCGTGAAATTCGATCACTTAAATCAGGGAAAGCGGCTGGACCAGACTTGGTTATACCAGAGTTTCTAAAATTTGGTACCGTACAAACTTTTACTGTGTTGACAAGGGTATTCAACGTTATTTTTGATGTTGGTTACTTTCCGGTGGCTTGGAGTAAAGCTTTTGTTATGCCATTATTTAAAAAGGGTGATCCTTTAAATATGGATAATTATAGGGGCATTTCCTTGTCTAGTGTAGTAAGTAAAGTGTATACTAAAGTATTGAACAACAGGCTCAGGTTCTGGGTAGATGCTACCAATTCTGTGAATGAGGCACAAGCAGGATTTAGAAAGAATTACTGTACTACTGATAATATATTTATTTTACATACTTTGATTCAGAGAAATATAAATAAGAGAAATGGTCGTTTTTATTGTGCCTTTATAGACTTTTCTAAAGCTTTTGATTTTGTGAATAGAGAGAAACTGATAAAATTATTAGAGAGAAAAGGTTTGAATGGTAAGCTTCTCAATGCTATTAAAGCAATTTATAAGCGTGTACAGTCTTGTATCAGAGTTGGTCAGTTATGTTCAGAATATTTTGATTGTGGGTTTGGTCTTAAACAAGGTTGTATTTTAAGTCCGTTGTTGTTTTCGTTTTATATTAATGAACTTGTATGTAAAATTGATAAGAGTGGGCTACGTGGTGTTTGGTTAGGAGAAGATAAACCCAGATTGCATATACTTTTGTTTGCTGACGACATTGTATTTTTTTCCGATAATAAAAAAACCTTGCAAGCTTTATTGAATATTTTAGAAGAGCACAATAGAGAATGGGGCCTTATTGTGAATTTGTCTAAATCTAAGGTTATGGTGTTTAGAAAGGGGGGTCGTTTAGCTCAGTTTGAGAGATGGAAGTACGGTGGGGAGGTGTTAGAAGTGGTGGATGAATATATTTACTTAGGTGTGAAGTTTACAACAGGCGTATCGGATGTTAGTATGGCTAGATACCGGGCGGACAAGGGTAAGAAGGCTTCTGTTGATTGTTTACGTTCTTTAGACAGCTTTGGGAAACTTTCGAACCATATGTTTTTCAAGATTTTTGACACTAAGATCAGTCCAATTCTAACATACGGGGCGGAGATTTGGGGAATGAACGAGTTCCAGAGTATTGAACGAGTTCATTTGTATTGTTGTAAGCGGCATTTGTCAGTTTCTACTAGAGCGCACAACACCGCTGTGTTGGGCGACAGCGGCAGATTTAAAATGGTCTGCAAGACGAAGGTTAAAGGTATAAAGTACTGGTTGAGATTATTAAGGTTGCCATCTACTAGGTATGCTAGAATTGCCTATGACCGTCAACTGCAAGATTTAGCGTTTGATAAAAAGAACTGGGCCTTTTGTATTAGGTCCACTTTATGTACTTTGGGTTTTCAGGTTGTTTGGTTAAGTCAAGGTGTAGGTAACGAGCGGGTTTTTATTTCGGAATTTTCCCAAAGATTAAGGGATATCGATCGCCAGACATGGTTTGAGAGATTAAGGCAGTCCACTACGTTGTCGTGTTATTCTGTTATCAAGACGGTTTTTGAGCCTGAACGGTATTTAGATGTTATTACAGTAAAATATTTAAGACACAGTTTATCTAGCTTTAGATGTGGATTGTTCCGTGAAGGTAATCCAAGACAGTTGATGGTGTGTCGTTTCTGTGAAAGTGGTGAATTGGACGATGAATTCCATTTTTTAAATAGATGCCATTTTGCTAGGGAGCTGCGTGTGCGCTTCCTTCCCGGGGCAGAGCCAAACTGGGATTCCTTCACTCTATTGATGAATTCAAAAAGTGAACGAACGTTGCGCAGTTTGGCTCTGTTCCTGGTAAATGTTAGAAAGAAGCGTCTCTCCGTATAGTCGTCGTCATCTTGTAATGTTTGTGAGTATGTATCATCTGTAGTTTTTTCTTTGTAAAGGGCCAATGGCCTGTAGCATTACTGAATAAATTAAA
>NMRB01000465.1:330025-345165 GCA_002633025.1 Notospermus geniculatus
GGCAGTCCTCAACAGTTGAGTGGTCAGACAAGTCACCTTCTGCTTCCGGTGGAGAATTTTGAAGGAAGGTTACAGCTTCTTCCTGCAAGCGAGTGCACGTCTGCAGATATCGGGGAAAGAAGTTTCCTTGAAGATGCATTTTTGCAGGATGACAGCAATGAGACTGTTCATTACATTCACGACGCGGTTCCAAGGGATGTTACAGAAGCAATGGGTGTGAGCACAACGACAAACCGATTGCTAGAAGATAATTCTGAAGGAATTAATGTAGTGGAGAGTCACGGCCAGCAGGAATCCCTGACGCATCGCCTAAGGTTACTCATACAAGACTACCCTGATGGTTTGGCCATTCCAAAAGAGATGATCCAGAATGCAGACGATGCTGGTGCAACTGAAGTGAAATTCCTTTACGACGAAAGAGAGAATGTGGATCATCTGGATGGTCTGTTGGATGCTGGGATGAGAGAATGTCATGGAGCATCACTTTGGGTGTATAACAACGCCATGTTCACTGAAGCTGACCTGAAAAACATATCAAAGCTGAGCGGAGCAACGAAAGAAAGCCAGGGTGACAAAATAGGGAAGTTTGGTCTTGGGTTCAATGTCGTATACAATGTAACAGATGTCCCAAGTTTCATTACAAATGAGTCGGTTGTTTTCCTCGATCCACACCGGTCACACCTCGGAAAGGCCAAGAGAAACCCAAGTGATACTGGACTCAAACTCAACATTTGTACCAACGACAGACGAAGTGCGTACATTCGAAGGAAGTACTACAGCCAGTTCCATCCATACAATGGAGTCTTTGGTTGTCAGGTTGTGAAAGATGCCCAGCATGTTCCCTTCAAAGGAACGTTGTTCCGACTCCCACTCCGAAATTCAGGAGCGAGGAGTGAGATAAGTAATGTGCCATATACAAAAAATGATGTGAGAGAACTCTTCCAACTGATTGCTGATCATGCCAGCAACTTCTTTCTCTTCACACAGAATATGAAGTCCATAGAGCTCTATCATCTACCAGGAAATGTGAGCGATCCAACGAAATCTGATCGAATTTTCCGAATGGAAACCATGATTGACAGAGTTCTTAAACCACTACCAACTCCCGTCGGCATCACCAACCAGAGTCTGCTCGCCACAGCTTCCTCCCTCGTGAGCAACAGAAACTATGCTCTGCCACAAGACATAAGCCGGACATCCATTAGACCTACATGTACTACATGCATGTCAAAAATGCAGAGCTCACCTAGAGGAGCTCAGTGACATGAATTCAGGGATTCCGGCTAAGCTGTCTAATAGTAGACTGGCAGGTTTCATGTACATTGTACATGTAGGCCTTCTTAAGAATGAAAACATGTCATTTTGCTGGCTTGACAACCACTCGTCAATGTTCTTCCCAAGTATTTTAATCCTGCAAGAAAAAAATAATATTCCAGCTACCTTCAATTTTCTTAAACATTTTCATGTTCCCTTTCAGGGTGAAGCACCTTCGGCTACGGTAACGCCACCTTCACTGAGACAGACTTCAGGAACCTTCTGAATATAAGAAAGAGCAGCAAAAAGGTTGACCGGACGAAAGGTTGGATGATTTGGTCTTGAGTTCAAATCAGTCGTTCATTTGACTGGTGAGATTTGAATCTACATACCGGTAGGGCCTACATCTTTATGTACCGGTATCATTTTACAGGAGCTCACATCACTTTGGAGAACTGCATACAGTTACTTTGTCGCTTGGCTTAAGATGTAAACCTACCAAAGAGAAATTCCTGTCTTGTTCATACTTTCCCAAGTAATTTTTGAAACTCCTTGCAAGAATGCAGAGTCACGGCCTGAAGGAATCACTGACAAACCGCCTGGGGTCGCTCATAAAACATGACTATCGCGATGGTTTGGCCATTCCAAAAGAGATGATCCAGAACGCAGACGATGCTGGTGCTACTGAAGTGAAATTCCTTTACGACGAAAGAGAGAACGTGGATCATATGGATGGTTTGTTGGATGCTGGGATGAGAGAATGTCAAGGAGCAGCACTTTGGGTGTATAATAATGCCATGTTCACTGAAGCTGACCTAGAAAACATATCAGAGCTGAATGGAGCAACGAAAAAAAAAACCAGGGTGACAAAATTGGGAAGTTTGGCCTTGGGTTCAGCGTCGTATACAATGTAACAGACGTCCCAAGTTTCATAACAAATGAGTCTGTTGTTTTCTCTGATCCACACCGGTCACACCTCGGGAGGGCCAAGATAAGGGAAAGTGATCCTGGACTGAAAATCAACATTTGCACCGACGATGAAAGTGAGGACATTCGAAGGAAGTACTACAACCAGTTTCATCCGTACAATGGAGTCTTTGGTTGTCGGGTTGTGAAAGATGCACAGCAGCTTCCCTTCAAAGGAACGTTGTTCCGACTACCACTCCGAAAGGGAGAAAAGAGTAAGATACGCAACGTGCCATATACAAAAGATGACGTGAGAGAACTCTTCCAACTGATCATTGATCAAGCCAGCAACTTGTTGATATTCACCCAGAAAGTGAAGTCCATAGAGTTGTATCATCTACCAGGAAATGTGAGCGACCCATCGAAATCTGATCGAATTTTTCGAATGGAAATGAAGACTGACAGAGTTCTTAGACCATTACGCCCACCAAGTAATGTCCGCCTCACCAACCAGAGTCTGCTGGCCACGGCTTCCTCCCTCGTGAGCAACACAAACGATTCTCTGCCGCAAGACATAAGCCGGACATCCATTGTTGTTGCAGACCTGACGTTCAAGTCCAGTGGAGGGCTAACACTCACGGGGCAAAACAAGAAGGTCTTCTGGATGGTGCATGATTGTATTGGGACAAATGAATCCATGGCATATGCTCGTGAAAGTGACGAAACCTCCTATGTTCCAGTTGCAGGAGTTGCTGTCCAGCTTGAAAAACGGGGTGGAAAATATCAGCCCATTTTGTTCGAGGGAGGAGCAGGTCCATTGTTCTGCCATCTTCCACTTCCATCGTCTGTGAGAAGTGGGTTACCTGTTATTGTCAATGGAAGCTTTGCCATCAAGCCCGATCGACGCCAGATCGTTCAAATCACATCAGATGACAAAGAAAACAATCCCATGGATGCCTGGAACGAGAAGTTAAAGACGGATGCCATCACTCTGGCTTACATTGGTGCCCTAGACCAAATGAAGGATCGAGAAGTGTTTGCCCCACATCCTGATTTCTACTCTCTCTGGCCCGACAGAAGTTTCATTGATCACGGCTTTGAATCATTCCTGACGAGTTTTTACACCTCGCTTGCTACTGCCAAGAATGGTTTGTCTCCAAAGATCTTCACCAACGGCGATGTGTGGGTTGACTTTGGACATGTTGTCTTTCTTGATGATACGTTTGCCCACTCTGATGATGTACGGGATATTGCTCTGAAAGTTCTACAGCAGTACCTTGACAATGACAAGGATGATAGAAGAGTAGCATCAATTCTGCCTCAGCATCTCAAGGCTGGGTTCTCAGATCTAGTTGAGTCCAAGATCTTCGGTCTTGCCCAGACATATGCAGAGGCCATCCTGCCACATCTCAACCAGATCGAGGGTGAAAAAAGAAACCGGTTGCTCTTGTTTGCCTTGAAGCATGCGAAAGGTAATCCTGAGCTCAAGGCTCTGCTGAAGGGGAATGCCTGCATTCCTGTTCAACCAACTGGTACAAAATTTGTCAAGCCAAGCGAACTCATCAGTCCAGTGGGAAGACGAGCAGAACTGTACGAGGTGAATGACAATGTTTTCCCCATTGCCTGTTTCTGTGAGCCGAAATATCTTGACATTCTGAAAGATTTGGGGATGAAGGTTGATGACTTATCATGGGATATGATCATCGAGAGGGCGAGTTCTATAGAACAGCAGCAACAGATGGAAAGACTGAATCACTGGGTTTCCTATGTAGATCAAAAGCTACAAAGAGAGAATGATTCCACATCGAACCCAACTCATGATCAGACACAAGAGCTACAGACTATTAGGTTCTTGCCGGTACTTCCAAAACCAGACCAATATCCAGTTCCCTGGAAAGGAGCAGGCCATCGAGGCCTTGTTGCAGCCAGCGAGGCTTATCCAAGTCATTACCAGAATCTTGTAGGGAAAACCCATCTTATTGTCGACGAGATGACTTGCGGCTTGTCATATACTAGTATACCGAGGTCGAACAAGATAAGGCAGGTACTGGGACTGGCTGACAGAACTCTCCGAGTGGATGATGTTCTGATTCAACTAAAGGATCTGTCTGAAGTCCGTATATCGCGTGAAAATACCTCTGTTGTGAAAGAGATTTGCCAACAGGTGTATGCGCATTTGGAGTCGTGTTGCAATGACGATGCTGTAGCTGCACTTATTGGGAATCGGTTGAAGGGATCTAGGTGTCTACTCGCTGATGGCGTGTTCATGGACCCGAAGCATTGTGCCAAGCAAGGTGCCCGCAACATCCCCAAATTCCTTCATGTTGTTCAGTATCCACTCATTCGTAAACAACGACTGCTTTCCTCTCTCGGTGTGAAGGATCAATTCCATGGCACAGATTTTGTGGAGGCCCTTCATCGGATTAGGCCTAGTTTCGTTGATGGGACTGAGGTTGCAAGGGATGCAGCAGAGGCCCTACAAATGTGGTTAGCAGAGAACAATTGCACCACAGATGAAGTCGCAAGCCAATGTGATAAACCCATCCTTCTTCCAACAGAAGAGAACGCTGAAGGCTATTGGGAGTTGCTGCCTGTGAGTGATTTATGCTTGAATGCACATGACGACGCCCCCAGTCCGTCAGCAGCACCAACACCTTGGCTACGTCGCACTGTCGGTGAACAGAATATCCGCTACGTCCACAAATGCATACCAGCCAGAGTTGCACAGGCCCTTGGAGTGAGGACAGATCGACAAAACGTCCTGAGCAGATTAGGAGATGGCATCCCTTTTGGACAAATTGAGCCACTTACCAGACGTATTAAGGGTATTCTCAAAAATTACCCATGCAATGAAGGGGTTCTGAAGGAGTTGTTACAAAATGCCGATGATGCTGGTGCAACTGAACTCCGGTTCATTCTCGACAAACGACAACATCGAAGGGATAGAGTGTTCAATGTAAACTGGAGACACCTCCAGGGGCCAGCCCTTTGTGTTTACAACAACAAGCCTTTTTCACAGGAAGACCTCGATGGTATCTGCGGTCTTGGTGAAGGATCCAAGTCAGCTGACCCCACAAAGACAGGTCAATATGGTATTGGCTTCAACAGTGTCTACCATCTTACAGACGTACCGAGTTTTCTCACTGATGGCGACGAAATAGGCAGAACTCTTGCAGTACTCGACCCAAGTTGCAAGTACGTGTATGCACCAGATGCCAGCCCACAGAGTCCTGGTCGCTGTTTCCAAGGCGATGACCTCCAAACAATACAGGAAATTTACAAGGATGTATTTGCTGGGTACCTAGAAGACCGGTTTAACTTGAGGGGAGCGACAATTTTTCGACTCCCTCTACGCAGTGAGCCCATGGCAGACATATCTGAAATTAGCCAAAATGTTGTGGATATCAGAAGCACGGAGGCACTTCTTGAGGTGTTCAAAGCAGAGATGTTCAAAAATCTTCTCTTTGTGAATTCAGTACGCACCATATCTTTGGAAAGTCTTGGAGATGACCCAATGAAACCATACTCTGTCCACGTGAGCATGTCTGATAGAGACAGCGAGGCACTGGATGACTTCAATGCACACGTAAAAAGCGTGAGTGAAGATCTCCAAAGTGGTAGAAAAACTCTGCAGGATATTCAATACAGGGACGTAACCTACACCCTTACAATGAAGGACTCGGAAGAAAGGGAGCAAGTATGGTCAGTTTGTCAGTGCATTGGCTTAGGCCTACCTAAAGGATGTGCTGTTCTATCAAGTATAGCAGAGGCTGTAGCATCGAAGGATTTGGCACTGCTGCCAAGAGGTGGTGCCGCTCACCTTCTCTCTAGTACCCGACCAGTCAAAGGACGCCAGACATTTTGCTTCCTACCACTGCCCGCTCGTGAGGATACTCACCTCCCCATTCACATCAATGGTCACTTTGCACTGGATACAGCAAGGAGAGCTCTATGGGAGGACAGCAAAAAATACCCAGGATACAGGAGCATGTGGAACAGCCTAATGATGAAGATCATATCCCAGGCTTATCTTTCCTTGGTGGACCGCGAGTGCTCCAAACTTCAGACCAAAGCAGTTGTGACCAAAGATGAGTTGCAGCAGTTCTATCGCCTCTTCCCAGATCTTTCCAAAGTCACTTCAGCTTATCTTCAAGAACTTGTAGAGGCTTTCTACACATCTCAGCGATTCCTGAACATGGCGTGTTTGGCTGTTCAAACGGATAAGGGTGAGCACATTGAAACACGATGGTTCAGCCCCAGCAGTTGTGTGCAAGGTGAAGCAATTTTTGATGATCTTAGCCCAACATTGGTTAAAGTCACCAGGTATGAGCAGCAACCCCTCTTCAGGTCCACTGGCCTAACTCCGGCTCCCCTGAGAGCACGCATTGTCACTGAAGTGGATATGTTTCATTCCTTGACAACTATCCTTCGTAGACTTGGCTTCAACCTGTTGTGCACTCCACTGTTCATCTACAGGGCACTCCGAAAGCTGAAAATTGATGTCTGTAAAGTGGAACCAAAGACGGTATTGGAGTACCTCTACAACTACAAGAAGCATCCAGATTGCACATTAAAACACCTTCCTACACTTGTAACAGACTCAGCATTTCAAGATGTAAAGTCTGTAGTTGTATTGACAGAATATTGCTACCAGGGGCAACATCCCGCAGGGGGAGAGGCAACGAAGTCATTGGTTGGGCTACCACTGTGTGTATCTTGCGATGGGATGTTACAAGAGTTTTCTTCAACCGGTCCACTGTTTCATCCAAGGTTTTCCTCTTTGGCTCCACACTGCGCAGGGCGCTTCGTTGATGAGGACATTTACCTTGCCCTACCTCGTCATGTCCGTGAGAAGAAACCGCTTGCATTGGTACCACTGACGATTGAGAAACTGGCCACACTTCTGCCTTCACAATACCAGGATCAGCGGGTACGATACAGGATGGTTTGGGATCCACTTGCTGAAGATATAAGGAAAGCGTGGATAGAGAAGATATGGGAACTGATCAATCATGAACTCAATGAGGTCTACAGCAAGAACAAAGAATTGAAGAATGCCAGAGAGAATGCAATCAAGCAACTTGAGCCCTTGAGGGAATATTGCATCATACCAGCACATGACACGGCTACGAAGGTGCACTATCTGTACCAACTGAAGTATGCAAAATGTGTTAGAAGGCCCAAATACGATGGTTACTTCAACGATATTTCAAATCTTTTGACAGATATTGGAATCCCTGAACTCTCAACAGTCGGTCAAAGTACCCTCACCCTAACCCTTCCCCACACCTTTCGGAAGCTGTCTCTCCCAGAAGAGATCGTGTCGCACTTTGATGATCCACATGCCATACTCTATGCACTCTGGACACTTTTGCAACAACCAACATGTGTCGAACGCCTTCGCAGTGTATCGAAGGTTGAAACCAATGCCCTCAAAATGAGAGAATACTTAGCTCTGCCGTTCAAGGCGAAGTGCACATCTGAAGAGGCAGCATATTTGCGTGCGTTACCAATACATCAGTTAGTGAACGGGACCATTGGTCCTCTAAATGAGTATGGATGCTACTTAGTTCCTCAAGGAATTCCAAAAGCGGGTCTCGACAACTGGTACTCCAGGGGCTCACAGGAGAAGTTCATATTCCAGACAGGCACTGATGTTGACAGAATGTACGAAAGGCTTGGTGCAGTTGAGATGACTGTAGTTGACCTCTATGTTCAGCTGATCCTGAAGGAAATAAGTTTCCAACGGTTTCTGAATAAGAAGGAGCAGCTGGAACACCTCGATTATATCAGTGAAAGCGTCCTTCCACGTCTAAAGGAGTCAAGCGAAGAGTACAAAGCACTGATTGCATCCCTTCAAAGGCTGCCATTCCTTGAGAATTCAGACGATGTCCCATCCTTGGCTAAAGAGTTCTTCGACCCAAACATTGAACTGTTCAAAGCCATGGAAGCAAGCTTCCCTCCCAAGAGATTCTGTACTTACGAACGACTTGAGCTGCTGAGACTGTGCGGGATGAAGGATGATGTGACCGGGGCAGATCTTGTCAAGTACGCTGAGAGAATAGAAAACGAAGCGAAACAGAACCCAACCACAACAACAGAGAAAAACGCCAAACTGATCTGTCAGGAACTTGAAAATCAGGAGGAAAATATTCTGTTTCAACTAAAGGATATCGCCTTCCTGCCGATGGCGAGTGTCCCAGCTGAGTACTCACGACTTCACCCTCAGTACCACCTAGAAAATGAAAGACACACGTACGTTGCATTCCAAAGAAGCTGCTTGTACAAAAACTTTGAGCTCTGTTGGACGGTCTCTCCCATTCTCCCTTCCTGGATTGAGCTATTCGTGACCGCTGAAAACCTTCAGACCCTTGGCGTTGAAGATCCTGTTTCACTGGGAACTGCAGTAAAACACTGTATCCAAATCACACGCCGTCAATCTCGGTTCAACCTGCAGATTCAGCAACCATCTTTCATCACGACTCTAATGGATGACATTTATATGCACCTTGTCGACGGGTTCTCCCAGGGTTCACAGACACAGGAGAAGTCAAAGACTGCGGGAGTGCTGAAGAAACTTGCCAGTGAACCCTGCGTGTGGATAGAAAAGTGGAGTTGTTTCGTAATCCCTCAGCAAGTAGTAATGTCCTTGAAGGAAACTGAGGAAATACTACCATACCTTCACAAACTCCCCAAGGAATTGCTGAAATACATTGGTGTTCTGGAGGCCATTGGAGTGGAGGCAGAAATCAGTTACAATCACTACGTGATGGTCCTCAAGATGATAAAAGATGAAGTTGGAGATATGGATCTTGAGTCTGATCCCAACAAGATGACAGCTGCTTCAACAGCCATCAACCGGTGCCTGAGTCTGGTGGGCAAGCAAGAAATGATCGACTGCAATGAGCCATTCTTCCTCTTGAGCCGGGAGAGGAAATTGGTCAGGTCTTCTGATTTGTACTATGCGGATACGCTCAGTTTGGAATGGAGGATAGAGGGAGTCAATTTGGATGTTTCAATTCTGCATCTAATCGATGGAGATTTGGCAAGGTTTCGCCACCTGGACATCAGAAACATACCCGAGTCCCTTCGACCTAAAAAGCTTTCCGACCTAGTGGAGGAATGCGTTGATGAGGATACGTTGGTTCCCAGCCCCGAGGAAGGTGGTGAGGATGCAGACAATTGGTTTAAAGATCGCATTCAAAATGATGACTTCCGCTCAGGACTGCAGAGGCTGCTCCATCACGATGCGTCGATACAAGAGAATGTTGTCGACTTTGATGAGAACTGGTCCCTGTTGCTGAATCATCTGATGGAGATAGAGTTTCATTATGTAGAGAGAATAGTCACCGTCTTGAAGTTCAAGAATGGAGATGTCATTCCTGGGACAGAGAGCAAACATGGAAAACTCCATGTCCAGATAGGTGCCAGATGCTGTGTGTATATTGTGAGGGACACCAGCAGTAGGGAGGTAGACCGACATATGGCTGGAATGAGCGAGATTCCACAGTATGCCCAACTCCTCGAGCATATCGTAAGAAATTGCTTTCCATACATTTCAAAGGAAAGAACAAACTTCATTGAAGTTTTATTGTGGATACCCATGCCTGGGATCTCCGGGTATCTTGATAAACACGACATCATGGTGTACGGAGGGACATTTCACAGAATGGCACCTGAACTCGGGAGCTTCATACCACTAAGCAAACACTGCTTGCTGACTATCGAGGACCCGCTCAACGAGGGAGAGGAAGGACAAGCAACTTACATCTACGCGAAGGTTGTGACGGTGTGTCCACATGATACGACCGAAACAATAACACATCGACAGTACGTCATCAAGATTGGCGGTGGACGAAAAGTAACGGTCTTTTCCTCGTCGATGTACAAGCTTTCAAGACCAGCACTTAAACCATCACAGGAGAAACCTGAAGAACACGACGTTGGGAAAATACGGGAGCAAATTGATGCCGATCTGAATTACGCCTTTTATAAAATGACCGAGGAAGACAGAAACCGCTTCCTGAAACGGATGGTATTGAAATGGCAACCTGAGAATAACCCGGGACAGGAGGATGTCGCGAATGAGATCCTAAGATTTATGAAAGACACAATCAAGCGAATAGAGGATGACGCTAACCGGTCTAGTAGATCACGGGGTGGGGCCAGCGCAATTAAGTGGTGTGGTGTGGAGAATATTTCCTCGTATGCCTCACGGCGTGCACAAGAGCAGAGAGAAGGAATTCAGAAACAGAGACAATGGTTGCAGTCCAATGATCGTGCCAGGAAAGGTCTTGATAACCCTGCTGACTATTCCTACCTGTCGGATAGTCGCCAGAACCCGCAGCCAGGCGAGGCCAGGCGATGGTTTCGACAAGCCAGGAGTGACTTTAAAGCCTCCACCAATGATGATACCAACCATGACTACGAATGGGCACTCTATAAATGTCATCAGGTAAGTCGACTTTTTATGCTTGAGGGGAGCGGCGTGGTCTAGTGCTTAGCGAGACGGACTCCTAATCAGAGGCTCCCGGGTTAGATTCCCAGCCCTGACCAAGAAAAAACACGCTCGCTTGTGACCTTGAGCAACTCAAATGCTTCACGCGACCCAGATGTGAAAGGATACTCGCTGGTAGTGATGGTGTATGTGAATGTTAATCCAAGAGCGCTGAAATCGGCTGCCGGTGTAGTAGTACAGAGTGTCCCCCTGTAAAAAGTGTTCACTTCGATTGTTGAATGACGGATTAAGGTGCATGGGTATAGAAACCAATCGCCAGAGATTAGAATGTAACAATAGGATCTTTTGTCCCTAGGACAGTTTTTCCTAGACAGTTTCCTAGGACAGTTTTCCCTTCACACCTGTAATACTCCCCGTGGAGTGGAGGAGGTAAATTGGGAGGAACATTGTAAAGCGTATTGAGCAGTTAATTGGAAATGCGCTATATAAGAGTGAGGCCTTCTTTCAAATTGTTCGTGGGACAATGATCAGCAAAGTCAGATTTTACTAAAGATAGATTACATGTATTTTTTCATTAAAACCTTATTCCTCTCTGCTACCTTTGTATATTTTAACTCGCTTGGCCCACTGCTTCCTTTATTTGTTAATTAAAACTGCTAAAGCTTAATTATTAATTTAATTATTAAAACTGCTCTCCTTGTTATTAAGACTGCTAACCTTGTTCTTAACTTAGTTCTTAAGACTGCTATTTTGTCCTTTTTACTTATTAAGACTGCTAACCTTTTTGTCCTTAATTTACTTATTATGACTGCTAACCTTGTACTTAATTTAGGATTTAAGACTGCTAACCTTGTCCTTAATTTACTTATTAAGACTGCTAACCTTGTCCTTAATTTACTTATTAAGACTGATAACCTTGTCCTTAATTTAGGTTTTAAGACTGCTAACCTTGTCGTTAATTTAGTTATTAATTCCTTGTCCTTAATTTAGTTATTAAGACCGCTAACCTTGTCCTTGATTTATTCATGAAGATCACTAACCTTGTCCTCAATTTATTTATTGTAAGACAGCCAAAGTCCGGCAACATCTAACTACGACCCAATGGAATGTAGAAGTCATGTAATGAGCATCTCTCGAACAATGGGCCTAGGTCAACGCTAGGTGTCTCGTCTGCTCTATCAGTAGTCATCACGTGACCAATTGGCGCTCCCCATTCCCCTACAACCCAAAATATTCTGTGCCAACACAACAGCTGAGCATTATTCTGCGTGCACATAGAAACAAGAAATGTAGTTTTCTCCATGGTTTTTTATGGTGACTTCATGATAGTTATAGTAGGGGTAATATGTTTGTATTGTGACAAATATTCTGGATGTGACTTTATAGCGGTCACTGTATTTACTCAAGATAATAAGACTACCGGTATAGGCCTATTTACAATTTGATGTAATACAAAACATGTATGTTGGTGTGCCATTAATGTAGCTTCATGCTGTAGTGGTGACTATTATTGAAGTGATGTTCAATTCAAGGACCAACCTGAACATGTTTTATGACACAAGTTAAGTAGAGATTTTACTTGTTATTTTTGAATCATCAACTGATATGTGAAATAGAAATCGGGTTTCCAAGGTGAAAGACATTGCTTCCTACCAGAATCGAACCCACGGACCCTCGCATAAGGCACCACATATCAACTGATATGTGGTGACGACGTACATGTAATTACAGATTTTCCATCCCTTATTATTTTGCCCGCAGGTTCTTGAATCATCAACTGATCGGAATTAATACCGACATAGTGGGGAACCCGCAGCACTATGAGGCACTGTGAGTGGTTGCACGGTCCGTATCGCATTGCATCAAGGATATGCTGACGCGACGACATTCCGTTGCTTTGCTCTGTTTTTGAGGTCTTCAGTAAAACAACTCACAGCGCCGACGTGTCGGGATAAAAAGTTGTGCAGGTTCCCCATTATAACGATTTTGTTTGCCATTTTGCTGGATTCAAGATAAAATATCAATCCAAATCCACAGCTGTATATCCCTGATGAGAGAATTACCTACAGTACCAGCTTATGGCCTGCAAAATGAAATTCAATTTTATTGAAATAGTAGTACTGGTAGCACTTTATTGAAATAGCACTGGTAGCACTTTTATTTATTCCAGTGAAGCCTGACGTGCGCTTTCTCCTCACACAGTTGTTCAATCTGAAGAGGTCGCCACCATCGTTCCTCGGCTAAGACAATGGGTCATATGAATAAAGACAAGCAAATGCTTTTACTTCAGGTTTGTACAGCATTGCATAGTGCATTTGTATTGCAAAATCCAAGTAAAAGCATTTGCTAGTCTTTATACATATGACCCATTGTGACAATGTTGAAACCATGTCATAAGGCTGCTGTTCCATAGAGTTCACGTTTTCACGATTCATTGGCCTTTTTGCACGGTTCACGCGTGAATTGTCATGTTTCACGGGTGAACCCAAGATTGGGCAGTGTATTTCTTATCAGGGATGTCAAATTTCAGCCTTTTGGCTGATTTCAGACTTTTTGGTCAGATTTTTCAATACTTTTTCAAATGGAAAACACCAATTTCCACCTTTCTAAAGTGAGTTTCAGACTTTAAAAAAAAATCTGTTGACATCCCTGTTCTTATGATGCGGGCTCCATAGGCGTCATTTTTCTACCTTCGGACAAGTACGATTCATTTCATGCGTGAATAAATGAAGATCACCCGTGAGTCGAGGAATGAACATGCTCATTCTTTTGGGCGTGAACTGGAGTGTAGGAGAAGGACGTTCTTCAACTTCAATGTGAATTCTGTGGAACCAACCCTCTAAATGAAAGATGAATCGTAAATCGTGAAAAATGAAACGGGAAAAGTGAAAACGTTAACTCTGTGGAACGGCAACCTTGAGGGTGCTGTGTGACATTTTTATCGATAGGCCTGTTAGTGTTTTAATGGTAGATTAAGCATATTGATATTGAAATAGGCCTAGATATTGCATGAAAATTTGTGTCATTTTTTGTCATATTGTTGGCAGTTTCGTTTGCATTCAATGAAAATGGGAATTTTGTTGCTCATTGTCAAGTCGTGCCTTATTCCAATCATCAATCTGTTGTAATGGATCCACACTGGCCACATTGAAAAACATTACACTGGCACCCAGGTAGGTGGGTGGGGGGCTTGTCAGTAAGTGAGAATTGAGGGTGAAGCCCTCTTGCCTTTATAATGGGGGTTCCACGGTGAAGCAGACCACCACGCGCGAACATACGCGTGGGTTTGTACTTTATAGTACACAGATGCCACCTATTATTCATGACGATTCAAGGTGTGGTTTTTAAAATCTTAAGGAGACAGACCTGCCTGAAGGCCCGTTTCCACTATAGCGGATTCCGCCGCGTCTTGCGGCGAGCGGAGCGGTTTTCACAGGCATTGAGATAATCAATAGGCCATTGTGTTGTTAACCATCGAAGGATTACCCAAAGCCCTGTGAAAACCGCACCGCTCGCCGCAAACCGCCGCGGCATCCGCTGTAGTGGAAACGGGCCTTAAAGGCCCGTTTCCACTTGAGCGTTTTACGCCGCGTTTTGACGCTTCGCCCATTGTTTGGAAGCAGAGCGGCGGAAAATAACAAAAGATTTGACGCATCACGCGGCGTAAAACGCTCTAGTGGAAACGGGCCTTTAGGTATGAAAATAAACTAGAGGTACCAACAGTGGAATGGAATCTGGAATGGTCTTCCGGGCCATCTGAGATCCTTGTGCCATAGGCCCTAGTGATATGCAGAGTCATGTGAAACGCAGATACGTGATAATTCGCTATTCTCGTGCCAATAATTGCCTCAAGGCCTGTTCACACCAAAACCGCGCCGCGGGCCGCGACGGCGAAAAACGACGCGCGTTCACCGCCGGGAAAATAAGTTCAATGGATTTTCAATAAATGGGTCGCACCAAAGACGCGCGGCAGAAAATGACGCGCGCTCGCCGTTATCCAGTGTGCTTGCCACGAAAAATGCACGCTTCCCGCAGCGTTTCACGCGGGAGGTGTGACCCCTGTATGTGGGCGGAAACCGCGGCGTTTTCCGCGGCGTTCAACGCGCATTTTTAGCTCACTGGGGTGAGCTATTACGATGGTGCAGCGTCCGTCGTCCGTCGTCGTCCGTCGTCGTCGTCGTCCGTCGTCGTCGTTGTCCGTTAGCAGGGCACGTTTCGTAACCGCTGGAGCTATTGATCTGAAACTTGGTACATATATACCCCTAGGTCAGATGACCCACGACACCAAGTTTCGGTCCGATTCGACTCTCAGTTTGGCCACCAGGTGGCGGAAACCAAAAACACAAAAAGTACAATAACTCCTGAACTAATGACTAGATCATCTTCAAATTTTTATCATAGGTGTAGCTAATAAGGATACATAACATATATAACGGGTTTTTGATTTGACCTACTTTTCAAGGTCACAGAGGTCAAAGTTCGACAAAAGTGACGAACCTGCCACAGTTTGTCATTATTTCAC
>NMRB01000466.1:20812-34190 GCA_002633025.1 Notospermus geniculatus
CGCCAGCACTAAGGGGCAGCACGCCTTAAACCACTAGGCCAAATCCCCATCTTCAAAAAAGATGGTTCAATGGCCCATGTTTAAACGAGGCGATACATAACATATAACATATATAACGGGTTTTTTGATTTGACCTACTTTTCAAGGTCACAGAGGTCAAAGTTCTACGAAAGTAACGAACCTGCCACAGTTCTTCATTATTCCACCGAGCGTCTTTATATCTTGCATAAACGTGTATTAGAGGGGTATCTTCAAAAATACCGAGTTTCGACATCCAATATGGCCATATGGTCCATGGACCATTTCATTTGTAGTAGAAGTGCCTGTACTTTGCATGAACCTTTCGTCTTATAATTTCAGGAAGCGAAGTCATAGTCGTGAAGGTCCCAGAGGCACCGATAGTAGAGAGCCTTGTTTCCGGCTTCAATCTTATATTTGGCACTGTATTACCCTTCTTTGTTATTCTCTTTTGTAATGTGGGAATCATCGTTCTACTACAACATGCTCAACGGTCTCGCGCAAAACTAGCCGCCGAGAATACCAGCCAGAAACCAGAGAGCGGAAGTGATAAGAAGTTTCTTACGCGCATGCTCATTCTGGTCAGCATTGCTTACGTTGTGACGTCAATTCCGTATCGTATGTTCTCCTTCATCCTTGACATTCCTAGTGTCCAGTCTCCTTACAAACAAGATACACCGTACTGGAAACTTCGTTACAGCACTGACCATTATCTACTAGCCGATCTCTGGTTTTGTAATTACAGCATAAATTTTTACCTATATTGTATTGGTGGAGGACGCAGGTACAGAAAGGATGCTAGGGTCGTCTTGACTTCCTTCCTCTTGTGCTTCATCAGGAGGAAGCATAAAGAATGAGACCGACAATGACGTTATATCCCGATTCTTGGTTATCAACAATCTTAGTCGATGAGGATGGCACGAAGCAAACTCGTCCCCAGTGGGTTTACGTTCCTACAACACCACTGGAAAGGGCTGACGACTTCAGGAATACTGCGCATGCGCGATATACTAATTTTGAGGCGAATCACACCGAGGCTGGCACCCGCGGCATGATGTTCCCAACTAAACTATTCGTTTGAAATTGCTCTAATACTCAAACAACTTCGTTTTTTGGGGGTATTATATGGCTTTTTAGGCATATATGATATTTTTCAGTCATCGAAGCCCTCGATCCTTCACTTCCGGTTATCAGGCGAGTGAATGATGACGTAGTTGGTATGCGCAGGGTGTAATGGGTGTTTCAAGGTAGGAAGCTTAGTGTACATTACGAACATTACCGAACGCGCGACTTCGGCAGCCTCGTGGTCTGCCGAAGTTGAGCGTAAAAATTTTTGCATACAAGTCGGAGAGTATATCTGACCTGTCAGCTTTAACGTTTATCGGTTGATTCTCAAACTCACTATTAGGCGATGCTGACGATCGTTAATGGTACATGGTAACCATGCACTAGGGAAATTACGTCGATGTGCTTGCGCCCACAATGGAATACAAAAAAGTAATAATAATACAATTACAAAAATACCTGTAACATTAAGCCTGCCGCACACGGCAGCTATCTGCTGAGCAAAATGTTATTCGAGACCGTTTGCTCAGCAGGTAGCTCGCGTGTGCGCGTAATTTCAGTAGGTTTCTTTCATAAAGAGACGCGCGCGCTGACACAGCGCGGTAAGCCCAACCCTCCTCGACCACTTTATTGAATAGGACAACCATGATTGGCTCTCGCTGACCTAACAATACCATACTCGCCCCGCCTACGATGACAATGGCAATGAATGACCAGCTCGATCGTTCCTGCTGGACTTCAACGCCCTCATGCGACCGGTGTGTTAGAATCTGTTTTCTTTGGAAGAGTAATCAATGAGACGGGCGATCAATCCCCCAGCTTGGTATCCCAAACGCGCCGCCCGTTGAGCCGCCCTTCTACATGTATTGTTTGCCATAATTAACGAGCAGCGCGCGCGGCCCGCGCGTCTCGCATTTATTGTTCCATTAATTGTTTAACAGCCCACACGAAGCCCACCTTATTACAACTCAAAAGGTGATTCAATAATAACCGACTGTGGTCGCTTAATACACAGTATACATGTGGTAGACTCTATATGCCAGCGTGAGTTTAATATTGTACAGTGACTTTGTTTACCATTCGCTCGCACAGCCCTTCTGGCGCTGGTCATTCATGGTCATTGTAGAGGAGGCGGGGCGAGTCGTTGACATTGTTAGGTCCGCGAGAGCCAATCAATGTTGTCCTATTCAATGAGGTGGTCGACGAGGGTTGGTCTTACCGCGCGGCGTCTTACCGCGCGGCTTTAGAGAAAGAACCCTAGTGAGATTTTTGCCTCCCGAGGCAGAAAGCCCCCGTGTGCGCGTATTTGTCGGTGAGCTATCTGCTGAGCAAACGGTCTCGTATAACTTTTTGCTCAGCAGATAGCTCCCGTGTGCGGCAGGCTTTAGGTATTTGTTGTTAACTGTTAAGCATAAAGGACCAATATATCTGCACAGTTTCCAAATCCGGCACTTTACATCTGGCATCTTGGTTTCCAGCAGCCTCAAAATAAGAAATTAGAAGTGCATGTAACCACACAGGGAGACACAGCGTTTCCCCGTTCGGTGTGAAAGCCCCTGCAGTGCACGGGAACCGCCGTTTCCCGCAGCGGCTGCCGCACATTTTCGGGTGTGAAAATGATAGTCGAGTCAAAATAGGTTTTAACCCTAAAAATATCAAAGTGTGATTTTTTTCAGAACTGGTATTATTTGACCTAGCTTATGACATACTGAAATACTACCAAAATCTGACTTCCGGAAATGTCCCACTTTCAAGATGGCCGCCATTTGCCCTAATACCCCCATCACACTGAAGTCGTTCTCAAAACGTCCTGCCCCGTCCTAAAAAAATCGTAAAACGGGCTAGAACGTGTACCCTTGGCCAAATAATGCTTCGATGTACTGGAGCACCCTTCCCATCCACGAAGTTCGTAAAAAGACTGTAAAACGTTGCCACTACGTCCACTCCGTTCGCACACAGTTTGAGCCCGTTCGGCAAAATTTTCAAGAACGTACTGAGAACTAGCTCAGTGTGATGGGGGTATAAAATGGCCCTATCTCGAGAACCGTCAGTCATGGAGTTATGTTACGTTCTTACAAGACTTACAGACAATGTTTTCCCCTAGCTTTGAAAGGGTCAAGTAGCCCACCTTCCCACGACTCCGTTGTCCGCCAATCTTCTCGTTTGCCTTGTGCCGCAAAGTATCTTGCAGGGTGAATCTTCGCCTGGAGATGCTGCAGTGGTGATAAGGCGGATTAGAGAATTTGACAAACTGTACCAAAGGGAGTAAGAAATAAAAGTGGGAAATAAGAAGTGGGAAATTTTGGAATTTTGCGCGAATTTTTCAATGGCTCAAATTGGTAGAATTTTTTTCCCATTTTCAGAAATATCGCCCGAAAAATCAGACAAAATGCCATGTCATTTTAAGAAAATTTCTCAAAATGGGAAAAAATTCTTCCAATTTGAGAAATTGAAAAATTCGCGCACAATTCCAAAAATTCCTACTTCTTATTTTCAACTTTTATTTTTTATTCCCTTACCAGAAGTTCGTCTGGTCCCGGGAGTGTTGCTGACGATGCGAGCGCCGCCATACTCCACGACAGCGTTGATTTTTTTTGATAATTGGTCGAAATTTTAACACTGCCATCGACGCTAGATCACTATCCTGAAAATCATGACGTCATCATCGGTGGGGCCGCCATCTTGTTGGTCTTTCAAGTGACGCGAACTTCTTTTTCAAAATGTTATTACATGTATTTGCAGAAAACAATATTTATCTTGTCGAAAATCAAACAGAATAACTTTATTTACTCTACCGATGTTTGTATTTAGAATGTGCATCGCACGCATGCAGTGTAGCTACGAACGCATAAACCTAATACTCGGTACTATAGTAAGCCTACACGAAATCATGTCTCTCCATTGATAACTCAGCATTGCGAGGCACGCGAGCGCGCCGTGTACCGAAAGCATATCTCTGACACTACCCGGTACTATGATAAGCCTCAAGGAGGATATTGCAGGTGGTCACGTGATTATCTGGCAGGGGTCAAGGTCATGTAAACAAAACCACTAGCATATATCAATAAAAATAATATTTTTTAAACTCGTGTTTTTAGAGTACAGGGACGCATTTTTCACAATGTTTTAATTTTGTCATCATTATTCATCATTAGAAGTTTGAATGAAATGCATAAACCAATTTTATTTGATAATTTTGTGACAAATTTTGAGGTTAATCAGACGGCTGTGCACAGGATATACAGCCACACTGTGTTGTGGGCACCTGGAAAGAGGTCTGTTATTGTTATTAGCGTAGGGGATCTTGCAAAATGGAGGGCAGATTCGTGTTCAGCATGAAATTTACTTCAGAAAAGGACAGAAGAACCCCAAAGAACCCCTCAATTTAGCCGGATTTCGGTCATGGAAACTCCCCCTAGTTACAGGTCTTCTGGGGTAGCTAGAAGAGTACTATTGAGTGAAGTATCTGGCAGAAACCCACAAAAAAGGACTGCTGATGATGATCATGATGATGGACATTGTCAAAGTGGCACTGCCAGTACTAGGGCTAGGCCTAGCCCTAGTGACTGGTCAGCAACTACAAGTACACCTAGGACTGGGCCACATGCTAAACGATACAGGACTTCAGCCTATTCACCATCATTTTCCCCATCCAAAAGTCCTTGTCAAGTGGTGAGTTCATTTGTTCAGCAGGGCCTACTCATGGCGTCATGCAGGTCAGGCCTATAGGCTACTGCATGCATGCATGCATGCTGCTAGCTGTCATTGCCTAGCTGGCTGCATATGACTTTGTCCATAGGCCTAGGCCTATGTCTTTTGGCCGTTGTGCCTTGGCCAGAAAATTTGCTTGGCAGCTGTCTGGCTTTGCTGGCCAAACTCGAATCACATGTGACATGATGTGATGTAGGCCTAATGTGTCGGGCCTAGATAAATAAGTTACTGTAGATTCTTTCTAGGAGGTAGGTGAACATGGTGAACATGACGGGGGCAGTGCAGTGGCGCGAACTGAATAAGTCCTTTCATAATTTTTCAGGTATCAAATCGACTGCTTCTCCAAGCATTGCAACATGGCAGCCCAAAGAAACATAAGCGAATAACTCCAAAGAAAGCCGCAACTGGCGAGTGGACGAAGGAAGAGACTGCTGCTCTGATCCAATACATTGCTTTACACAGGTTAGTTAATTTTGGGGTGAAATCAAGGGTGAAATGTACTGTTTCTTATGATCAGAGAAGTCAACAGACAAGCATGACAGGTAAAGAGGTACAGGGTCTGTCTAGACAGAACTTTTCTATCATGTCCATGTTGTCAAATCTGTAAAAAGTTTCCATACTTAATTTGTTACACAGGGATAAACAGACTAATGAGAACTCAGAATGGCCAATGATGAAACCAAATCACCGCTATTGGGTAGAAGCTGCTGAATATATACAACATGCAAGTGGATCCCAGGGGATGCGCCCAGGTATGCTACATAGTTGTTAGAATTCTATCCAGGGTTGCCAAAAATGTATCAATATAATGTTTGGTTTCAGGTTACTAAACTAGTTCAACTACTGATTGATATTTGCCTCTTTCATTACATCCACAGATGACAAAATATATTGAGTAAGGTGCAAGGTGAGCGTGATTATTTGTCAATGTTGTTGTGGCTGGTGCTGGTGTAGTATGTTTAGCTCGAGTTTGTCCTATGCATTTGTATTTGCTTTACACAGGCATGAGACTGTTGCTTGTAGGTGTGGGCAGAATCCAACAGGTCCTGCTGTGGTGGAGGCTTCATTCTTTTTCAGCTACAAGCCCTCTGTCACCAAGCTTTTAGTTGGAATATGCACTTTTGATTTAAAAAAGCACTTGGTTGATGTTCTTTTTCAGCTGCAAGACCTCTGTCACCAAGCTTTTAGTTGGAATATGTACTTTTGATTTACAATAGCGCTTTGTTGATCTGCATCTTTGTTATCATGTTTCCATTACCTGGTATAATCTGAAAATATTTTTCATGTTAGGTGGTGCCATTCGGTCGAAAATGACCAAGCTTCGTCAGCAATACAAGACCGTCGACAAAGCAGAAATGGAACTGGGTGTGACAGTCGACTCGTACTTGGATAGCACACCTGACAATGTGCCTGGACCATCACCTACACCTCCGGTGCTTACCCTTCCTCCATCACTGATGGACCTCAGCCATCTGACCGATCAGCAAAAGGACATGTTACTCCAAAAAGTGCTGCAAACTGCTTCAGAGGACACACTGTTGAAGAATTTAAAGGAACTTGTCCAAGGTTCTTTAGCCATGTCAGCCAAATTTATCAGCTCATTGCTGAGGATGTTGTTCACCAGTGACATGATTGACCAAGTTGAAGTACTGGACTCGCTTTTCTTTTCCTACTCAAAAAACAATGACATTGACTTGCCATCTCCTGATTTCATACGGAATTCTGTGGATGCCATGAAAAAGCTGAAAAGTTTGTCGAAAAGCAATCTGATTTACAAATGGCCAAGATGTATAGCTGTGCAACGCCCAAGCAGTCAGGAATCTCTGTTCCCTTTGAAAAGGATGCCATTTGGTTTGGTGGAATATCAAATCAACTTCTTCAATGCTGATCATGTGCTACAGGTAAACTTTTAACCATCTTTATTTTCAAGTTGTTTGGATGCCCCGGTAGGCCTATGTTCCAGTGTCTTTTGCTTACCTTTGCAGTAGCAGGGTACCGGTAGAAATGATTCTCATGACTGCAGTATTTTTTTCAGGTCAAAGAGTCAGAAGATTTTGCAAAGTGGAGGGAGACACTAGATGCTGAATTGACATGTCACCAGGTGAAACTGATCACAGGGCCTATGTGGAGCGGCCTTCCACACAAAGACCTTGGATATCCATTAGAGGTAATTTCATACTTACATGTATTACCAATCTCTGCCTGGATTGCTGTAGTCTTCAAGGATACATATATCATTGCTTGTTGATTACAGGCTAGGGTCAACCTTGCAAGCAGAAGCAAGAGCACAGTCCTAAGGAACCTTGCCAAAGTGAAGGGTATCTCTAGAGAACCCGAGCTCCAGGTAAATAGAGATTCATACCAATGCTGCGCATTGTTGCATATCAGTCCCCCTGTGATAAATTCATTTTCATTCACCAGTACCATAGTTAATTCATTTATATACTGTACAATAGATTCTACACTTGAAACTCATAAGAGTGCTGGTTATCGATCGCAATCATTTCAATTTAAAAATTATGTTTAGATCCAAATTTGTTCCCTTTTTGCAGAAAAACAGCATAATTCAGCTGAAGGAGTCAAATCCTGATGGGAGATATTGGCTGAAAACAGACGCAGTGGATGTTAAACCAGCACTTCAGGAGTCTATGCAGGGAGTGTGGAATGGAGACACTGATCTGGGGGACGGGAAGCTGCAGGCACGTAGGGATGAATATGACAGGAGGAAAGATGCCATCAATGCTGATGTTTCGGTCAGTTATTTAGAAAATATGGATACGGTCTTGGAAAAAGATGTCGAATTTCTGAGCAAGGGCCTGGATGATTCCGTCAAGGTCTATCAGGCGAAATTCCAAAACAAGAACACCCCGGAGGAGCAGCTCAAGAATTTCAACTGGGAAGTGGTTGAGTTCACCACACTGCTGTCCCAGTGTCAGCAGTTCAAGAGGCACTGCCAGAAGATCTTGGACTACCTGGCATCGAACTCCACAACTATAAAAGCTGCTGTCGAGAATGTCAGAGGTTTTTCATCGGATTACAAGAAGTACTTGAAGAACCTCTTCAAGAAAAAGCGACAACCACCTGCAACGCACATCCTCGTGATAATGCTGTCTGATGAACGACGGAGGAAGAAACCATACGCTGCCCCTGTGCAGTATATTCCTTACAACAGCATCAGAGACCAATACATCAGGGACTTCACGAAGATTGTCAAGCAGGAGATGATTTCCATGGGATTGCCCATAGTTGGTATGTCACTGCAATTCCGAGGTTTTTTTTCATTTTGTAAAACATTTTTGTTGATAACAACTTGTTTGACCCACTTACTCCCAAGTGAGGCAGTCTTGTACATTCACTATTCAGATCAACATGATCAATACTAATGGGGTACACTGGACTTTCAGAACATAACAATGGCAAAAATGCTACATGATCTACTTGTACTGCGGTCCTTAATTTATTCATTAAATGTTTCAGGAACTGTCACAGATGGTGAGTTTTGCTCACTGCGATCAATGGGCGAGACAAGGCCGCTACATCTTTGGCAGCTAGTACATGATGCCAGACAAGCTGTGTCCAGGATGAGGAAACAGACTCTTCTGGATACTCTGATACCAAGTAATGGTAGGTGCACACTAAAAAGGGGACGTCATTTAGCGTCCCAAAATAAGGTGATTTACAGTTGTGGAATGAGCTACATGTACTTATCAATTCAATTACTTTTCAGTCCTCAATGATTGTATTCCACTTATGACAAGGGAGAACGAAGCAGTCCCAAATGATCTAAAGCTCCAGTTGTATCGCCTCATTCACGAGCAAGGGGTCCTGGATTCTGTGGCTGTTGATCAAGTGCGTCGGCAACTGGTCCCTGCTGGCTATGCACCCTACCCATGGCGACCCAACACCCAGGAAACATATGTGGAAAAGCTACGAAGTCTGCTTGCAACTATGTATTTTAGGTAAGTTACAGCTGGGAATTCCTTTGAGAGGTTCGATTAAGAAGTGGAATGCTCATTGCTATTACAAATTATCATTATCTTACATTTCACATATGGGATGATTACATAAGAAATATAAGGAAGGAAAAGTTTCTATCGAAATTCTAACTGGCGAAATGTGTGCTGTGATGCCTCCTGAACATTTTAAAACAGACACTGCTCATTTTTGTTGGAAAATGTCATTTTAATTTAGTTTTATGTTGACCTATGTACGTTTTGAGAAAACGTGTAAAATGTGCGTGGTTCGTAATGGCTTTTCCATTACATTTGTTAGTTATAAATCATGATAGCTCTCTTATTTCTTATCATTTTAGACTGATTTCTTCACTAACATCAGCAGGGTAGTACAAGGTCTCCATGCTGTGGAAACCGAAAAATCAGTCATTTTGACCATGCAACGACAATTTTGACCAGTTCATGACTCGTGACCACTTTGCTTTGACAACTTCATTTGACCTTGGAGTAATTGACTGTTGAATGTGTCAGGTTGAGCACTGTGTTCTCGTATCGAAGGCATTTGTGTTTGTGCGAACATTTTCTTTATTTCAAACTCTTCCCACGTGAACCTTTTACGCCGCCATGCTTGTAACTACATTTTCAATTGCGTTAAGGGGAACTAATTTTTAGCCCCTTACAAGGTCCGAAACCATGAAAAAATGCATTTATCATTCCTAAGTGAGAGAGTGAATGACAACGAGTCTATTGATACCAAATTTATTGTCCCCCGGAGCCCTCGGAGGGGGACTTGAAAATACCGGCCGTCCGTGCGCCTATGCCGCTCGCCGCTACTAGTCCCTTCCGCTCTATAACTTAAGTGTCAGTCCACGATAGCACCATGCAAAACGTGGCAAGGTGGGGGTCAGCGGATTTTGCTGAAATTTGGTGTACAAGGCCCTCCTACTGAGATATGAATCTATGATAAATATCAGGGGAATTGGGCAACTGTCCACGAAATTAGGGCCAAACATATATTTCGGCCATTTTTAGTCAATTTTACCTCAGATATCATGTGTTTTTCGGGTGATATTGCGCATCCCTCAGAAGAAACTGAGGAACCACTGTACATTGCCCTTTTGTAAGGAAGTAATACATCATGTGAACTCTTCGCTGACAGAAATTCACAGGTCCAGGACTTTTTTTACACTAGTAACAGGCCCACTTATCTAACATAGAAATTGCCAGTGTTTAAAAAGGGTCAAAATGGACCCCCCATAACTCACCCTTTGCAGGGCTTTGGATGGTGAGGCATGGCTCATTTTACAGCATAGGACTTCCTCTTTCAAAAACAGAAGAAAAAAATCGTGCCGCTCTTTTACTTTGGTCTGGGTGTCACATAAGAATATGCTATTTTCAAACACTGTGCAAGTGGTGCCACCTATTGTCAGTTAGATGAGTGAAGGCAAATAAACTATAGATTGAGTTTTATCACATATTTGGTACCTCACCCAGTCCAAGCTCGGTATTCCAACACACTGGCTACTGTTTCATCAACCGGGGGGGGGGGTCCAGGCTGAAACCTGGAACTCTGCAGTCCTTGCACCCCATTTCGCCTCTGGTGGTAGATTTTCAGCATATTCGATCATCATGACTGTCATGACTGTATCCTTCACCAAAATGATTATTCGAAGGATATGAAAATTAGTGGTGAAGATATGTACACTCATGGCCAAAAGTAAATGGACAGCAGTTTCTTCAAACCAATGGGGTGGAGAAAATTGGTGCCGGCATAATAGTAGCAAATTTTCCTCGCTATCTAATGGTATCAACGTCGAAAAATTCCGCTGAAAGCTGCATTTGCTGCATTTTGTAAAGGTATGTTTTTGCTACTTTTTTAGCTGCATGATTTCATTCAAAATTTTTATATCACTGTGTTCTACTTATCGAGGCCTTTCAAAATATATCCTAAAATATCAACTAGTCTGTGTAGAAATATGATTTTGAGGCACTTTTATCCAAATATTTTTGGCCACGCGTGCAACACCTTTGACACAGGCCTCTGCACTATTGTGAGTTGTGGTGGTGAGTGAAAGCTGAGTGTTGTCATTTCTCATTCACAATGAGTAAACAAACCCAGTCTTGGATGAAGGTCGTGTTTGTCATGCAGGGTCAATTTCCATAACAGGCTGCGTCAATTCATTGGACTCCTTCTAGTTGACCAGTTCACAGCCTGTTGGCACCCCGTCAATCCATGTACAAACTATTCAATGGCCTTTGATTTTTATCTACCAGCATGACCATTGGTTTCAAGGGGCTCTGTCAAAAGTGTTGCAAGCATGGGCAACATAAGTTTGATAAAAGTGCGCCAAAATCACATCTCTACAGAGAATAGTTGAAATAACAGGATATATTATGAAAGGCCTCGATGAGTAGAACACAGTGATCTAAAAATGTCCAATGAAATTATGTGCAAATAAGAAAGTGGCATAAAACATGCCTTCACCAAATTCCTTCTGTCAAATACGGCTTTCAGCAGAATTTTTCGACGCTGATACCATTAGATAGCCAGGAAAATGTACTACTATATGTGTCGGGACCAATTTTCTTCACCCCATTGGTTTGGAGATATTCAAGATAAACTGCTGTCCATTTACTTTTGGCCATGAGTGTACATGTACATTTGGCATTCCAGCATCTTCTGAGTTTTCCTGACACAGCTTCAATGTCTTGAAGCCAGCAGAGAGTAATGACTTTCAATGGCACTAATACATGCATCTACTAGCTACATCTACTAGCTACATGTACCTGAGTGGCCTATACCAGTAGAGAAGAAATACTGAGATATGTGTACATGAATCATTGGATAAGAGTAAGAATATATTCTCATATTGACGAGATTTCATACAATGAACACGAACAATAAAATAAGTTCATTGAATAACTAATACACCGCCACCGCCCCAACCTCACCCCTACCGTGGTGTGTGCACAGTACCTGTACGTGCATTACATACATTGAGGGTAGAGCATTATAATGTTAGGATATTCTCAGTAAGCCCATTGCTTGAGCATGGACCAGTGAACTTAAACAACATCAATCAGAAGCTTCTTAGCATGAAAATGTGGAAATTTGCTGTTCGCATAGAGGCTACTAAGATACATAATTTTTCAAGTTCAGAACATTCTAAGTGCAGTAGTTACGAGCTATGGGCCAATGCCCAATTTCCAAGGGAGCCGCCTGGCAGCCATATTTGAAGTCCGATCGGACCGAAATTCACTGTAGACATTGATGGTACTTAGATACATCATCAAACCTGATTTGAACAATCTATAGGACAATTAGCCACGAAACGTGCCACCCAATGGTGAAATTTCGAACTTTTGATCTCGGCCACCTTAAAAATTAGGTCAAATAAAAAACCCGGGAGATGTTTCATGTATCCTCATCAGATGTACCTACGATAAAAATTTGGTGAAGATCAGACCAACGGTTTAGGAGAAATAGCACTTTAAAGGTTTTCGGTTTAACCCCCTGGTGGCGGAGCCAGGGAAGAAATCGGACCGAAACTTGGTGTCTGAGGTCATCTGACATAGGGGCACATAGGCCTACATGTATTTACCAACTTTGGTGCCAATAGGCCCAGCGGTTACGTAACGTGCCCTGCTAAGGGCGACTGTGAAAAGACGGACGGCGACTATGACAGAGAACGACGGACTTCGCATCATGATTATAGCTCACAGGTGAGCTAAACATTCACATTTCAGTTGTAAATTCTCCGGTCCTTCCATGTTGCTAGCTTGTTATGCAATTACATGCACAACATGTGCTGCGGTAAACATCCTAACATCGATTCTGGCCCTGGATCCTGCCTAAGGGGAGTAACTTGGGGNCTTCTCAGAGGAGTGAGTGCAGTGTGCCACCTCATGGATGATATATTGATTGAAATCTACCATCGTCATTCTTGTCTCAAAAGTTTCTTTTGATCTGTACCAGAGGACTTTGTTGTGGGAATACCCTCCATTCAAAGAGCCCCTGAAAGAAAAGTAAGAGGGCGGCAAAAGATTTTATTTCTTTAAATAAAAAAGTTGTTCTATGACTACCACTCACAGAAATATCTTTTCCGGAAGCCCTGCAAAGGATGAGTTATACGGCATTGACTACGGGCAGTTTTTCAAAAATAGGGGGAAATGATTTTTCGGGACGCACTGTAGCCCCCCAAAAAGCGATTTTTTTTGCAAACAAGTAGCATGAAAATTTACTTTAGGACACCACCTGTTAATTATTCATACGCGGTATTTCATATCAATGCAAGCATGCTTACTAAAAATGGCTGAAGTCGACCCATTTCGTGAAGAAAGTCAGGGTATTTTTAATGGGAAAATGCATTGGAAAGGGTTAATAGCCCCATTTCTGTTCTGTGTGATTATTTGCGAAATGGCTTCACCTGGCCTCATTCTACCCTAAGACCAGTCTGTGGTAGAAATTTGAGCTAGATCTGCCGACCCCCCACCTTGCCACTTTTTGCATGATCCTGCATGGTTCTATCGTGGACACACACTTAAGAACGACTGAAGATTTTGGATTCATATTTGGTGGAGGGATGTATCACGGGCCAAAGGTGTGTCGCGTGAAAGAATCGGCCAAATCC
>NMRB01000466.1:38780-53903 GCA_002633025.1 Notospermus geniculatus
ACACCAACTTTGAAATCAAGCTGGTGTTAACCCCTAGGGGTTGGGTGTTAACACAACAAGAAACTCCTTTATATTTTATTGGAGTAAACACCAGCTGCGGTTTAGCTCAACAACCGGTGTTGAGGTTAACACCCAACACCAACATTGAAATGAGATTACACCAACACCACTGCTTGATTTCAAAGTTGGTGTTGAAATGGGTGTTAGTGTTGGTGTTGGTGTTGATGTTAACACTCAACACCAACTTTGAAATTGGGTAACACCAACACTAAGCGTTAACACCAACACCACTGCTTGACTTCAAAGTTGGTGTTGAGGTGGGGGTTAGTGTTGGTGTCAGGGTTAACACCTGGTGTTAACACCAACGTTGAAATCACCCATTATCATTGGTAATCCTTTCAACGTTAATCAGAGTATCAAACTACATAAGAAGTCAGAAAGTATCCAAATTTCTTTCCAATAGACAATCACCTACCAGCTTTCGTGTGTTCCTTCCGGGCCTCATTCAGTTTCTTCTCCAGGGCAGCCAGCTGTTCGGTGAAGTCCGACTGTGTCACCTTGACCTGTTCTTCAACAGCTATTTGTAGACGTGTCTCTTGCAGCTGGAGCTGTCTGGTTAGATCTTCGATCGTTTCTCTTGATTCTGCAAGTTCTGTCAGGCATTTCTGAAGCTTGTGGTCAAGATTATGACATCTCTGCAATCATAAACAAACTCATGATGGATTTCTCTCACCCGACTATCTGTTTTATCCAATATTGTCAAGCAACACCACAATTTACAGCACATCATTCATTTCAAACTTACGTCTGTTTTGTCCTCCACTGCTTGCTGTAACTTTGTGATCTCATTCCTCTGTTCAATCACTTCATCTTCATCTGTAATCAGTCGAAAAGAGGATTACCTTTCTGACCAATAGGTGCATCCAAAAATCTCACCGAAATTCGGATGTATGGAGACCATTAGAGTGACAAGCAGGACCACTGAACTAACACTAACAAGGACAAAACAGCTCAAAGCTGGTGCCATGTCCACAGAAAAATATCCGCTACAAGAGAAAAACATGTCCATGCTATAGATCACCCAATTTACACAACTTATAGATCACCCAACCAATCACGCTGTAGATCACCCAACTTACATTTCTTCCTGGCATCTCCCACTTTTGTTTCCAGTAATTCAGCATCATGTTTCATCTGTTCTACCAAAGTGTCCCTCTCTCTTGTCACTCGACCAAGTTCAACGATCAACTCCGAATAACTCATACTGGAACAGACAAGTTCAAGTCGGAAAATAATTCATGTCAATCATTCTTATTTTCAAGCTGAAAAGTTCAAGAGAGCCTAGAATAAATTCTCTACCTGTCCTTCTCTGGCTCTTCAATCCACTTGTCCACCTCCCCCTGTTCAGGCACCTCACTCTCCCCCGTCATTTGGACCTTCATCAGAGCCTCCTTCCGGGCGAACTGACCTTGTAACATGGCCACCCTCTTGCTGGCAAAGTTAATTCTCTGGCCATAGTTCTTTAGTTTGCTTGCGATGTCTTGAAATGTGTCCTCAGTGGTGCATACTCTCTCAAACATGCTGTAAATAAAGAATGTTTGGAAAACCTTGATGCATATAATCTTGGGAGAAGATTCAATTTCAATCCCAATCCCTGATTTGGCCCCTTGAGAGTGGTCAAGGACTCCTCACCTTTTAACTGCCACAACCAACTGATGATAGTGGTCCATGTCAAGTTGTGCCCTGTCATCGACTCACCTTTTAACTGCCACAACCAACTGATGATAGTGGTCCATGTCAAGTTGTGCCCTGTCATCGACTCACCTTTTAACTGCCACAACCAACTGACGATAGTGGTCCATGTCAAGTTGTGCCCTGTCATCGAGGGATAGAGCAAGCTGTTGAACCCTCGTCAGCTCCAGTTCAAGACTCTTGACGTTGTTTCTCTCGATGGCCAGCTCAGCGTTCCGGTCGTTAACCATGTGTGTCAGGACTTGTATTTCATTCTCCCTGGATACAGTCTGGCTCTTGCAGTCCTCAAACTGAAAAATGGATTTCCGTATCTCAGTCAAAAGCATGTGTACTCTATTCTAGAAGCCGTTGAGTTATACGATTATTGCTTTATGGATGTACAATGTACGTGAGAACATTTGACCTACCTTGTTTTGAAAGTCGGCAATCTCATTCTTATTTGAAATATCAGCCGACTTCAACTGCACGAGGAGAGCAAACACCTTCTCACGCCACCTGGTGAGCAAATTCATCGCCTGTTTTCCTGGATCCATCAACTCTGATCGCGTCCGTGCCAGTTCTTTTTCCTGGAGGCTAAGAATCTCGTTCATGGATTGGAGCCGCACATTCAGGAGTTGGTTATTCGTCTCTAAGACATCTTGGGTCTGTTGTAGTTCCTAGAAACAAGAAACAGACAATGGCTGGTATTTATAAAAGTTAGCAAATGCTTTTACTTAAGATTTGCACAGCGAGGTCCAATGTAAATATACTACAAAACTTGAAGTCAAAGCATTTGCTAGCTTTTATGCATTCCAGCCAATATTTTGCCTGAGTATAGTGTCATGAACAGGTTCTTTATTGATGACACATCAACCCATCCTGAGAACATCAGCGGTTCTTAGCACTCGCTCTTCAAACATTTGTGTGCGAAGGCGCGAGCGCTAAGAACCGCTGATGTTCTCAGGATGCAACAACTCGGTTTTAACTTCATCCACCAACCTGTATTCTGTTCTCTTGTCTTTGTTTTTCTTTCTGGATTGCCTCTGTATCAGCAGATTCCTCAGCCTTTCCCAGATACATTTTCAACTGGGACACCTTCTGTTCAAGAGTCGCAACCTGGTTGGTCTTCTCCCTGAAGAAAAGCTTACAGATATCTATTTCGTCCTGTAATGATAAAGGGGCTCCTCCAAATGAGAATTTTCTTCTACAAGTTGGCTCTTGTTCAATCATCATTATTTTTCTACCGGGGTGTGACTCGGCACAGCAAAACGAGTCAAAAAGTGCACAGAAGAAGACCCAACATGTCCAAGGTGACACCAACGGATTGTTCATTTCAGGATTGTCTGCCCATTAAGAAATTTGACTTTGTCAATTTCTGTAACTGTTGTCTGGTGTCATCTTCGGTCTTCTCCTGTGCGCATTCTGACACATTTTGCTGGGCTGGGTCACATGTGTGTGATAAATGTAAACTTCCTGTAACTGACGCCTCACCTCAATGATTCTTCCAGTTCGGCTATTTTCTGATCACTCTCTCTGTGCATGTTCTCCATGTAGGCCTCAAAATCTCTCGTCCGTTGGTTCAGCTTATCCTCACACGAGGCAAATGCATCCTCAAAATTATTCAGCTTCGAGAGATAATCAGTGACTTCTTGGTCATGGTCTCGCTTTAGTTGAAGTAACTGAAACGAAAAAATGATTGTTAGATACTGCTGCCAAAACTTGATGTTATCTCAGTCTCTTATCAAACACAACATTGCAAAAACTACAGGATGTTTTAAAACATCGCATGTACAACATTGGCATCGCAACTGTTACCAGATCCTTGTTGGAACATTTTTCTGACACATTCTGTTACCGAGCCACATGAAGATGGTGCAAAGTAACATACTTCCATCTCATGTCTCTGCATGATATTCCGCATGTTCCCCTCCACGTTTTCCTTCTCCTGGACAGCAATAGACAATCGAGCGTCCAGTTCTGCCACCTCACGTGTTTTACTGGCCTTGACCTCCTCCAACTGTTGCTGTAGCCGACCAACTTTTCCTGCCTGGCGGGTGATAATGTCATCATAGCGATGAATCTGCTCGGTGCTTGTGTTGGGTTGCTGATGCACATCTACCCTGGCACGGATTTCCTTCTGAGAGAAGTAGAGAGCAATAGGGATGTTTAAAAACCCACCTAGAAATACATGATTATTGGACCCACAGACATAAATATACTGCCGGAGAAAACAGGAGTTCGGAGGAAACACTGCAGTGTTCGAGTTGCCTTGGTTGTGGAACTAGGCCTATCTTAGTTTCAAATTTCGATTGATGAAACAAACCTCGCCACTTGAGATGCAAGACACTGGTACAGTTCGTTTCACATCTTTATCTTTTAGTCGCTGGTTTTCTAGTTTCAGTGACATTAGCTCTTGGGTTGCCCGAGCGTAAGCTTTCCATGGATCTTCTGGTTTTCTCGTCTCAAAGGTTGAAGGTGGTAACAGCTCTGGCTTCATTGTTGCCATTTTAATCCCTTAAAAAACATGGAACAAATTTCATCAAGAAGGAAACCCCCTGGCCCTGCCTGTCCACAGCATGCGCAGACTCTGCTCTGACAGATAGGCCTAGGCTCTGCTCAGGGGGGGGGGGGTCAATAGACAGATTGCCAAAATCGGCCATCATGTTGGACCAAAAGGCAATAACAAACACTGAATGTTGACTGAATGTACAGTGAATGTAGCTGAGTACCGGTAGTAAAAGGAGCTGAGGTTTGGCATAAAACAGGCATAATAAAAGTCTTTTAAAACTTTTTGTGGTAAATATGTGCAAACATTTGGGCCGGGGGCGCGTGATAATATGTAGCACTGCTGGGGAGGTGTTTATTTTGTAACTTTTCATGAAAGTTTTGTGTAAATTGCAGGTTTTAAAACATGCTGTATATCAATGGTGTACATTCACTGTACATTCAGTTTTGGTCCAAAAATATGCCCATGGCCGACTTGACTTTTGGCAATCTGTCTAGGCCTATCAAAATATCATCACAACGGAATGACATGGGACATGCATAGGCTAAGGTGAATTCCTCCAAGCCTACACCTACACCTGACCTGGATCTAAGACTAGGGGTAGAATTCACGTACAAAAAGCTTCATTAAAACAGAAAACAACTGATTTTATTGACCTTTTTTAGGCGAAATCGGAAAATGCTTTGAATCGGCCGCCATTTTCAAACGTCGTTGATGGTAAACATTTGAGACCATTTCTGCTCCTGCCTGAATTTCCATCATTTCCGTCGCTGCCGGAATTCTCACAAATGGCCGTGAAGACAGTTCTGTTTTAGTGTGTAGCCCAGTAAAAGCTCTACGGTCCCCCCAAACCTGCCCCCTCCCTACCATGCCTACAAGTACAAACAGATGTATGAGACGTCTGCCAGACAGTTGCTCGGACCTGGACTGGAGTATCAGGTTCAACACTCCGGGAAAACCAACATCCCTGCTGGGTCAGAATATCACGGCCCACAGAAAAATCGTGGAGGAGTAATCCTTGATGACAACACGCAGCCCACGGAAGTCACTTTAGGACTTTCATCTGAAGCCTTATGTAGACCTACCTGGGCCTACCACAAGAAAGGAAAAACGGACAAAGAATTGTGTGACTAGATGTAGCAAACAATTTATTATCCAGTCTCATATCAATCTAAATACATTTTCAATCAGCCCTGCAATATTGCAGCAAAGAAGACGAGCCATTATTGTACTCTTAGAGTATCAAGAGATCAGAATGTTACATAATCAGTTACTGAACACAACTGTGATAATACTGTATAGTATACATTGCAATTTGAGATCAAAATTATCATGTAAGAAATCAGCACCAATATCCCAGCTCCAGAATAATGAGGGCATGTGCTAAGTCAAAGTCGAAGTCAAAGATATAAGTATCAGTTCATTATTTGCACCAATATTCCTGAATCACATTATACGTGCTGAAGTCAATGGAAGCGATAGAAATTCACCATTAATTCTTCTTGTCACAGTCCATGAAGTTCAACACCAACTGAAAAAGAGAAAGTGAAATGATGAAATTCAAACTCGTATCACAGAAATGGAGTCAATGAAAACCACTTACCCGGTAAAGATGTCATGTTCTGTTCATGTATTGTTCAGTCACAATCATCCTGAGGTGAGTACCGGTACTTACCGGCCCGCTTACTGATAATAACCAGTCTGCTCAGTGGCTTGTGCCGGTGTAACGTTTTTTGGTGTGACATTTTTGTGTGCGATTCCCATTGTTCAGAACATACTGGGAAATGAACTCATTGTTTCTCTGTGTGTCGCCCATTGTGAAGTCGGCCCCTTATTTCATCAATGTATTGTACTGTTACACTGACACACAGGCCTCACTGAAAAACGTTACACTGGTGTTGAAAGGGAGCAAGCACAAAGAACTGATTACCTTAGGATGAGGTTAGGCTGCCTTGATTCAGATCAGGCCAGGCAGTTGAACTGAAGCACATGAAGAAAGACGATATGGATACTCACTGTCGACAGCTTGGATTCCCTGTCACTTAAGGATTCTATTAGAGAGAAGTGGTCGACATCGGGGATTTCAAGGTACTCGCTGGAGATGCCTCCGTCCAACAGGCTCTGGAATAAGAATAATGGGTAGATCCGTTTGGTCTTCTTCATACAGGGTGGAGGTCCCTGAATTTGTCATCTCAGGTCTGGTGAAAAAGACTGGGCAGTGCGCTATGAAGTGCAGGACGAGTAGGACAATTACCGGTACCTGATTTAATTCCTGCGACTGACGTTTAAATTCTGGTGACTCCTGACCTCCCAATAGCACCACCACACGCTTGTCTTGACAGCCTTTAATCAGTTCTGGAAGGTGATTCATGGGACTCTGCTCCCAGGCATAGTCTCTGCAAAGGACATGGGAGTGTTGAAGTATAGCAACATAAATACCATACAGGCTCTGGGGTCCCAGTGGGATTTGGAGCCAGGGACTCCAGGTCAACAGACCACTGCATAACTGACACTGAGCTATTAAGGAAATACTGATAAGCAAGCTTTTTGCTGAACATCTTGTTGACGTCCCTTATGTGCTATCACTTGGTTTTACGTTTTTGGGTCAGTTCCAGAATACGTACTCAGTCAGAGGCATCGACTCTGCCACACTTGTATGGGTAAGAGGCCGAACATCATAAATGCCAGACATCAATATCAATCCTAGTGATAGAAAGCAGTACTGGTTAGTTCCAATCTGGCATTGTTATGGTCAGTGCTAAAAACTAGCCTCAAACTGACAAAATTTCCAAATTACATGTATTCCAAATCTTTCAACTTGCAGATCATACCTTTGATAATCTTGAAACTTGGATGCGAGTGCAGCATACACATAGCACTCAGATGACCACCAGCGCTGTGTCCTGATATGTACACACCCCTGAAAATCATTTGAAGAACATACACCAAAAACTTTTTTTGGATACCTTTATGTTTAGAACTGTCTAGTTCTAAAGTTTGATCGGTGCAACATAATCTTTGTATCCATTCAAGCCAGTGGAGAGTAGAGAGTGAGAGTTGCCAAACAGACTGACAATCAAACCATAGTATAGGGGCAGGTACCACTGCAAGTTTCATGAGTTTTACCTTGATCCTCTTTTCTCTGCCCATTCACAAACCTGGACCACGGCTTGTTGGATTTCACTGACCATATCCTCTAACTTGACCTCAGGTGCAAGCGTGTATTCCATGGTGACGACAGCAGCACCAGCTGAGGTAAAACCGGGCGCCATTAGAGCATAGGATGTGTACCTAGAAAAAGACCAATCAAGGAATCACACAGCGTACTGGTAAGTGGACTTAAAGGGACATTGTGTCAACTGATGTTCTTGTCTTAAGTAAGTACCACTGATGTTGAAATATTCAAAAATCATGAGTGCTTAGCAAATTGTGTCTTTTCATGAGATGACCAGAATACATACACCTCCCCAATCCAGTATCCACCATGGATGAATACAAACACTGGTGCATCTGTAAATAACAATGGAGAAATAATTTGTTGATGAGGACTTGAAAAAGCACGGGGTCCAGGCAGGGACAGAATACCAAGAAAAGGACCAACTTGAAATCCAATACCGGTAGCTAAAATAGACACTTGTAAGTGCACAGCACAGCAAGCAGACAATGTCATTTTTAGCAGAGAACTTCACATGTCATGAGACTCCTCATCAACCAGATTTCTAACTTTACAGTTTGGCTAAAAAACTGATGTGTCTTTGCAGTATCAATTTGCTTGCCTGCTGGAAGACAATCTGGAGCAAATATGTCATATCTTTCTCTTTCCCTTTCACCATATCTCACGTCTTTCTCATGCTGGATTGTTTCATATGTCACCTTCGAACCTAGAAAAGATAAAACAGGCAATTTAAACAGAGAAATGTGTACCTCTGGTATATGACAATTAGGCCCTATAATAAGGGACCCATCGATCAATGTGCGACTCTCCTCCTGGTCCTGCTGCTGAAATACTGTATAATCACTTGTATTAGCGTAGGTTTGATTTTCGCGACTTACACGTGTGTCTTTATCATCGCGTAATTAAATACCAGCCAATATGTCATGTCTATAGATTTTGTTTTTGTTGATCTTTCTAAATCACTACCGGTACATTATGTCCTGATGAAATATGCACATTCACCATATGTTCACTGATTGTCAGAAATGCGGCAAAAAGTCCCAGCTAAAAAAGTGCTTTTACAGTAATAATCGACTTACCAGCTGGGGAAATAGGGCCGATCTAGCTTTCACCGATAAATCGGACGATCACCCACCGATCTGCAGTTCAGAAGCTAATTATCATAATATATTCACTGCTGCAGGTCATGGCAAGTGTCAATATTTAGCATTTTTAATTGTTTTAACTGTGCAAACTCATCTTGACTGTATCTAGCATTGTCTAAAATGGTTAGGGAAGTGGTGAAAAGCTGTCAGTTGCTGCTTCTTACCTCTCAAAATGCAAAAATCTGTCAAACACTTGATTTCAATGCAGTTTTTTTTGGCTAGTGGCGGCGCCTTGTGGGCACAATGTTAGTTAGGATACCTACGTGCGGTTTTTCGTATTTGCATGCGCAAATGCATTTTCTTAACAAACACAGCTTGATGGGATGATTTCTGGCAATCAGCAGGTGCACAAATCGGCAGATCTATAGCTGATCGGCAGTTCAGCTGGTGACAGCTAGATCGGCCCTATTTCCCCAGCTGCTTACGTTCCGCTGTCACTTGAGAAAACTGTTGAAGAACTTTCTGTCGATCATTCCGGGAGCTCCACACTGAAGCTCTGTATTGGTGTCTTATTTCCTGAAGAACGCAAGAGTAGGGGGAAAATATAGGGGCGTGTACTGTACATTGTTGAATGCATTGAATGATGCACATACATGCATACTCCACATAGATAGGCCTAGCTAACATCGTCGACATTCGCAAGGGGGAAAAAATAAAAATATATCAAAGAAAATGCAGACTGACTGAGCGGATATGCATACATCTTTGTTCATTCCTCTATACAGAGGAGATGTATCAGCTGCCATCCTCTTTTTGATGTATTTATTGCCGTTTTTTGTGGATGTTTCGGTGCGGAATCAGATGTTAATCGTGACATGGTACGCAACAAAAGTACCACGGGTAGTTGTGGTCGTCGCGCGAGGTTTCCACATAAGCCCTGAACACAACCACAAAGCCGTGAAGACAACCGCAACGACCGGTTGCGACTTGCACAGGAATTGTCCAAAATCAAATCCACGGTATTCGATCATGAAGCGTATGTTTTACCAGTGAGTGCAGTGAATAGAATAAAATGTCCCTCATCCTGATAGGCCTACTTACCTAGTGTTGTTTATCATGGGGTAACGGGTTTCGGTCCCTTTCGATCGGTGAATGGGAGTGGGGGTTCGGTCCCTTTAATATCGATAAATGGTTGGACACAGAGTTCTGATATAAAGTGAGGTGGCCCCACCTCGAAAAAATGCCAGGATAATCAATCCCAATTCCTAATTTTTTGGTCCGTGATTCCTTTTTAGGTGATGTAGACTTTGATAAAATAGTTCAGAGGCACCTTGTTAACCTTGTCAATCAGAGTCGATGAAATATGCTGAGTCATCACATTCCCAAACTAAAGTTGTTCAAGGATTCCTGGCTTGTCATACAGACAAATATTTGACGGTCAACTTTATCTCGAATCAAACTTTTCATTCTTGTACCGGTACCAAAAACAAAGAAACGTACTTTATCTCTCATGTTAGTATTGTCAACACCTGGCTTCCCCTCCTCTTCCCTTGTCTCTGATTGGTCCATTGCTCTCCCATCTCTGATTGGTGGAAGCCCTTTATCTGAAAATAAGCAAAAGGATCTTCCTGGTCATCTTACTAACATTTCATGATTTGTTTTCCGCCCAAAATCAGCCCCTTTTTTGTTTGTCTGTCAGATTTTCTTGCTCCTCAAACATTCATATTGTTTATTACAATAAGATGATAAACAGGAAGTCAATTTCCAGAATCTTAGCAAATTTTCGACCCCAACCGGGGTCTTCTTTAGGCTGGCACTTTCAAGTCGAGCTACCAGAAGTGTAATATGAGATTGCATCGATTCTCATTACACTATTCTGGTAGCTCGACTTGAAAGTGCCAGCCTGAAGAAGACCCCGGTTGGGGTCGAAAATTTGCTAAGATTCCCTGGAAATTGACATGTATCATCATTTTGTGTGTCAATTTTTGTGCTACTCTTTCTTTGATTTATTGCAATAAAGTACATGTATAGAAGTATACTACAATTCTGTTTAAAAAGTTCTAACTTTAATTCTCAAAGTCAATTTTGTCTCAATTATTTGCTTCTTATTGCCAAGTCCCTAAAAACAATAAAAATATCAACTGAATCTCTTCCTCAACTCTTAACCCTTTCAACAGTTGGCCAGTTTGTCCTAATAGCTAATATTCCATCTAAGACTTTACCAAACTACCCGGTACTTGTACTTCTTTGATTGGCGGAAAGATGGCCCTAAGGCCTATGTACACTATCAACATTTCAAGACACATGTCGGGATGTGTCCGACACACCGTGTTGCTGGAAATGTTGACAGTGTGTACAGAGCAAAAATATTGGCAACATGTGTCCCAACACTGTGTCGCAACATGTGTCCCGACATGTGTCTAGTGTATACAGGGACAAAATTTCTGTGTCCATCTGTGTCGGACACTAATGTGTCCCGACATGTGTCCTGAAATGTTGATAGTGTACATAGGCCTGTGTACACTATCAACACATCAAGACACATGTCGGGACATGTGTCCAACACAGAAATTTTGCCCCTGTATACACTAGACACATGTCGGGACACATGTTGCGACACGGAGAGGGAAAGCAGTGTTTTGATAGGAGATGACTACAGTCAGTAGATCAGCTGACTTGAACATGATTTCTGATTGGACAGAGCTTGGACACATGTCGCCAACCAAAAATTGATTCTGCAATTAATTTACGACATGTCGGGACACATGTTGCTAATATGTTTGCTCTGTACACACTGTCAACATTTCAAGCAACACGGTGTGTTGGACACATGTGTCCCGACATGTGTCTTGAAATGTTGATAGTGTAGGCCTACACAGGCCTTTAGGCAAGCGATATCAACATTCTCATCAGCTGACAGTCTTTATCAGTGTAGGTGAACATGAAACTTGACTTTCTTTTACACTCTGTCATGTCAGTGCTGTTTATTCTTCGACAAGAAATTCCCTTGGAAGTCAAAGCAGACCGTGGTATCTGCTTCCAGCCAAGTATTGAATATGAACTAATGGAAATATCATGCTGTTTTGCCTAATTATTCCCCATAGAGCACTCCAGATACGGCCCAACATCAAGGTATGCTAGAGTGTGTCACTAATTGATCGCTAGTTAATTATAGCCCGAGTTATTTTGCCGAATTTCCGCCAGCGTCAATGGTTACCTCGGTAACTCCTGATGCGGCTTCCTTCCTCCTTGTGGCTACAGTAATGATGTATTGATTCTTTGATCAGAACATGACAACCTCGCCACAGGTGACCGTTGTGGATGCTTTGATAATGCATGACTAGAGGATCATCGCACCTGGGTGCCAGGTCTTTTGGTACAGGCTCATTGATGGCATGCCTGACATTCCAAGCATCTTTTATGAGGGTCAAAATATGGAAATGGTAACATGGATAGGGCCTATAAGGTTGGAAAGGTTTCACCCAATATGACCTGAAAGGTTGTTTAGTTGCATTTGATTTACAGAACAAACTGGAATTCAGGAACCAACAGACCTCGGAATCACCACCCACCCCGCCCAGGTTGGTAGCATCCACCTTTAACAGCCAGTTAAAAACCATGGTTACTATACGCCAGCTAAAAGTCACATGACTCACTGGACTATGTTGGGATATTTGGATAGTATTTATATAACGATCCTTAATTCACCAATGATTGGTTTGTGACGGCAGTAATAGCTGTGAGCTCTCGGTGATCGGATGCATTTCTGTCGGTGGGATAGCAGCAGAGACAGCAGAGATTGAAACCGTTGGTGAACATAATCTTTGGGTCTACTTCACTCAAAATTTATAGGTAACATTGGATTTTTGATATTTTAGTTGTTGCCAATTTCATATTTTTGCCCAATTTCACATCATTTCATCGGAATATTTGTCAAATTTGATGCTCCTCAGGTATCCAACATAGAACACAAAGAACAACGCACAAAATGATTTCACTGGGATCTCTACTAGTGCCTGAGGAAGACCCCCGTTGGGGTCGAATGTTCGCGAAATTCGGATTAGACGACTTTACGTATCATATCCCTCTCAGGGGCAGACAAACAAGTATAACCAATTCCTATTAAGTTGGGGTCGAAAATTTACGAAATTCGGACAGGTGTGACAGGGATCAAAGTCCCCTTGGAATCAAAGTCCGGTCTTATTGTTCAGCGAGGGATTGGAATATATCGTTATAGAAAACATGATCATTCGAATATAACCTTACACTAGTGAGCGGGCTATTGTTTGGCGGACTTGCATTCCGAGGACGTTGATTCCTGTCACACCTGGACCTGATGAAGACCTGGTGGTGTCGGAAGCGCGTCTCAATAAAATATTACTTGTATAAAAAGATGGTGTTACCGCTCATTACATACTCAGTGCTGGGAACTGTTATTCAATGGTAAGGTACATTATCACGAATGTACGAAGGCCTACATAGTATAACCCAACATGGGTAATATATTCTTGACCTCACATACCACCATAAACAGTTTTTCCTGCAGTACCATAATTTATATCTCTGATTCTGATTGACTGGCCTGTTTAGTTTTGTAAGCCTTCATTCATGTGGACGTTATTAACCCAGATTTTGTGTAATGCCATTCCGTGATCGAATTCGTTGAAATGAAGGAGGGTCAAACGTGTGTCAAAATTATTCAATTAGTTTTTTAAATGTGAACATCTTCACAATCAAATGTTAAGTCGAGAGCAAAATTTCATAAGCGAGGTCCTGGCCGAGAGCGAGGATCCATCAGGAAATCTTCGCCTTTGAGCTCAACTTGTGGAAATATAATCCCCAGCGATCCACTACTCAAACAAAGATCACTCAAGCATGAGCCTAATTCTAAGAACAGCTAATTGCTGTGCATTGTGCAAGGCTCTTAGTACCGGTCTTTATACCAATAAATACAAGAAACAAGGAACAAGTCAGGACTATGTAAACAAACTAATGGCTGAGTAAACATACTGCATTGATAATCCTTACCCCGATTTGCTGAGCATATCGGGGTGAGAACTGGAATTCAGACAGTGGCAAAGAAAACGTAATGTCAGCTGTAACGGTGGCTCATTGGTTCTTTGACAATATTGGTCGCTTTGCGTGTAATGTGGGAGGAAACCAGATCCCTGGTGTTGCCCTCTCTATCTCAAGGTAGGTCCAAACGGAATCGAATCTGAGACCTCAGAGGTGACAGTTGCGAGTTCTTTCCACTGCGCACACCTGGCTGACCACCTCTTCATATACGTATAGAGCCTAAAGTCTGATAGGACAAATTAAAATCTACCTCAAACATATTATACATGTAGTTCAGTTATCTACTGATAATATCTGTATCCTTTGATTGACATACGTACGATATGCCATATGATCATGCGTCACAATCAACCACCACCGGTACAGGTCATCGTCATGACCAGTATGAACTTCATGTGGTGTCAACCATCGTACCATCCATGTGACACTGGATTATACGGGTATACTGGACCCTGGTTTCTGTTTTAGCGACAGTTATCCTATGACTGTCTCTGGTGAATACGGTAGGTCTTCTTTAGGTTTTCCTCATTTTTAGACCCTTTCCCTCCCCCAGGTTACCCATTGTTTCGTCCCTGACAAAGTCTGAGGTGTGGTACCGTCTGTTCCTTTTTATCTTATGGTGATGCAAGGAGGACATACAGCGATGGGGGGATGTAAGACTTTGTCACTTTTGAACTTGTGCATTTGAATTGCACACCTGTACCTCCCTACCGGACACTCTCAGAGAGCGTAATACGCTATGAAGCGCTATAAAATGACACCTTTCTTTCAAGACACCAATGTTCAGTTCCAAATTGCCACTATTCAGTTTGGCATCTGTATTAAAGACACCTTCTCAATGAAGGATGGCGTTGTCAGTCCCAAAGGTGTCCTAAGGCCTGTCTACACGATCATACATTTGTTCAAAACATCATCATACATTTGTATGATGATGTCCAAGCTTGTTTGTCGATTTCTGTCTTGTGACAATGCAGCTAAAATTTTGAACATCATCAAACATTGCTCAAAACAGCATCATAGACTTGTATGACGATTTTCAAGTTTGTTGTGGATTTCGATCTACAGTCCAACATTCATGGACATTGTATGATGAAGTATGATGGAGAAAGGATAATGTTGGATGATGTTCAAGTTTGTTGGGAAAACCGTCCACACGATCATACATTTGTGCCTGAACATCATCACACATTTTTTTGGGGATGTTTTGCATTGGCAAGATGAAACATGCAGCTAAAAATTTGAACATCATCATACATGTTCAGGTTTGTTGGGAAAACAGTCCACACGATCATACATTTGTCCATCAACATCATCACACAAATTTGAACATCATCATATACATGTTGGTTGCTGTTCAAGTTTGTTGGGAAAACAGCCTACACAATCAAATATCTGTCCATGAACATCATCATACAAATGTATGAGGATGTTTTGAACAAATGTATGATCGTGTGGACGGGCCTTAAGAATAAAGAGATTCTGCTGTGTGTAATGAGACATTCTAGTAGAATTTGTGTGCCATTGCTTGAGAATTGCTATCAATGTCTTCT